>JAPYXD010000232.1:0-40324 GCA_030998225.1 Diplolepis rosae | reverse complement strand
TGCATCGGAAATGGTTTTAATATATAGCATAGATTGATCAAGATCAAATCGCTTTAGAAGGAACAGACCGACTTTTCTCAGATTTTGCGAAATTGGACTATTATAAGTAAGGTTTGGTTGAGCCTCGGTTCTTGGGAGGATGCTCGGAATGAAGATTTAAGTCTCTGAAGTCGGCTGGAACTGAGCACGCAAAGAAGTGTTGCATAAATTTCTGTATAATGATATTTTTATATTGTTGGATGTTTTATTCCGAAGTCATTTTTCAGAGTAGTAGATACATGTTTCTACTCCCATCCCTAACAGAATATTGGACGCTTTTCAGTCAACTTTCTTATTGATTTCCATTCCTTGGCATCAGGACGAGATCACTGAATGGGTCAGTTGACTTTGTCTCACTTTCATAACTTTGGACTTTTATAAGTACAGATTCTGTAAAACAAAGGTGCTTGCTAAGGTACTCAGAATAAAGTTCTAAGTGTCTAGAGTCACCTGGATCGTAAATGGTTTTACTCTATAGCATAGATTATACACGATGATCGCTAGAAGGAAAAGATCGATTATTCTCAGATTTGCGACTTTGGACTAATATGTACTGAAGTTTGGTTGAGCCCAGGATCTTGGGAAATTTGCGAGAGACTAAAGCTTTAAGTCTCTAGAGATGGCTACGTCAACAAATGGTTTTAATATATAGCATAGATGGATCGAGAATAATCGCTAGAAAAGACAGACCGACTTTTCTCAAATTTGCGTACTTTGGACTATTATAAGTAAAGGTTTGGTTGAGAACAGAAGAAGGTTCTTGGGAGGATGCTCGGAATAAATATTTGAGTCTCTGAAGAGTCAGCTGCATCGGAAATGGTTTTAATATATAGCATAGATTGATCAAGATAGTCGCTAGAAGGAACAGACCGACTTTTCTCAGATTTGCGACTTCGGACTATTATAAGTAAGGTTTGGTTGAACCTCGGTTCTTGGGAGGATACTCTGAATAAAGATTTAAGTCTCTAGAGTCAGCTGCATCATGAAAATGGTTTTTAATATATAGCATAGATTGATTAAGATAATCATAGAAGGAACATACGAACTTTTCTCAGATTTGCGAATTTGTACAATTATAAGTAAGGTTTGGTTGAGCCCAGGTTCTTGGGAGGATACTCGGAATAAATATTTAAGTCTCTAGAGTCAGCTGCATCGGAAATGGTTTTAATATATAGCATAGATTGATCAAGATAATCGCTAGAAGGAACAGAATGGCTTTTCTCAAATTTGCGACTTTGGACTATTATAAGTAAGGTTTGGTTGAGCCCAGGTTCTTGGGAGGATACTCGGAATAATGATTTAAGTCTCGTGAGTCAGCTGCATCGGAAATGGTTTCTGTATAATGATGTTTTTATATTGTTGGATGTTTTATTCCGAAGTCTGCGAAGCTTTCAAAGTAGTAGATACATAATTTCTACTTTCCCACCCTAACAGGCTGTTGGTCTTTTTCCAGTTAACTTTCTTATTGATTTCCATTCCTAGGCATCAGGACGAGATCACTGAATGGGTCGGACCGACTTGTCTCACTTTCACAAGTTTGTACTTTTATAAGTACGGTTCTGTTGAGCAGGGGTGCTTTTAAGGTATAGAGAATAATGTTCTAAGTGTCTAGAGTCAGCTGGATCGGAAATGGTTTTAATATATAACATAGATTATACGGAATCAGTCGCTTTAGAAGGAACAGACCGAGCTTTACTCAGATTTTCAATTTTGGTTAATATGATTAAAGATTTGGATTGTTGGATTTCTTGAGGCTATTGTACTCAGAATAACGCATTAAGTCTCTAGACTCAGCTGGAGAGGAGAGTTGGTATTAATATATAACATAGATTGATTTAGGATAATCGCTAGAAGGAACGAACCGACTTTTCTCAGATTTGCGAATTTGGACTATTATAAGTAAAGTTTGGTTGAGCCCAGGTTCTTGGGAGGATACTCGGAATAATGATTTAAGTCTCTAGGAAGTCGGCTACGTCGGAAATGGTTTTGTCTATAACATAGATTGATCAAGATAATCGCTGGAAGGAACAGACCGACTTTTCTCAGATTTGCGAAATTGGACTATTATAAGTAAGGTTTGGTTGAGCCCAGGTTCTTGGGAGGATGCTCGGAATAAATATTTAAGTCTCTAGAGTCAGCTGCATCGTAAATGGTTTTAATATATAGCATAGATTGATCGAGACAATCATAGAAGGCGAGATAACTTTTCTCAAATTTGCGACTTTGGACTATTATAAGTAAGGTTTGGTTGAGCCGGAGTTCTTGGGAGGATACTCAGAATCAAGATTTAAGTCTCTAGAGTCAGCTGGAACTGAGCACACAAGAGAAATGTTGCGCGATTTCTGCTGTGATATTTTTATATTGTTGGATGTTTTATTCCGAAGTCACGACTTTCAGAGTAGTAGATACATAATTTCTGCTCCCACCCTAACAAAAGACTCGTGGACTTTTTCCAGTTAACTTTCTTATTGATTTCCATTGTAGCATCAGTTGAGATCACTAGATGGATCGGATGACTTGTCTCACTTTCGCAAGTTTGGACTTTTATAAGTACAGTTCTGTTGAGCAGAGGTGCTTGCTAAGGTACTCGGAATGAACACTAAGTGTCTAGTGTCAGCTGCATCGTAAATGGTTTTAATATATAGCATAGATTATACAGGATGATCGCTAGAAGGAACAGACCGACTTTTCTCAGATTTGCGAAATTGGACTAATATAAGTAAGGTTTGGTTGAGCCGAGGATCTTGGGAGTGGACTCGGAATAAAGCTGTAGTTCTCTGAAGTCAGCTGCATCGTAAATGGTTTAACCATATAGCATAGATTGATCAAAATAATCGCTAGAAGAAATGAATAAACTTTGCTAAGATTTGCGACTTTTGGACTATTATAAGTAAGGTTTGGTTGAGCCAGAGGTTCTTGGGATTGCCACTTGGAAGTCTAAACTGTAAGTTCTCTAGAGTCAGCTGCATCGCTCATCGTTTTAATATATAGCATAGATTGATCCGAATAATCGCTAGAAGGAGACAAAATGACTTTTTCTCAAATTTGCGACTTTGGACTATTATAAGTAAGGTTTGGTTGAAGCAGAGGTTCTTAGGAGGATACTCAGAATCATAAAGCTTTAAGTCTCTAAAGTCAGCTGCATCGGAAATGGTTTTAATATATAGCATAGATTGATCAAGATAATCGCTAGAAGGAACATACCGACTTTTCTCAGATTTGCGATTTTGGACTAATATAAGTAAAGTTTGGTTGAGCCAGGGAGTGCTTGCTAAGGTAATCAGAATAAAGTTCTAGAAGTCTCTAGAGTCAGCTGGATCGGAAATGGTTTTAATATATAGCATAGATTATACAGGATGATCGCTAGCAGGAACAGACCGACTTTTCTCAGATTTGCGACTTCGGACTAATATAGATAAAGTTTGGTTGAGCCCAGGTTCTTGGGAGGATACTCGGAATAATGCATTTAAGTCTCTAGAGTCAAACTGCATCGTGGTAGTTTTAATATATAGCATAGATTGATAAAGATAATCGCTAAGAAGGAACGGAATGACTTTTCTCCGATTTGCGACTTTGGACTATTATAAGTAAAGTTTGGTTGAGCCCAGGAACTGTTGGGAGGATACTCGGAATAATGATTTAAGTCTCTAGAGTCAACTGCATCGGAAATGGTTTTAATATATAGCATAGATTGATCAAGATAATCGCTAGAAGGAACGAGACCGACTTTTCTCAGATTTGCGACTTTGGACTATGATAAGTAAGGTTCGGTTGAGCCAGAGGTTCTTGGGAGGATCGCTCGGAATAAAGCTTGAATTCTCTAGAGTAAGCTGCATCAAAATGGTTTTAATATATAGCATAGATTGATCAAGATAATCGCTGGAAGGAACAGACCGACTTTTCTCAGATTTGCGAAATTGGACTATTATAAGTAAGGTTTGGTTGAGGCCAGGTTCTTGGGAGGATACCAGGAATGTATTTAGATACTAGAGTCAGACATCGGAAATGGTTTTAATATATATCATAGATTGATCAAGATAATCGCTAGAAGGAACAGACCGACTTTTATCAAATTTGCGACTTTGGACTATTATAAGTAAGGTTTAGTTGAGCCAGAGGTTCTTGAGGAGGATACTAGGAATGTGCTTTAAGTCTCGAGAGTCAACTGCATCGGAAATGGTTTTTAATATATATCATAGATTGATCAAGATAATCGCTAGATATAATTTCTACTCCCACCCTAACAGGTCTATAGAGTCAACCATGGAAATGGATTTTAATATATAGCATAGATTGATCAAGATAATCGCTAGAAGGAACAGACCGACTTTTCTCCAGATTTGCGAAATTGGACTATTATAAGTAAGGTTTGGTTGAGCCTCGGTTCTTGGGAGGATACTCGGAATGAAGATTTAAGTCTCTAGAGAGTCAGCTGGAACTGAGCACGCAGAAGTGTTGCATAGATTTCTGTATAATGATATTTTTGCCATATTGTTGGATGTTTTATTCCGAAGTCACGACTTTCTAGAGTAGTAGATACGTAATTTCTACTCCCATCCCAACAGGCTGTTGGACTTTTTCCAGTTAACTTTCTTGATTGATTTCCCATTCCTTGGCATCCAGGACCGAGATCACTGAATGGGTCGGACCGACTTGTCTCACTTTCGCAACTTTGGACTTTTATAAGTACAGTTAAACTGTTGAGCAGAGGTGCTTGCTAAGGTACCTCGGAATAAAGTTCTACGTGTCTAGAGTCACCTGGATCGTAAATGGTTTTACTCTATAGCATAGATTATACACGATGATCGCTAGAAGGAAAAGATCGACTATTCTCAGATTTGCGACTTTGGACTAATATAACTGAAGTTTGGTTGAGCCCAGGATCTTGGGAGGGCACTAGGAATAAAGCTTTAAGTCTCTAGAGTCAGCTGCATCGTAAATGGTTTTAATATATAGCATAGATGGATCAAAAATAATCGCTAGAAGGAACAGACCGACTTTTCTCAAATTTGCGTATTTGGACTATTATAAGTAAGGTTTGGTTGAGCCAGAGGTTCTTGGGAGGATACTCGGAATAAAGCTTTAAGTCTCTAGAGTCAGCTGCATCGGATAATGGTTTTAATATATAGCATAGATTGAACAAGATAATCGCTAGAAGGAACAGACCGAAGCTTTTCTCAGATTTGCGACTTTGGACTATTATAAGTAAAGGTTTGGTTGAGCCTCGGTTCTTGGGAGGATACTCAGGAATAAAGATTTAAGTCTCTAGAGTCAGCTGCATCGTAAATGGTTTTTTTTAATATATAGCATAGATTGATCAAGATAATCGCTAGAAGGAACATACTCAACTTTTCTCAGATTTGCGAATTTGTACAATTATAAGTAAGGTTTGGTTGAGCCCAGGTTCTTGGGAGGATACTCGGAATAAATATTTAAGTCTCTAGAGTCAGCTGCATCGGAAATGGTTTTAATATATAGTATAGATTGATCAAGATAATCGCTAGAAGGAACAGACCGACTTTTCTCAAATTTGCGACTTTGGACTATTATAAGTAAAGTTTGGTTGAGCCCAGGATTCTTGGGAGGATACTCGGAATAATGATTTGAAGTCTCTAGAGTCAAGCTGCATCGGAAATGGTTTCTGTATAATGATATTTTTATATTGTTGGATGTTTTTTATTCCGAAGTCACGACTTTCAAAGTAGTAGATACATTAATTTCTACTCCCACCCTAACAGGCTGTTTGGTCTTTTTCCAGTTAACTTTCTTATTGATTTCCATTCCTAGGCATCAGGACGAGATCACTGAATGGGTCGGACCGACTTGTCTCACTTTCGCAAGTTTGTACTTTTATAAGTACAGTTCTGTTGAGCAGAGGCGCTTGCTAAGGTACTCACAATAATGTTCTAAGTGTCTAGAAGTCAGCTGGATCGGAAATGGTTTTAATATATGGCATAGATTATACAGGATAAGATCGCTGAAGGAACAGACCGACTTTACTCAGATTTTCGATTTTGGATTCTAATATAATTAAAGTTTGGTTGAGCCCAGGTTCTTGGGAGTGTACTCAGAATAACGCATTAAGTCTCTAGACTCAGCTGGAGGAGAATTGGTATTAATATATAACATAGATTATTCAGGATAATCGCTAGAAGGAACAGACCGACTTTTCTCAGATTTGCGAATTTGGACTATTATAAGTAAAGTTTGGTTGAGCCCAGGTTCTTGAGGAGGATACTCGGAATAATGATTTAAGTCTCTAGAGTCAGCTGCATCGGAAATGGTTTTAATATATAGCATAGATTGATCAAGATAATCGCTGGAAGGAACAGACCGACTTTTCTCAGATTTGTAAATTTGGACTATTATAAGTAAGGTTTGGTTGAGCCCAGGTTCTTGGGAGGATACCCGGGAATAAATATTTAAGTCTCTAGAGTCAGCTGCATCGGAAATGGTTTTAATACCTATAGCATAGATTGATCAAGATAATCGCTAGAAGGAACAGACCGGCACTTTTCTCAAATTTGCGACTTTGGACTATTATAAGTAAAGGTTTGGTTGAGCCCAGGTTCTTGGGAGGATACTCGGAATAAAGATCAAAGTCTCTAGAGTCAGCTGGAACTGAGCACACAACGAAATGTTGCATAGATTTCTGTATAATGATATTTTTATATTGTTGGATGTTTTATTCCGAAGTCACGACTTTCAGAGTAGTAGATACCGCCATAATTTCTACTCCCACCCTAACAGGCTGTTGGACTTTTTCCAGTTAACTTTCTTATTGATTTCCATTCCTTGGCATCAGGACGAGATCACTGAATGGGTCGGACCGACTTGTCTCACTTTCTGCCAAGTTTGGACTTTTATAAGTACAGTTCTGTTGAGCAGAGGTGCTTGCTAAGGTACTCAGAATAATTTCTAGAAGTGTCTAGACGTCAGCTGGATCGGAAATGGTAGTTTAATATATATGCATAGATGGGATACAGGATGATAGCTAGAAGGAACAGACCGACTTTTTCTCGAGATTTGCGAAATTGGACTATTATAAGTAAAGTTTGGTTGAGCCCAGGATCTTGGGATCAAGGTGCACTTGTGAATAAAGCTGTAGTTCTCTAGAGTCAGCTGCATCGTAAATGGTTTTAATATATAGCATGTAGATTGATCAAGAAATAATCGCTAGAAGGAATTAGACCGAGCTTTTCTCAAATTTGCGACTTTGGACTATTATAAGTAAAGGTTTGGTTGAGCCAGAGAGTTCTTGGGATTGCACTTGGAATAAAGCTGTAGAGTCTGCTAGAGTCAGCTGCATCGTAAATGGTTTTAATGCCTGCCATATAGCATAGATTGATCAAAATAATCGCTAGAAGGAACAGACCGACTTTTCTCAAATTTGCGAGCTTTGGACGTATTATAAGTAAGGTTTGGTTGAGCCCAGGTTCTTGGGAGGATACTCGGAATAAATATTTAAGTCTCTAGAGTCAGCTGCATCGGAAATGGTTTTAATATATAGCATAGATTGATCAAGATAATCGCTAGAAGGAACAGACCGACTTTTCTCAAAGATTTGCAACTTTTGGACTATGATAAAGTAAGGTTCGGTTGAGCCAGAGGTTCTTGGGAGGATAATCGGAATAAAGCTTCAAGTCTCTAGAGTCAGCTGCATCGGAAATGGTTTTAATATATAGCATAGACGTTGATCAAGACTAATCGCTGGAAGGAACAGACCGACTTTTCTCAGATTTGCGAAATTGGACTATTATAAGTAAGGTTTGGTTGAGCCCAGGTTCTTGGGAGGATACTCGGAATTAATATTTAAGTCTCTAGAAGTCAGCTGCATCGGAAATGGTTTTAATATATATCATAGATTGATCAAAGATAATCGCTAGAAGGAACAGACCGACTTTTATCAAATTTGCGACTTTGGACTATTATAAGTAAGGTTTGGTTGAGCCAGAGGTTCTTGGGAGGATACTCGGAATAAAGCTTTAAGGTCTCTCAGAGTCAGCTGCATCGGAAATGGTTTTTAATATATATCATAGATTGATCAAGATAATCGCTAGATATAATTTCTACTCCCACCCTAACAGGTCTATAGAGTCAGCTGCATCGGAAATGGTTTTAATATATAGCAGAATTTCTACTCCCACCCTAACAGGTCTATGGAGATCCAGCTGCATCGGAAATGGTTTTAATATATAGCAAGTTGATCAAGATAATCGCTATGAAGGAACAAGACCGACTTTTCTCAGATTTGCGAAATCTGGACTATTATAAGTAAGGTTTGGTTGAGCCTCAGGTTCTTGGGAGGATACTCGGAATGAAGATTTAAGTCTACTAGAGTCAGCTGGAACTGAGCACGCAAAGAAGTGTTGCATAGATTTCTGTATAATGATATTTTTATATTGTTGGATGTTTTTATTCCGAAGTCACGACTTTCAGAGTAGTAGATACGTAATTTCTACTCCCATCCCAACAGGCTGTTGGACTTTTTCCAGTTAACTTTCTTATTGATTTCCATTCCTTGGCATCAGGACGAGATCACTGAATGGGTCGGACCGACTTGTCTCACTTTCGCAACTTTGGACTTTTATAAGTACCAGTTCTGTTGAGCGGAGAGGTGCTTGCTAAAGGTACTCAGAACTAAAGTTCTACGTGTGTCCGTAGAGTCACCTGGATCGTAAATGGTTTTACTCTCTATAGCATAGATTATACACGATGATCGCTAGAAGGAAAAGATCGACTATTCTCGAGATTTTGCGAACTTTGGACTAATATAACTGAAGTTTGGTTGAGCCCAGGATCTTGGGAGGGCACTAGGAATAGAAAGCTTTAAGTCTCTAGAGTCCAGCTGCATCGTAAATGGTTTTAATATATAGCATAGATGGATCAAAATAATCGCTAGAAGGAGACAGACCGACTTTTCTCAAATTTGCGTATTTGGACTATTATATAAAGTAAAGGTTTGGTTGAGCCAGAGGTTCTTGGGAGGATACTCGGAATAAAAGCTTTAAGATCTCTAGAGAGTCAGCTGCATCGGATAATCAGGTTTTAATATATAGCATAGATTGAACAAGATAATCGCTAGAAGGAACAGACCGACTTTTCTCAGATTTGCGACTTCGGACTATTATAAGTAAGGTTTGGTTCGAGCCTCGGTTCTTGGGAGGATCACTCGGAATAAAGATTTAAGTCTCTAGAGTCAGCTGCATCGTAAATGGTTTTAATATATAGCATAGGAATTGATCAAGATAATCGCTAGAAGGAACATACCGACTTTTCTCAGATTTGCGAATTTGTACAATTATAAGTAAAGGGTTTGGTTGAAAACCCAGGTTCTTGGGAGGATACTCGGAATAAATATTTAAGTCTCTAGAGTCAGCTGCATCGGAAATGGTTTTAATATATAGCATAGATTGATCAAGATAATCGCTTTAGAAGGAACAGACCGACTTTTCTCAAATTTGCGACTTTGGACTATTATAAGTAAAGTTTGGTTTGAGCCCAGGTTCTTGGGAGGATACTGGAATAATGATTTAAGTCTCTAGAGTCAGCTGCATCGGAAATGGTTTCTGTATAATGATATTTTTATATTGTTGGATGTTTTATTCCGAAGTCACGACTTTCAAAGTAGTAGATACATAATTTTCTACTCCCACACCTAACAGGCTGTTGGTCTTTTTCCAGTTAACTTTCCTTATTGATTTCCATTCCTAGGCATCAGGACGAGATCACTGAATGGGTCGGACCGACTTGGTCTCCACTTTCGCAAGTTTGGACTTTTATAAGTACAGTTCTGTTGAGCAGAGGCGCGTGCTAAGGTACTCAGAATAATGTTCTAAGTGTCTAGAGTCAGCTGGATCTGAAATGGTTTTACTCTATTGCATAGATTATACAGGATGATCGCTAGAAGGAACAGACCGACTTTACTCAGATTTGCGATTTTGGACTAATATAATTAAAGTTTGGTTGAGCCCAGAGTTCTTGGGAGTGTACTCAGAATAACGCATTAAGTCTCTAGACTCAGCTGGAGGAGAGTTGGTATTAATATATAACATAGATTATTCAGGATAATGCGCTAGAAGGAACAGACCGACTTTTTCTCAGATTTGCGAATTTGGACTATTATAAGTAAAGTTTGGTTGAGCCCTTAGGTTCTTGGGAGGATACTCGGAATAATGATTTAAGTCTCTAGAGTCAGCTGCATCGGAAATGGTTTTAATATATAGCATAGATTGATCAAGATAATCGCTGGAAGGAACAGACCGACTTTTCTCAGATTTGCGACTTTGGACTTTTATAAGTAAGGTTTGGTTGAGCCCAGGTTCTTGGGAGGATACTCGGAATAAAGATTTAAGTCTCTAGAGTCAGCTGCATCGGAAATGGTTTTAATATATAGCATAGATTGATCAAGATAATCGCTCGAAGGAACAGACCGACTTTTCTCAGATTTGCGACTTTGGACTATTATAAGTAAGGTTTGGTTGAGCCCAGGTTCTTGGGAGGATACTCGGAATAATGATTTAAGTCTCTAGAGTCAGCTGGAACTGAGCACACAAAGAAATGTTGCATAGATTTCTGTATAATGATATTTTTATATTGTTGGATGTTTTATTCCGAAGTCACGACTTTCAGAGTAGTAGATACATAATTTCTACTCCCACCCTAACAGGCTGTTGGACTTTTTCCAGTTAACTTTCTTATTGATTTCCATTCCTTGGCATCAGGACGAGATCGCTGAATGGGTCGGACCGACTTGTCTCACTTTCGCAACTTTGGACTTTTATAAGTACAGTTATGTTGAGCAGAGGTGCTTGCTAAGGTACTCAGAATAAATTTCTAAGTGTCTAGAGTCAGCTGGATCGGAAATGGTTTTAATATATAGCATAGATTATACAGGATGATCGCTAGAAGGAACAGACCGACTTTTCTCAGATTTGCGAATTTGGACTAATATAAGTAAAGTTTGGTTGAGCCCAGGATCTTGGGAGTACACTTGGAATAAAGCTGTAGTTCTCTAGAGTCAGCTGCATCGTAAATGGTTTTAATATATAGCATAGATTGATCAAAATAATCGCTAGAAGGAACAGACCGACTTTTCTCAAATTTGCGACTTTGGACTATTATAAGTAAGGTTTGGTTGAGCCAGAGGTTCTTGGGAGTGCACTTGGAATAAAGCTGTAGTTCTCTAGAGTCAGCTGCATCGTAAATGGTTTTAATATATAGCATAGATTGATCAAAATAATCGCTAGAAGGAACAGACCGACTTTTCTCAAATTTGCGACTTTGGACTATTATAAGTAAGGTTTGGTTGAGCCAGAGGTTCTTGGGAGGATACTCGGAATAAAGCTTTAAGTCTCTAGAGTCAGCTGCATCGGAAATGGTTTTAATATATAGCATAGATTGATCAAAATAATCGCTAGAAGTGAATAGACCGACTTTTCTCATATTGGCGACTTTGGACTAATATAAGTAAAGTTTGGTTGAGCCCAGGATCTTGGGAGTGCACTTGGAATAAAGCTGTAGTTCTCTAGAGTCAGCTGCATCGTAAATGGTTTTAATATATAGCATAGATTGATCAAAATAATCGCTAGAAGGAACAGACCGACTTTTCTCAAATTTGCGACTTTGGACTATTATAAGTAAGGTTTGGTTGAGCCAGAGGTTCTTGGGAGGATACTCGGAATAAAGCTTTAAGTCTCTAGAGTCAGCTGCATCGGAAATGGTTTTAATATATAGCATAGATTGATCAAGATAATCGCTAGAAAGAACATACCGACTTTTCTCAGATTTGCGACTTTGGTCTAATATAAGTAAAGTTTGGTTGAGCAGAGGTGCTTGCTAAGGAAATCAGAATAAAGTTCTAAGTTTCTAGAGTCAGCTGGATCGGAAATGGTTTTAATATATAGCATAGATTACACAGGATGATCGCTAGAAGGAACAGACCGACTTTTCTCAGATTTGCGACTTTGGCCTAATATAAGTAAAATTTGGTTGAGCCCAGGATCTTGGGAGGGCACTTGGAATAAAGCTTTAGTTCTCTAGAGTCAGCTGCATCGGAAATGGTTTTAATATATAGCATAGATTGATCAAGATAATCGCTAGAAGGAACAGACCGACTTTTCTCAAATTTTCGACTTTGGACTATTATAAGTAAGATTTGGTTGAGCCCAGGTTCTTGGGAGGATACTCGGAATAATGATTTAAGTCTCTAGAGTCAGCTGCATTGGAAATGGTTTTAATATATAGCATAGATTGATCAAGATAATCGCTAGAAGGAACAGACCGACTTTTCTCAAATTTGCGAATTTGTACAATTATAAGTAAGGTTTGGTTGAGCCCAGGATCTTAGGACGGCACTAGGAATAAAGCTTTAAGTCTCTAGAGTCAGCTGCATCGTAAATGGTTTTAATATATAGCATAGATTGATCAAGATAATCGCTAGAAGGAACAGACCGACTTTTCTCAGATTTGCGACTTTGGACTATTATAAGTAAGGTTTGGTTGAGCCAGAGGTTCTTGGGAGGATACTCGGAATAAAGCTTTAGGTCTCTAGAGTCAGCTGCATCGGAAATGGTTTTAATACATAGCATAGATTGATCAAGATAATCGCTAGAAGGAACAGACCGCCTTTTCTCAGATTTACGACTTTGGACTATTATAAGTAAGGTTTGGTTGAGCCCAGGTTCTTGGGAGGATACTCGGAATAAAGCTTTAAGTCTCTAGAGTCAGCTGCATCGGAAATGGTTTTAATATATAGCATAGATTGATCAAGATAATCGCTAGAATGAACATACCGACTTATCTCAGATTTGCGAATTTGTACAATTATAAGTAAGGTTTGGTTGAGCCCAGGATCTTAGGACGGCACTAGGAATAAAGCTTTAAGTGTCTAGAGTCAGCTGCATCGTAAATGGTTTTAATATATAGCATAGATTGATCAAAATAATCGCTAGAAGGAACAGACCGACTTTTCTCAGATTTGCGACTTTGGACTATTATAAGTAAGGTTTGGTTGAGCCAGAGGTTCTTGGGAGGATACTCGGATTAAAGCTTTAGGTCTCTAGAGTCAGCTGCATCGGAAATGGTTTTAATACATAGCATAGATTGATCAAGATAATCGCTAGAAAGAACAGACCGACTTTTCTCAGATTTGCGACATTGGTCTAATATAAGTAAGGTTTGGTTGAGCCCAGGTTCTTGGGAGGATACTCGGAATAAAGATTTAAGTCTCTAGAGTCAGCTGCATCGTAAGTGGTTTTAATATATAGCATAGATTGATCAAGATAATCGCTAGAATGAACATACCGACTTATCTCAGATTTGCGATTTTGAACAATTATAAGTAAGGTCTGGTTGAGCCCAGGTTCTTGGGAGGATACTCGGAATAAAGATTTAAGTCTCTAGAGTCAGCTGGAACTGAGCACACAAAGAAATGTTGCATAGATTTCTGTATAATGTAATTTTTATATTGTTGGATGTTTTATTCCGAAGTCACGACTTTCAGAGTAGCAGATACATAATTTCTACTCCCACCCCAACAGGCTGTTGGTCTTTTTCCAGTTAACTTTCTTATTGATTTCCATTCCTTGGCATCAGGACGAGATCACTGAATGGGTCGGACCGACTTGTCTCACTTTCGCAAGTTTGGACTTTTATAAGTACAGTTCTGTTGAGCAGAGGTGCTTGCTAAGGTACTCAGAATAAATTTCTAAGTGTCTAGAGTCAGCTGGATCGGAAATGGTTTTAATATATAGCATAGATTATACAGGATGATCGCTAGAAGGAACAGACCGACTTTTCTCAGATTTGCGAATTTGGACTAATATAAGTAAAGTTTGGTTGAGCCCAGGATCTTGGGAGTGCACTTGGAATAAAGCTGTAGTTCTCTAGAGTCAGCTGCATCGTAAATGGTTTTAATATATAGCATAGATTGATCAAAATAATCGCTAGAAGGAACAGACCGACTTTTCTCAAATTTGCGACTTTGGACTATTATAAGTAAGGTTTGGTTGAGCCAGAGGTTCTTGGGAGTGCACTTGGAATAAAGCTGTAGTTCTCTAGAGTCAGCTGCATCGTAAATGGTTTTAATATATAGCATAGATTGATCAAAATAATCGCTAGAAGGAACAGACCGACTTTTCTCAAATTTGCGACTTTGGACTATTATAAGTAAGGTTTGGTTGAGCCAGAGGTTCTTGGGAGGATACTCGGAATAAAGCTTTAAGTCTCTAGAGTCAGCTGCATCGGAAATGGTTTTAATATGTAGCATAGATTGATCAAAATAATCGCTAGAAGGAAAAGACCGACTTTTCTCAAATTTGCGACTTTGGACTATTATAAGTAAGGTTTGGTTGAGCCAGAGGTTCTTGGGAGTGCACTTGGAATAAAGCTGTAGTTCTCTAGAGTCAGCTGCATCGTAAATGGTTTTAATATATAGCATAGATTGATCAAAATAATCGCTAGAAGGAACAGACCGACTTTTCTCAAATTTGCGACTTTGGACTATTATAAGTAAGGTTTGGTTGAGCCAGAGGTTCTTGGGAGGATACTCGGAATAAAGCTTTAAGTCTCTAGAGTCAGCTGGATCGGAAATGGTTTTAATATATAGCATAGATTATACAGGATGATCGCTAGAAGGAACAGACCGACTTTTCTCAGATTTGCGACTTTGGACTATTATAAGTAAGGTTTGGTTGAGCCAGAGGTTCTTGGGAGGAAACTCGGAATAAAGCTTTAAGTCTCTAGAGTCAGCTGCATCGGAAATGGTTTTAATATATAGCATAGATTGATCAAGATAATCGCTAGAAGGAACAGACCGCCTTTTCTCAGATTTACGACTTTGGACTATTATAAGTAAGGTTTGGTTGAGCCCAGGTTCTTGGGAGGATACTCGGAATAAAGATTTAAGTCTCTAGAGTCAGCTGCATCGTAAATGGTTTTAATATATAGCATAGATTGATCAAGATAATCGCTAGAAGGAACAGACCGACTTTTCTCAGATTTGCGACTTTGGACTATTATAAGTAAGGTTTGGTTGAGCCAGAGGTTCTTGGGAGGATACTCGGATTAAAGCTTTAGGTCTCTAGAGTCAGCTGGATCGGAAATGGTTTTAATACATAGCATAGATTGATCAAGATAATCGCTAGAAGGAACAGACCGACTTTTCTCAGATTTGCGAAATTGGACTATTATAAGTAAGGTTTGGTTGAGCCCAGGTTCTTGGGAGGATACTCGGAATAAAGATTTAAGTCTCTAGAGTCAGCTGCATCGTAAGTGGTTTTAATATATAGCATAGATTGATCAAGATAATCGCTAGAACGAACATACCGACTTATCTCAGATTTGCGATTTTGGACAATTATAAGTAAGGTCTGGTTGAGCCCATTTTCTTGGGAGGATACTCGGAATAAAGATTTAAGTCTCTAGAGTCAGCTGCAACTGAGCACGCAAAGAAGTGTTGCATAGATTTCTGTATAATGATATTTTTATATTGTTGGATGTTTTATTCCGAAGTCACGACTTTCAGAGTAGTAGATACATAATTTCTACTCCCACCCTAACAGGCTGTTGGACTTTTTCCAGTTAACTTTCTTATTGATTTCCATTCCTTGGCATCAAGACGAGATCACTGAATGGGTCGGACCGACTTGTCTCACTTTCGCAACTTTGGACTTTTATAAGAACAGTTCTGTTGAGCAGAGGCGCTTGCTAAGGTACTCAGAATAATGTTCTAAGTGTCTAGAGTCAGCTGGATCGTAAATGGTTTTACTCTATTGCATAGATTATACAGGATGATCGCTAGAAGGAAAAGATCGACTATTCTCAGATTTGCGACTTTGGACTAATATAACTGAAGTTTGGTTGAGCCCAGGATCTTGGGAGGGCACTAGGAATAAAGCTTTAAGTCTCTAGAGTCAGCTGCATCGGAAATGGTTTTAATATATAGCATACATTGAACAAGATAATCGCTAGAAGGAACAGACCGACTTTTCTCAGATTTGCGACTTTGGACTATTATAAGTAAGGTTTGGTTGAGCCTCGGTTCTTGGGAGGATACTCGGAATGAATATTTAAGTGTCTAGAGTCAGCTGCATCGTAAATGGTTTTAATATATAGCATAGATTGATCAAGATAATCGCTAGAATGAACATACCGACTTTTCTCAGATTTGCGAATTTGTACAATTATAAGTAAGGTTTGGTTGAGCCCAGGTTCTTGGGAGGATACTCGGAATAAAGATTTAAGTCTCTAGAGTCAGCTGCATAGGAAATGGTTTTAATATATACCATAGATTGATCAAGATAATCGCTCGAAGGAACAGACCGACTTTTCTCAGATTTGCGAATGTGTACAATTATAAGTAAGGTTTGGTTGAGCCCAGGTTCTTGGGAGGATACTCGGAATAAATATTTAAGTCTCTAGAGTCAGCTGCATCGGAAATGGTTTTAATATATAGCATAGATTGATCAAGATAATCGCTAGAAGGAACAGACCGACTTTTCTCAGATTTGCGACTTTGGACTATTATAAGTAAAGTTTGGTTGAGCCCAGGTTCTTGGGAGGATACTCGGAATAATGATTTAAGTCTCTAGAGTCAGCTGCATCGGAAATGGTTACTGTATAATGATATTTTTATATTGTTGGATGTTTTATTCCGAAGTCACGACTTTCAAAGTAGTAGATACATAATTTCTACTCCCACCCTAACAGGCTGTTGGTCTTTTTCCAGTTAACTTTCTTATTGATTTCCATTCCTAGGCATCAGGACGAGATCACTGAATGGGTCGGACCGACCTGTCTCACTTTCGCAAGTTTGTACTTTTATAAGTACAGTTCTGTTGAGCAGAGGTGCTTGCTAAGGTACTCAGAATAATGTTCTAGGTGTCTAGAGTCAGCTGGATCGTAAATGGTTTTAATATATAGCATAGATTATACAGGATGATCGCTAGAAGGAACAGACCGACTTTACTCAGATTTGCGATTTTGGACTAATATAATTAAAGTTTGGTTGAGCCCAGGTTCTTGGGAGTGTACTCGGAATAACGCTTTAAGTCTCTAGACTCAGCTGGAGGAGAGTTGTTATTAATATATAACATAGATTATTCAGGATAATCACTAGAAGGAACAGACCGACTTTTCTCAGATTTGCGACTTTGGACTATTATAAGTAAAGTTTGGTTGAGCCCAGGTTCTTGGGAGGATACTCGGAATAATGATTTAAGTCTCTAGAGTCAGCTGCATCGGAAATGGTTTTAATATATAGCATAGATTGATCAAGATAATCGCTCGAAGGAACAGACCGACTTTTCTCAGATTTGCGACTTTGGACTATTATAAGTAAGGTTTGGTTGAGCCCAGGTTCTTGGGAGGATACTCGGAATAAAGATTTAAGTCTCTAGAGTCAGCTGCATCGGAAATGGTTTTAATATATAGCATAGATTGATCAAGATAATCGCTAGAAGGAACAGACCGACTTTTCTCAAATTTGCGACTTTGGACTATTATAAGTAAGGTTTGGTTGAGCCCAGGTTCTTGGGAGGATACTCGGAATAAAGATTTAAGTCTCTAGAGTCAGCTGGAACTGAGCACACAAAGAAATGTTGCATAGATTTCTGTATAATGATATTTTTATATTGTTGGATGTTTTATTCCGAAGTCACGACTTTCAGAGTAGTAGATACATAATTTCTACTCCCACCCTAACAGGCTGTTGGACTTTTTCCAGTTAACTTTCTTATTGATTTCCATTCCTTGGCATCAGGACGAGATCACTGAATGGGTCGGACCGACTTGTCTCACTTTCGCAACTTTGGACTTTTATAAGTACAGTTCTGTTGAGCAGAGGTGCTTGCTAAGGTACTCAGAATAAAGTTCTAAGTGTCTGGTGTCAGCTGGATCGGAAATGGTTTTAATATATAGCATAGATTATACAGGATGATCGCTAGAAGGAACAGACCGAGTTTTCTCAGATTTGCGAATTTGGACTAATATAAGTAAAGTTTGGTTGAGCCCAGGATCTTGGGAGTGCACTTGGAATAAAGCTGTAGTTCTCTAGAGTCAGCTGCATCGTAAATGGTTTTAATATATAGCATAGATGGATCAAAATAATCGCTAGAAGGAACATACCGACTTTTCTCAGATTTGCGAATGTGTACAATTATAAGTAAGGTTTGGTTGAGCCCAGGTTCTTGGGAGGATACTCGGAATAAAGATTTAAGTCTCTAGAGTCAGCTGCATCGGAAATGGTTTTAATATATAGCATAGATTGATCAAGATAATCGCTCGAAGGAACAGACCGACTTTTCTCAGATTTGCGACTTTGGACTAATATAAGTAAAGTTTGGTTGATCCCAGGTTCTTGGGAGGATGCTCGGAATAAAGATTTAAGTCTCTAGAGTCAGCTGCATCGGAAATGGTTACTGTATCATGATATTTTTATATTGTTGGATGTTTTATTCCGAAGTCACGACTTTCAAAGTAGTAGATACATAATTTCTACTCCCACCTAACAGGCTGTTGGTCTTTTTCCAGTTAACTTTCTTATTGATTTCCATTCCTAGGCATCAGGACGAGATCACTGAATGGGTCGGACCGACTTGTCTCACTTTCGCAAGTTTGTACTTTTATAAGTACAGTTCTGTTGAGCAGAGGTGCTTGCTAAGGTACTCAGAATAATGTTCTCAGTGTCTAGAGTCAGCTGGATCGTAAATGGTTTTAATATATAGCATAGATTATACAGGATGATCGCTAGAAGGAACAGACCGACTTTACTCAGATTTGCGATTTTGGACTAATATAATTAAAGTTTGGTTGAGCCCAGGTTCTTGGGAGTGTACTCGGAATAACGCTTTAAGTCTCTAGACTCAGCTGGAGGAGAGTTGTTATTAATATATAACATAGATTATTCAGGATAATCACTAGAAGGAACAGACCGACTTTTCTCAGATTTGCGACTTTGGACTATTATAAGTAAAGTTTGGTTGAGCCCAGGTTCTTGGGAGGATGCTCGGAATAAAGATTTAAGTCTCTAGAGTCAGCTGCATCGGAAATGGTTTTAATATATAGCATAGATTGATCAAGATAATCGCTCGAAGGAACAGACCGACTTTTCTCAGATTTGCGACTTTGGACTTTTATAAGTAAGGTTTGGTTGAGCCCAGGTTCTTGGGAGGATACTCGGAATAAAGATTTAAGTCTCTAGAGTCAGCTGCATCGGAAATGGTTTTAATATATAGCATAGATTGATCAAGATAATCGCTAGAAGGAACAGACCGACTTTTCTCAAATTTGCGACTTTGGACTATTATAAGTAAGGTTTGGTTGAGCCCAGGTTCTTGGGAGGATACTCGGAATAAAGATTTAAGTCTCTAGAGTCAGCTGGAACTGAGCACACAAAGAAATGTTGCATAGATTTCTGTATAATGATATTTTTATATTGTTGGATGTTTTATTCCGAAGTCACGACTTTCAGAGTAGTAGATACATAATTTCTACTCCCACCCTAACAGGCTGTTGGACTTTTTCCAGTTAACTTTCTTATTGATTTCCATTCCTTGGCATCAGGACGAGATCACTGAATGGGTCGGACCGACTTGTCTCACTTTCGAAAATTTGGACTTTTATAAGTACAGTTCTGTTGAGCGGAGGTGCTTGCAAAGGTACTCAGAATAAAGTTCTAAGTGTCTGGTGTCAGCTGGATCGGAAATGGTTTTAATATATAGCATAGATTATACAGGATGATCGCTAGAAGGAACAGACCGACTTTTCTCAGATTTGCGACTTTGGACTTTTATAAGTAAGGTTTGGTTGAGCCCAGGTTCTTGGGAGGATACTCGGAATAAAGATTTAAGTCTCTAGAGTCAGCTGCATCGGAAATGGTTTTAATATATAGCATAGATTGATCAAGATAATCGCTAGAAAGAACAGACCGACTTTTCTCAGATTTGCGAAATTGGACTATTATAAGTAAGGTTTGGTTGAGCCCAGGTTCTTGGGAGGATACTCGGAATAAAGATTTAAGTCTCTAGAGTCAGCTGCATCGGAAATGGTTTTAATATATAGCATAGATTGATCAAGATAATCGCTCGAAGGAACAGACCGACTTTTCTCAGATTTGCGACTTTGGACTAATATAAGTATACTTTGGTTGAGCCCAGGTTCTTGGGAGGATACTCGGAATAAAGATTTAAGTCTCTAGAGTCAGCTGGAACTGAGCACACAAAGAAATGTTGCATAGATTTCTGTATAATGATATTTTTATATTGTTGGATGTTTTATTCCGAAGTCACGACTTTCAGAGTAGTAGATACATAATAACTACTCCCACCTAACAGGCTGTTGGACTTTTTCCAGTTAACTTTCTTATTGATTTCCATTCCTTGGCATCAGGACGAGATCACTGAATGGGTCGGACCGACTTGTCTCACTTTCGCAAGTTTGGACTTTTATAAGTACAGTTCTGTTGAGCAGAGGTGCTTGCTAAGGTACTCAGAATAAATTTCTAAGTGTCTAGAGTCAGCTGCATCGGAAATGGTTTTAATATTTAGCATAGATTATACAGGATGATCGCTAGAAGGAACAGACCGACTTTTCTCAGATTTGCGAATTTGGACTAATATAAGTAAAGTTTGGTTGAGCCCAGGATCTTGGGAGTGCACTTGGAATAAAGCTGTAGTTCTCTAGAGTCAGCTGCATCGTAAATGGTTTTAATATATAGCATAGATTGATCAAAATAATCGCTAGAAGGAACAGACCGACTTTTCTCAAATTTGCGACTTTGGACTATTATAAGTAAGGTTTGGTTGAGCCAGAGGTTCTTGGGAGGATACTCGGAATAAAGCTTTAAGTCTCTAGAGTCAGCTGCATCTGAAATGGTTTTAATATATAGCATAGATTGATCAAGATAATCGCTAGAATGAACATTCCGACTTTTCTCAGATTTGCGACTTTGGACTAATATAAGTAAAGTTTGGTTGAGCCCAGGATCTTGGGAGTGCACTTGGAATAAAGCTTCCGTTCTCTAGAGTCAGCTGCATCGGGAATGGTTTTAATATGTAGCATAGATTGATCAAAATAATCGCTAGAAGGAACAGACCGACTTTTCTCAAATTTGCGACTTTGGACTATTATAAGTAAGGTTTGGTTGAGCCAGAGGTTCTTGGGAGGATACTCGGAATAAAGCTTTAAGTCTCTAGAGTCAGCTGCATCGGAAATGGTTTTAATATATAGCATAGATTGATCAAGATAATCGCTAGAAGGAACAGACCGACTTTTCTCAAATTTGCGACTTTGGACTATTATAAGTAAGGTTTGGTTGAGCCCAGGTTCTTGGGAGGATACTCGGAATAATGATTTAAGTCTCTAGAGTCAGCTGCATCGTAAATGGTTTTCATATATAGCATAGATTGATAAAGATAATCGCTAGAAGGAACATACCGACTTTTCTCAGATTTGCGAATTTGTACAATTATAAGTAAGGTTTGGTTGAGCCCAGGATCTTAGGACGGCACTAGGAATAAAGCTTTAAGTCTCTAGAGTCAGCTGCATCGTAAATGGTTTTAATAAATAGCATAGATTGATCAAGATAATCGCTAGAAGGAACAGACCGACTTTTCTCCAGATTTGCGACTTTGGACTATTATAAGTAAGGTTTGGTTGAGCCAGAGGTTCTTGGGAGGATACTCGGAATAAAGCTTTAGGTCTCTAGAGTCAGCTGCATCGTAAATGGTTTTAATATATAGCATAGATTGATCAAGATAATCGCTAGAAGGAACAGACCGACTTTTCTCAGATTTGCGACTTTGGACTATTATAAGTAAAGTTTGGTTGATCCCAGGTTCTTGGGAGGATGCTCGGAATAAAGATTTAAGTCTCTAGAGTCAGCTGAAACTGAGCACGCAAAGAAGTGTTGCATAGATTTCTGTATAATGATATTTTTATATTGTTGGATGTTTTATTCCGAAGTCACGACTTTCAGAGTAGTAGATACATAATTTCTACTCCCACTCTAACAGGCTGTTGGTCTTTTTCCAGTTAACTTTCTTATTTATTTCCATTCCTTGGCATCAGGACGAGATCACTGAATGGGTCGGAACGACTTGTCTAACTTTAGCAACTGAGGAATTTTATAATTACAGTTCTGTAGAGCAGAGGCGCTTGCTAAGGTAATCAGAATAAAGTTCTAAGTGTCTAGAGTCACCTGGATCGTAAATGGTTTTACTCTATAGCATAGATTATACACGATGATCGCTAGAAGGAAAAGATCGACTATTCTCAGATTTGCGACTTTGGACTAATATAACTGAAGTTTGGTTGAGCCCAGGATCTTGGGAGGGCACTAGGAATAAAGCTTTAAGTCTCTAGAGTCAGCTGCATCGGAAATGGTTTTAATATATAGCATACATTGAACAAGATAATCGCTAGAAGGAACAGACCGACTTTTCTCAGATTTGCGACTTTGGACTATTATAAGTAAGGTTTGGTTGAGCCTCGGTTCTTGGGAGGATACTCGGAATGAATATTTAAGTCTCTAGAGTCAGCTGCATCGTAAATGGTTTTAATATATAGCATAGATTGATCAAGATAATCGCTAGAAGGAACATACCGACTTTTCTCAGATTTGCGAATTTGTACAATTATAAGTAAGGTTTGGTTGAGCCCAGGTTCTTTGGAGGATACTAGGAATAAATATTTAAGTCTCTGTAGTCATCTTAAACTGAGATCTCATAGAAGTGTTGCATATATTTCTTTATAATGATATTTTTATATTGTTGGATGATTTTTTCCGAAGTCTCGACTTTAAGAGTAGTAGATACATAATTTCTACTCCCATCCCAACAGGCTGTTGGACTTTTTCCAGTTAACTTTCTTATTGACTTCCATTCCTTGGCATCAGGACGAGATCACGGAATGGGTCGGACCGACTTGTCTCACTTTCGCAACTTTGGACTTTTATAAGTACAGTTCTGTTGAGCAGAGGCGCTTGCTAAGGTCCTCAGAATAAAGTTCTACGTGTCTAGAGTCACCTGGATCGTAAATGGTTTTACTCTATAGCATAGATTATACACGATGATCGCTAGAAGGAAAAGATCGACTATTCTCAGATTTGCGGCTTTGGACTAATATAACTGAAGTTTGGTTGAGCCCAGGTTCTTGGGAGGATACTCGGAATAAATATTTAAGTCTCTAGAGTCAGCTGCATCTGAAATGGTTTTAATATATAAGCATAGATTGATCAAGATAATCGCTAGAAGGAACAGACCGACTTTTCTCAGATTTGCGACTTTGGACTATTATAAGTAAAGTTTGGTTGAGCCCAGGTTCTTGGGAGGATGCTCGGAATAAAGATTTAAGTCTCTAGAGTCAGCTGCATCGGAAATGGTTACTGTATCATGATATTTTTATATTGTTGGATGTTTTATTCCGAAGTCACGACTTTCAAAGTAGTAGATACATAATTTCTACTCCCACCCTAACAGGCTGTTGGTCTTTTTCCAGTTAACTTTCTTATTTATTACCATTCCTTGGCATCAGGACGAGATCACTGAATGGGTCGGACCGACTTGTCTCACTTTCGCAAGTTTGTACTTTTATAAGTACAGTTCTGTTGAGCAGAGGTGCTTGCTAAGGTACTCAGAATAATGTTCTCAGTGTCTAGAGTCAGCTGGATCGTAAATGGTTTTAATATATAGCATAGATTATACAGGATGATCGCTAGAAGGAACAGACCGACTTTACTCAGATTTGCGAGTTTGGACTAATATAATTAAAGTTTGGTTGAGCCCAGGTTCTTGGGAGTATACTCAGAATAACGCTTTAAGTCTCTAGACTCAGCTGGAGGAGAGTTGTTATTAATATATAACATAGATTATTCAGGATAATCACTAGAAGGAACAGACCGACTTTTCTCAGATTTGCGACTTTGGACTATTATAAGTAAAGTTTGGTTGAGCCCAGGTTCTTGGGAGGATACTCGGAATAATGATTTAAGTCTCTAGAGTCAGCTGCATCGGAAATGGTTTTAATATATAGCATAGATTGATCAAGATAATCGCTCGAAGGAACAGACCGACTTTTCTCAGATTTGCGACTTTGGACTTTTATAAGTAAGGTTTGGTTGAGCCCAGGTTCTTGGGAGGATACTCGGAATAAAGATTTAAGTCTCTAGAGTCAGCTGCATCGGAAATGGTTTTAATATATAGCATAGATTGATCAAGATAATCGCTAGAAGGAACAGACCGACTTTTCTCAAATTTGCGACTTTGGACTATTATAAGTAAGGTTTGGTTGAGCCCAGGTTCTTGGGAGGATACTCGGAATAAAGATTTAAGTCTCTAGAGTCAGCTGGAACTGAGCACACAAAGAAATGTTGCATAGATTTCTGTATAATGATATTTTTATATTGTTGGATGTTTTATTCCGAAGTCACGACTTTCAGAGTAGTAGATACATAATTTCTACTCCCACCCTAACAGGCTGTTGGACTTTTTCCAGTTAACTTTCTTATTGATTTCCATTCCTTGGCATCAGGACGAGATCACTGAATGGGTCGGACCGACTTGTCTCACTTTCGAAAATTTGGACTTTTATAAGTACAGTTCTGTTGAGCAGAGGTGCTTGCTAAGGTTCTCAGAATAAAGTTCTAAGTGTCTAGAGTCAGCTGGATCGGAAATGGTTTTAATATATAGCATAGATTATACAGGATGATCGCTAGAAGGAACAGACCGACTTTTCTCCAGATTTGCGAATTTGGACTATTATAAGTAAAGTTTGGTTGAGCCCAGGTTCTTGGGAGGATACTCGGAATAATGATTTAAGTCTCTAGAGTCAGCTGCATCGGAAATGGTTTTAATATTTAGCATAGATTGATCAAGATAATCGCTGGAAGGAACAGACCGACTTTTCTCAGATTTGCGACTTTGGACTTTTATAAGTAAGGTTTGGTTGAGCCCAGGTTCTTGGGAGGATACTCGGAATAAAGATTTAAGTCTCTAGAGTCAGCTGCATCGGAAATGGTTTTAATATATAGCATAGATTGATCAAGATAATCGCTCGAAGGAACAGACCGACTTTTCTCAGATTTGCGACTTTGGCCTAATATAAGTATACTTTGGTTGAGCCCAGGTTCTTGGGAGGATACTCGGAATAAAGATTTAAGTCTCTAGAGTCAGCTGGAACTGAGCACACAAAGAAATGTTGCATAGATTTCTGTATAATGATATTTTTATATTGTTGGATGTTTTATTCCGAAGTCACGACTTTCAGAGTAGTAGATACATATTTTCTACTCCCACCCTAACAGGCTGTTGGTCTTTTTCCAGTTAACTTTCTTATTGATTTCCATTCCTTGGCATCAGGACGAGATCACTGAATGGGTCGGACCGACTTGTCTCACTTTCGCAAGTTTGGACTTTTATAAGTACAGTTCTGTTGAGCAGAGGTGCTTGCTAAGGTACTCAGAATAATGTTCTAAGTGTCTAGAGTCAGCTGGATCGGAAATGGTTTTAATATATAGCATAGATTATACAGGATGATCGCTAGAAGGAACAGACCGACTTTTCTCAGATTTGCGACTTCGGACTAATATAAGTAAACTTTGGTTGAGCCCAGGATCTTGGGAGTGCACTTGGAATAAAGCTGTAGTTCTCTAGATTCAGCTGCATCGTAAATGGTTTTAATATATTGCATAGATTGATCAAAATAATCGCTAGAAGGAACAGACCGACTTTTCTCAAATTTGCGACTTTGGACTATTATAAGTAAGGTTTGGTTGAGCCAGAGGTTCTTGGGAGGATACTCGGAATAAAGCTTTAAGTCTCTAGAGTCAGCTGCATCTGAAATGGTTTTAATATATAGCATAGATTTAACAGGATGATCGCTAGAAGGAACAGACCGACTTTTCTCAGATTTGCGACTTCGGAATAATATAAGTAAGGTTTGGTTGAGCCTCGGTTCTTGGGAGGATACTCGGAATAAAGATTTAAGTCTCTAGAGTCAGCTGCATCGTAAATGGTTTTAATATGTAGCATAGATTGATCAAAATAATCGCTAGAAGGAACAGACCGACTTTTCTCAGATTTGCGACTTTGGACTATTATAAGTAAGGTTTGGTTGAGCCCAGGTTCTTGGGAGGATACTCGGAATAATGATTTAAGTCTCTAGAGTCAGCTGCATCGGAAATGGTTTTAATATATAGCATAGATTGATCAAGATAATCGCTAGAAGGAACATACCGACTTTTCTCAGATTTGCGAATTTGTACAATTATAAGTAAGGTTTGGTTGAGCCCAGGATCTTAGGACGGCACTAGGAATACAGCTTTAAGTCTCTAGAGTCAGCTGCATCGGAAATGGTTTTAATATTTAGCATAGATTGATCAATATAATCGCTAGAAGGAACAGACCGACTTTTCTCATATTTTCGACTTTGGACTATTATAAGTAAGATTTGGTTGAGCCCAGGTTCTTGGGAGGATACTCGGAATAATGATTTAAGTCTCTAGAGTCAGCTGCATTGGAAATGGTTTTAATATATAGCATAGATTGATCAAGATAATCGCTAGAAGGAACATACCGACTTTTCTCAGATTTGCGAATTTGTACAATTATAAGTAAGGTTTGGTTGAGCCCAGGATCTTAGGACGGCACTAGGAATAAAGCTTTAAGTCTCGAGAGTCAGCTGCATCGTAAATGGTTTTAATATATAGCATAGATTGATCAAGATAATCGCTAGAAGGAACAGACCGACTTTTCTCAGATTTGCGACTTTGGACTATTATAAGTAAGGTTTGGTTGAGCCAGAGGTTCTTGGGAGGATACTCGGAATAAAGCTTTACGTCTCTAGAGTTAGCTGCATCGGAAATGGTTTTAATACATAGCATAGATTGATCAAGATAATCGCTAGAAGGAACAGACCGACTTTTCTCAGATTTACGACTTTGGACTATTATAAGTAAGGTTTGGTTGAGCCCAGGTTCTTGGGAGGATACTCGGAATAATGATTTAAGTCTCTAGAGTCAGCTGCATCATAAATGGTTTTAATATATAGCATAGATTGATCAAGATAATCGCTAGAAGGAACATACCGACTTTTCTCAGATTTGCGAATTTGTACAATTATAAGTAAGGTTTGGTTGAGCCCAGGATCTTAGGACGGCACTAGGAATAAAGCTTTAAGTCTCTAGAGTCAGCTGCATCGTAAATGGTTTTAATATATAGCATAGATTGATCAAGATAATCGCTAGAAGGAACTAACCGACTTTTCTCAGATTTGCGACTTTGGACTATTATAAGTAAGGTTTGGTTGAGCCAGAGGTTCTTGGGAGGATACTCGGAATAAAGCTTTAGGTCTCTAGAGTCAGCTGCATCGGAAATGGTTTTAATACATAGCATAGATTGATCAAGATAATCGCTAGAAGGAACAGACCGACTTTTCTCAGATTTGCGACTTTGGACTATTATAAGTAAGGTTTGGTTGAGCCCAGGTTCTTGGGAGGATACTCGGAATAAAGATTTAAGTCTCTAGAGTCAGCTGGAACTGAGCACGCAAAGAAGTGTTTTGCATAGATTTCTGTATAATGATATTTTTATATTGTTGGATGTTTTATTCCGAAGTCACGACTTTCAGAGTAGTAGATACATAATTTCTACTCCCACCCTAACAGGCTGTTGGACTTTTTCCAGTTAACTTTCTTATTGACTTCCATTCCTTGGCATCAGGACGAGATCACGGAATGGGTCGGACCGACTTGTCTCACTTTCGCAACTTTGGACTTTTATAAGTACAGTTCTGTTGAGCAGAGGCGCTTGCTAAGGTACTCAGAATAATGTTCTAAGTGTCTAGAGTCAGCTGGATCGTAAATGGTTTTACTCTATTGCATAGATTATACAGGATGATCGCTAGAAGGAACAGACCGACTTTTCTAAGATTTGCGACTTTGGACTATTATAACTGAAGTTTGGTTGAGCCCAGGATCTTGGGAGGGCACTAGGAATAAAGCTTTAAGTCTCTAGAGTCAGCTGCATCGGAAATGGTTTTAATATATAGCATAGATTGATCAAGATAATCGCTAGAAGGAACAGACCGACTTTTCTCAGATTTGCGACTTTGGACTATTATAAGTAAGGTTTGGTTGAGCCCAGGTTCTTGGGAGGATACTCGGAATAAAGATTTAAGTATCTAGAGTCAGCTGCATCGTAAATGGTTTTAATATATAGCATAGATTGATCAAGATAATCGCTAGAAGGAACATACCGACTTTTCTCAGATTTGCGAATTTGTACAATTATAAGTAAGGTTTGGTTGAGCCCAGGTTCTTGGGAGGATACTCGGAATAAAGATTTAAGTCTCTAGAGTCAGCTGGAACTGAGCACGCAAAGAAGTGTTTTGCATAGATTTCTGTATAATGATATTTTTATATTGTTGGATGTTTTATTCCGAAGTCACGACTTTCAAAGTAGTAGATACATAATTTCTACTCCCACCCTAACAGGCTGTTGGTCTTTTTCCAGTTAACTTTCTTATTGATTTCCATTCCTTGGCATCAGGACGAGATCACTGAATGGGTCGGACCGACTTGTCTCACTTTCGCAAGTTTGGACTTTTATAAGTACAGTTCTGTTGAGCAGAGGTGCTTGCTAAGGTACTCAGAATTAAGTTCTAAGTGTCTAGAGTCAGCTGGATCGGAAATGGTTTTAATATATAGCATAGATTGATCAAGATAATCGCTAGAAGGAACAGACCGACTTTTCTCAGATTTGCGAAATTGGACTATTATAAGTAAGGTTTGGTTGAGCCGCGGTTCTTGGGAGGATACTCGGAATAAAGATTTAAGTCTCTAGAGTCAGCTGCATCGGAAATGGTTTTAATAGATAGCATAGATTGATCAAGATAATCGCTAGAAGGAACAGACCGACTTTTCTCAGATTTGCGAAATTGGAATATTATAAGTAAGGTTTGGTTGAGCCCAGGTTCTTGGGAGGATACTCGGAATAATGATTTAAGTCTCTAGAGTCAGCTGCATCGTAAATGGTTTTAATATATAGCATAGATTGATAAAGATAATCGCTAGAAGGAACATACCGACTTTTCTCAGATTTGCGAATTTGTACAATTATAAGTAAGGTTTGGTTGAGCCCAGGATCTTAGGACGGCACTAGGAATAAAGCTTTAAGTCTCTAGAGTCAGCTGCATCGTAAATGGTTTTAATATATAGCATAGATTGATCAAGATAATCGCTAGAAGGAACAGACCGACTTTTCTCAGATTTGCGACTTTGGACTATTATAAGTAAGGTTTGGTTGAGCCAGAGGTTCTTGGGAGGATACTCGGAATAAAGCTTTAGGTCTCTAGAGTCAGCTGCATCGGAAATGGTTTTAATACATAGCATAGATTGATCAAGATAATCGCTAGAAGGAACAGACCGACTTTTCTCAGATTTACGACTTTGGACTATTATAAGTAAGGTTTGGTTGAGCCCAGGTTCTTGGGAGGATACTCGGAATAATGATTTAAGTCTCTAGAGTCAGCTGCATCGTAATTGGTTTTAATATATAGCATAGATTGATCAAGATAATCGCTAGAAGGAACATACCGACTTTTCTCAGATTTGCGAATTTGTACAATTATAAGTAAGGTTTGGTTGAGCCCAGGATCTTAGGACGGCACTAGGAATAAAGCTTTAAGTCTCTAGAGTCAGCTGCATCGGAAATGGTTTTAATATATAGCATAGATTGTTCAAAATAATCGCTAGAAGGAACAGACCGACTTTTCTCAGATTTGCGACTTCGGACTAATATAAGTAATGTTTGGTTGAGCCCAGGATCTTGGGAGGGCACTTGGAATAAAGCTTCAGTTCTCTAGAGTCAGCTGCATCGGAAATGGTTTTAATATATAGCATAGATTGATCAAGATAATCGCTAGAAGGAACAGACCGACTTTTCTCAGATTTACGACTTTGGACTATTATAAGTAAGGTTTGGTTGAGCCCAGGTTCTTGGGAGGATACTCGGAATAATGATTTAAGTCTCTAGAGTCAGCTGCATTGGAAATGGTTTTAATATATAGCATAGATTGATAAAGATAATCGCTAGAAGGAACATACCGACTTTTCTCAGATTTGCGAATTTGTACAATTATAAGTAAGGTTTGGTTGAGCCCAGGATCTTAGGACGGCACTAGGAATAAAGCTTTAAGTCTCTAGAGTCAGCTGCATCGGAAATGGTCTTAATATGTAGCATAGATTGATCAAAATAATCGCTAGAAGGAACAGACCGACTTTTCTCAGATTTGCGACTTTGGACTATTATAAGTAAGGTTTGGTTGAGCCCAGGTTCTTGGGAGGATACTCGGAATAATGATTTAAGTCTCTAGAGTCAGCTGCATTGGAAATGGTTTTAATATATAGCATAGATTGATCAAGATAATCGCTAGAAGGAACAGACCGACTTTTCTCAGATTTGCGAATTTGTACAATTATAAGTAAGGTTTGGTTGAGCCCAGGATCTTAGGACGGCACTAGGAATAAAGCTTTAAGTCTCTAGAGTCAGCTGCATCGTAAATGGTTTTAATATATAGCATAGATTGATCAAGATAATCGCTAGAAGGAACAGACCGACTTTTCTCAGATTTGCGACTTTGGACTATTATAAGTAAGGGTTGGTTGAGCCAGAGGTTCTTGGGAGGATACTCGGAATAAAGCTTTAGGTCTCTAGAGTCAGCTGCATCGGAAATGGTTTTAATACATAGCATAGGTTGATCAACATAATCGCTAGAAGGAACAGACCGACTTTTCTCAAATTTTCGACTTTGGACTATTATAAGTAAGGTTTGGTTGAGCCCAGGTTCTTGGGAGGATACTCGGAATAAAGATTTAAGTATCTAGAGTCAGCTGCATCGTAAATGGTTTTAATATATAGCATAGATTGATCAAGATAATCGCTAGAAGGAACATACCGACTTTTCTCAGATTTGCGAATTTGTACAATTATAAGTAAGGTTTGGTTGAGCCCAGGATCTTAGGACGGCACTCGGAATAAAGATTTAAGTATCTAGAGTCAGCTGCATCGTAAATGGTTTTAATATATAGCATAGATTGATCAAGATAATCGCTAGAAGGAACAGACCGACTTTTCTCAGATTTGCGACTTTGGACTATTATAAGTAAAGTTTGGTTGAGCCAGAGGTTCTTGGGAGGATACTCGGAATAAAGCTTTAGGTCTCTAGAGTCAGCTGCATCGGAAATGGTTTTAATATATAGCATAGATTGATCAAGATAATCGCTAGAAAGAACAGACCGACTTTTCTCAGATTTGCGACATTGGACTATTATAAGTAAAGTTTGGTTGAGCCCAGGTTCTTGGGAGGATGCTCGGAATAAAGATTTAAGTCTCTAGAGTCAGCTGGAACTGAGCACGCAAAGAAGTGTTGCATAGATTTCTGTATAATGATATTTTTATATTGTTGGATGTTTTATTCCGAAGTCACGACTTTCAGAGTAGTAGATACATAATTTCTACTCCCACCCTAACAGGCTGTTGGACTTTTTCCAGTTAACTTTCTTATTGATTTCCATTCCTTGGCATCAGGACGAGATCACTGAATGGGTCGGACCGACTTGTCTCACTTTCGAAAATTTGGACTTTTATAAGTACAGTTCTGTTGAGCGGAGGTGCTTGCAAAGGTACTCAGAATAAAGTTCTAAGTGTCTAGAGTCACCTGGATCGTAAATGGTTTTACTCTATAGCATAGATTATACACGATGATCGCTAGAAGGAAAAGATCGACTATTCTCAGATTTGCGACTTTGGACTAATATAACTGAAGTTTGGTTGAGCCCAGGATCTTGGGAGGGCACTAGGAATAAAGATTTAAGTATCTAGAGTCAGCTGCATCGGAAATGGTTTTAATATATAGCATAGATTGATCAAGATAATCGCTAGAAGGAACAGACCGACTTTTCTCAGATTTGCGACTTTGGACTATTATAAGTAAGGTTTGGTTGAGCCTCGGTTCTTGGGAGGATACTCGGAATAAAGATTTAAGTCTCTAGAGTCAGCTGCATCGTAAGTGGTTTTAATATATAGCATAGATTGATCAAGATAATCGCTAGAATGAACATACCGACTTTTCTCAGATTTGCGAATGTGTACAATTATAAGTAAGGTTTGGTTGAGCCCAGGTTCTTGGGAGGATACTCGGAATAAAGATTTAAGTCTCTAGAGTCAGCTGGAACTGAGCACGCAAAGAAGTGTTGCATAGATTTCTGTATAATGATATTTTTATATTGTTGGATGTTTTATTCCGAAGTCACGACTTTCAAAGTAGTAGATACATAATTTCTACTCCCACCCTAACAGGCTGTTGGTCTTTTTCCAGTTAACTTTCTTATTGATTTCCATTCCTTGGCATCAGGACGAGATCACTGAATGGGTCGGACCGACTTGTCTCACTTTCGCAAGTTTGGACTTTTATAAGTACAGTTCTGTTGAGCAGAGGTGCTTGCTAAGGTACTCAGAATAATGTTCTAAGTGTCTAGAGTCAGCTGCATCGTAAATGGTTTTAATATATAGCATAGATTGATCAAAATAATCGCTAGAAGGAACAGACCGACTTTTCTCAAATTTGCGACTTTGGACTATTATAAGTAAGGTTTGGTTGAGCCTCGGTTCTTGGGAGGATACTCGGAATAAAGCTTTAAGTCTCTAGAGTCAGCTGCATCGGAAATGGTTTTAATATATAGCATAGATTGATCAAGATAATCGCTAGAAGGAACATACCGACTTTTCTCAGATTTGCGAATTTGTACAATTATAAGTAAGGTTTGGTTGAGCCCAGGTTCTTGGGAGGATACTCGGAATAAAGATTTAAGTCTCTAGAGTCAGCTGGAACTGAGCACGCAAAGAAGTGTTGCATAGATTTCTGTATAATGATATTTTTATATTGTTGGATGTTTTATTCCGAAGTCACGACTTTCAAAGTAGTAGATACATAATTTCTACTCCCACCCTAACAGGCTGTTGGTCTTTTTCCAGTTAACTTTCTTATTGACTTCCATTCCTTGGCATCAGGACGAGATCACTGAATGGGTCGGACCGACTTGTCTCACTTTCGCATGTTTGGACTTTTATAAGTACAGTTCTGTTGAGCAGAGGTGCTTGCTAAGGTACTCAGAATTAAGTTCTAAGTGTCTAGAGTCAGCTGGATCGGAAATGGTTTTAATATATAGCATAGATTGATCAGGATTATCGCTAGAAGGAACAGACCGACTTTTCTCAGATTTGCGAAATTGGACTATTATAAGTAAGGTTTGGTTGAGCCTCGGTTCTTGGGAGGATACTCGGAATGAAGATTTAAGTCTCTAGAGTCAGCTGCATCGTAAATGGTTTTAATATATAGCATAGATTGATCAAGATAATCGCTAGAAGGAACAGACCGACTTTTCTCAGAATTGCGCAATTGGACTATTATAAGTAAGGTTTGGTTGAGCCCAGGTTCTTGGGAGGATACTCGGAATAAAGATTTAAGTATCTAGAGTCAGCTGCATCGTAAATGGTTTTAATATATAGCATAGATTGATCAAGATAATCGCTAGAAGGAACAGACCGACTTTTCTCAGATTTGCGACTTTGGACTATTATAAGTAAGGTTTGGTTGAGCCCAGGTTCTTGGGAGGATACTCGGAATAAAGATTTAAGTATCTAGAGTCAGCTGCATCGTAAATGGTTTTAATATATAGCATAGATTGATCAAGATAATCGCTAGAAGGAACATACCGACTTTTCTCAGATTTGCGAATTTGTAAAATTATAAGTAAGGTTTGGTTGAGCTTCCAGGATCTTAGGACGGCACTAGGAATAAAGCTTTAAGTCTCTACAAGAGTCAGCTGCATCGTAAATGGTTTTAATATATAGCATAGATTGATCAAGATAATCGCTAGGAAGGAACAGACCGACTTTTCTCAGATTTGCGACTTTTGGACTATTATAAGTAAGGTTTGGTTGAGCCAGAGGTTCTTGGGAGGATACTCGGAATAAAGCTTTAGGTCTCTAGAGTCAGCTGCATCGGAAAGTTGGTTTTAATACATAGCATAGATTGATCAAGATAATCGCTAGAAGGAACAGACCGACTTTACTCAGATTTACGACTTTGGACTATTATAAGTAAGGTTTGGTTGAGCCCAGGTTCTTGGGAGGATACTCGGAATAATGATTTAAGTCTCTAGAGTCAGCTGCATCGTAAATGGTTTTAATATATAGCATAGATTGATCAAGATAATCGCTAGAAGGAACATACCGACTTTTCTCAGATTTGCGAATTTGTACAATTATAAGTAAGGTTTGGTTGAGCCCAGGATCTTGGGACGGCACTCGGAATAAAGCTTTAAGTCTCTAGAGTCAGCTGCATCGGAAATGGTTTTAATATATAGCATAGATTGTTCAAAATAATCGCTAGAAGGAACAGACCGACTTTTCTCAGATTTGCGACTTCGGACTAATATAAATGTAAAGTTTGGTTGAGCCCAGGATCTTGGGAGGGTACTTGGAATAAAGCTTCAGTTCTCTAGAGTCAGCTGCATCGGAAATGGTTTTTAATACTATAGCATAGATTGATCAAGATAATCGCTAGAAGGAACAGACCGACTTTTCTCAGATTTGCGACTTTGGACTATTATAAGTAAGGTTTGGTTGAGCCCAGGTTCTTGGGAGGGATACTCGGAATAATGATTTAAGTCTCTATAGTCAGCTGCATCTTAAATGGTTTTAATATATAGCATAGATTGATAAAGATAATCGCTAGATGGAACATACCGACTTTTCTCAGATTTGCTAATTTGTACAATTATAAGAAAGGTTTGGTTTTGCCCAGGTTCTTGGGAGGATACTAGGAATAAAGATTTAAGTCTCTAGAGTCAGCCTGGAACTGAGCACTCAAAGAAGTGTTGCATAGATTTCTGTATAATGATATTTTTATATTGTTGGATGTTTTATTCCGAAGTCACGACTTTCAAAGTAGTAGATACATAATTTCTTTTCCCACCCTAACAGGCTGTTGGTCTTTTTCCAGTTAACTTTCTTATTGATTTCCATTCCTTGGCATCAGGACGAGATCACTGAATGGGTCGGACCGACTTGTCTCACTTTCGCAAGTTGGGACTTTTATAAGTAGAGTTCTGTTGAGCAGAGGTGCTTGCTAAGGTACTCAGAATTACGTTCTAAGTCGTCTAGAGTCAGCTGCATCGTAAATGGTTTTTAATATATAGCATAGATGTTGATACAAGATAATCGCTAGAAGGAACAGACCGACTTTTTCTCAGATTTGCGACTTTGGACTATTATAAGTAAGGTTTGGTTGAGCCTCGGTTCTTGGGAGGATACTCGGAATAAAGATTTAAGTCTCTAGAGAGTCAGCTGCATCGTAAATGGTTTTAATATATAGCATAGATTGATCAAAATAATCGCTAGAAGGAACAGACCGACTTTTCTCAGATTTGCGAATTTGTACAATTATAAGTAAGGTTTGGTTGAGCCCAGGTTCTTGGGAGGATACTAGGAATAAAGATTTAAGTCTCTAGAGTCAGCTGGAACTGAGCACGCAAAGAAGTGTTGCATAGATTTCTGTATAATGATATTTTTATATTGTTGGATGTTTTATTCCGAAGTCACGACTTTCAAAGTAGTAGATACATAATTTCTACTCCCACCCTAACAGGCTGTTGGTCTTTTTCCAGTTAACTTTCTTATTGATTTCCATTCCTTGGCATCAGGACGAGATCACTGAATGGGTCGGACCGACTTTGTCTCACTTTCGCAAGTTTGGACTTTTTATAAGTACAGTTCTGTTGAGCAGAGGTGCTTGCTAAGGTACTCAGAATTACGTTCTAAGTCTCTAGAGTCAGCTGGATCGGAAATGGTTTTAATATATAGCATAGATTATACAGGATGATCGCTAGAAGGAACAGACCGACTTTTCTCAGATTTGCGAAATTGGACTATTATAAGTAAGGTTTGGTTGAGCCTCGGTTCTTGGGAGGATACTCGGAATAAAGATTTAAGTCTCTAGAGTCATTTACTGCATCGGAAATGGTTTTAATATATAGCATAGATTGATACAAGATAATCGCTAGAAGGAACAGACCGACTTTTCTCAGATTTGCGAAATTGGACTATTATAAGTAAGGTTTGGTTGAGCCCAGAGTTCTTGGGAGGATACTCGGGAATAATGATTTAAGTCTCTAGAGTCAGCTGCATCGTAAAGTTGGTTTTAATATATAGCATAGATTGATAAAGATAATCGCTAGAAGGAACATACCGACTTTTCTCAGATTTGCGAATTTGTAAAATTATAAGTAAGGTTTGGTTGAGCCCAGGATCTTAGGAGGATACTCGGAATAAAGCTTTAAGTCTCTAGAGTCAGCTGCATCGGAAATGGTTTTAATATATAGCATAGATTGATCAAGATAATCGCTAGAAGGAACAGACCGACTTTTCTCAGATTTGCGACTTTGGACTATTATAAGTAAGGTTTGGGTTGAGCCAGAGGTTCTTGGGAGGATACTCGGAATCAACAGCTTTAAGTCTCTAGAGTCAGCTGCATCGGAAATGGTTTTAATACATAGCATAGATTGTTCAAGATAATCGCTAGAAGGAACAGACCGACTTTACTCAGATTTACGACTTTGGACTATTATAAGTAAGGTTTGGTTGAGACCCAGGTTCTTGGGAGGATACTCGGAATAAAGATTTAAGTCTCTAGAGTCAGCTGCATCGTAAATGGTTTTAATATATAGCATAGATTGATCAAGATAATCGCTAGAAGGAACATACTCGACTTTTCTCCAGATTTCTGCGAATTTGTACAATTATAAGTAAGGTTTGGTTGAGCCCAAGGATCTTAGGGGGGCACTAGGAATAAAGCTTTAAGTCTCTAGAGTCAGCTGCATCGGAGCACACAAAGAAATGTTGCATGAATTTCTGTATAATGGTATTTTAATATATAGCATAGATGTTTGTTTCCGAAAATAATCGACTTTCAGAGTAGTAGGATACAGAATTTCTACTCCCACCGACTTTTCTCAGATTTGCGACTTCGGACTAATATAAGTAAAGTTTGGTTGAGCCCAGGATCTTGGGGAGGGCACTTGGAATAAAGCTTCAAGTTCTCTAGAGTCAGCTGCATCGGAAAGTTGGTTTTAATATATAGCATAGATTGATCAAGATAATCGCTAGAAGGAACAGACCGACTTTTCTCCAGATTTACGACTTTGGACTATTATAAGTAAGGTTTGGTTGAGCCCAGGTTCTTGGGAGGATACTCGGAATAATGATTTAAGTCTCTAGAGTCAGCTGCATCGTAAATGGTTTTAATATATAGCATAGATTGATAAAGATAATCGCTAGAAAGGAACATACCGACTTTTCTCAGATTTGCGAATTTGTACAATTATAAGTAAGGTTTGGTTGAGCCCAGGATCTTAGGACGGCACTAGGAATAAAGCTTTAAGTCTCTAGAGTCAGCTGCATCGTAAATGGTTTTAATATATAGCATAGATTGATCAAGATAATCGCTAGAAGGAACAGACCGACTTTTCTCCAGATTTGCGACTTTGGACTATTATAAGTAAGGTTTGGTTGAGCCAGAGGTTCTTGGGAGGATACTCGGAATAAAGCTTTAGGTCTCTAGAGTCAGCTGCATCGGAGCACACAATGGTTTTAATACATAGCATAGATTTCTGTATCAAGATAATTTTATATTGTTGGATGTTTTATTCCGAAGTCACGACTTTCAGAGTAGTAGATACAGAATTTCTACTCCCACCGACTTTTCTCAGATTTACGACTTTGGACTATTATAAGTAAGGTTTGGTTGAGCCCAGGTTCTTGGGAGGATACTCGGAATAATGATTTAAGTCTCTAGAGTCAGCTGCATCGTAAAGTTGGTTTTAATATATAGCATAGATTGATCAAGATAATCGCTAGAAGGAACATACCGACTTTTCTCAGATTTGCGAATTTGTACAATTATAAGTAAGGTTTGGTTGAGCCCAGGATCTTAGGACGGCACTAGGAATAAAGCTTTAAGTCTCTAGAGTCAGCTGCATCGTAAATGGTTTTAATATATAGCATGGATTGATCAAGATAATCGCTAGAAGGAACAGACCGACTTTTCTCAGATTTGCGAAATTGGACTATTATAAGTAAGGTTTGGTTGAGCCCAGGTTCTTGGGAGGATACTCGGAATAATGATTTAAGTCTCTAGAGTCAGCTGCATCGTAAATGGTTTTAATATATAGCATAGATTGATAAAGATAATCGCTAGAAGGAACATACCGACTTTTCTCAGATTTGCAGAATTTGTAAAATTATAAGTAAGGTTTGGTTGAGCCCAGGATTCTTAGGACGGCACTAGGAATTAAAGCTTTAAGTCTCTAGAGTCAGCTGCATCGTAAATGGTTTTAATATATAGCATGGATTTTTCAAGATAATCGCTAGAAGGAACAGACCGACTTTTCTCAGATTTGCGACTTTGGACTATTATAAGTAAGGTTTGGTTGAGCCAGAGGTTCTTGGGAGGATACTCGGAATAAAGCTTTAGGTCTCTAGAGTCAGCTGCATCGGAAATGGTTTTAATACATAGCATAGATTGATCAAGATAATCGCTAGAAGGAACAGACCGACTTTTCTCAGATTTACGACTTTGGACTATTATAAGTAAGGTTTGGTTGAGCCCAGGTTCTTGGGAGGATACTCGGAATAATGATTTAAGTCTCTAGAGTCAGCTGCATCGTAGCACACAAAGAAATGTTGCATAGATTTCTGTATAATGGTATTTTAATATATAGCATAGATTGATCAAGATAATTCACTGACTTTCAGAGTAGTAGATACATAATTTCTACTCCCACCGACTTTTCTCAGATTTGCGAATTTTGTACTAATTATAAGTAAAGTTTGGTTGAGCCCAGGTTCTTAGGACGGCACTAGGAATAAAGCTTTCAAGTCTCTAGAGTCAGCTGCATCGGAGAGTTGGTTTTAATATATAGCATAGATTGTTCAGGATAATCGTCTAGAAGGAACAGACTTGGACTTTTCTCAAGATTTGCACGACTTCGGACTAATATAAGTAAAGTTTGGTTGAGCCCAGGATCTTGGGAGGATACTTGGAATAAAGCTTCAAGTTCTCTAGAGTCAGCTGCATCGGAAATGGTTTTAATATATAGCATAGATTGATCAAGATAATCGCTAGAAGGAACAGACCGAAGCTTTTCTCAGATTTACGACTTTGGACTATTATAGAAAGTAAGGTTTGGTTGAGCCCAGGTTCTTGGGAGGATACTCGGAATAATGAGATTTAAGTCTCTAGAGTCAGCTGCATCGTAAATGGTTTTAATATATAGCATAGATTGATCAAGATAATCGCTAGAAGGAACATACCGACTTTTCTCAGATTTGCGAATTTGTACAATTATAAGTAAGGTTTGGTTGAGCCCAGGATCTTAGAGGACGGCACTAGGAATAAAGCTTTAAGTCTCTAGAGTCAGCTGCATCGGACCCATGGTTTTAATATATAGCATAGATTGATCAAAGATAATCGCTAGAAGGAACAGACCGACTTTTCTCAGATTTGCGACTTTGGACTATTATAAGTAAGGTTTGGTTGAGCCAGAGGTTCTTGGGAGGATACTCGGAATAAAGACTTTAGGTCCTCTAGAGTCAGCTGCATCGGAAATGGTTTTAATACATAGCATAGATTGATCAAGATAATCGCTAGATATAATTTCTCCACCCTAACAGGTCTATAGAGTCAGCTGCATCGGAAATGGTTTTAATATATAGCATAGATTAATCAAGATAATCGCTAGAAGGAACAGACCGACTTTTTCTCAGATTTGCGACTTTGGACTATTATAAGTAAGGTTTGGTTGAGCCAGAGGTTCTTGGGAGGATACTCGGAATAAAGCTTTAGGTCTCTAGAGTCAGCTGCATCGGAAATGGTTTTAATACATAGCATAGATTGATCAAGATAATCGCTAGAAGGAACAGACCGACTTTTCTCAGATTTGCGAAATTGGACTATTATAAGTAAGGTTTGGTTGAGCCCAGGTTCTTGGGAGGATACTCGGAATAAAGATTTGAAGTCTCTAGAGTCAGCTGGAACTGTAGCACGCAAAGAAGTGTTGCATAGATTTCTGTATAATGATATTTTTATATTGTTGGATGTTTTATTCCAGAAGTCACGACTTTCAGAGTAGTAGATACATAAATTTCTACTCCCACCCTAACAGGCTGTT
>JAPYXD010000229.1:0-17915 GCA_030998225.1 Diplolepis rosae | reverse complement strand
GGTGCATGATCCTAAACAACGGGGTCATTGAAAATGCATTGTAAATTGATTACATAACGTTTAAATGTGAATATAAAAAAATTTTCTGTGGAGTACTGTTTTAGCAACCTGGTGCATGATCCTAGACAACGGGTACATTGGAAATCCACTGTAAATTGTTTTTATAACGTTTAAATGTAAATATAAAAAAAGTTCAATTAGATTATTATTTTAGCAAACTGGTGCTTGATCCTAAACAACGGGGTCATTGAAAATGCATTGTAAATTGTTTTTATAACGTTTAAATGTGAATATAAAAAAATTTCCTGTGGAGTATTGTTTTAGCAACCTGGTGCTTGATCCTAAACAACGGGGTCATTGAAAATGCATTGTAAATTGATTACATAACGTTTAAATGTGAATATAAAAAAATTTACTGTGAAGTATTGTTCTAGCAATCTAGTGCATGATCCTAGACAACGGGGCCATTGAAAATCCACTGTAAATTTTTTTTATAACGTTTAAATGTGAATATAAAAAAAGTTCCAATAGATTATTATTTTAGCAACCTGGTTCTTGATCCTAAACAACGGGGTCATTGAAAATGCATTGTAAATTGTTTTTATAACGTTTAAATGGGAATATAATAAAAGTTTCATTAGATTATCATTTTAGCGACCTGGTGCATGATCCTGGACGACGGGGTCATTGAAAATACATTGTAAATTGTTTTTATTACGTTTAAATGTGAATATAAAAAATTTCCTGTGGCGTATTGTTTTAGCAACTTGGTGCTTGTTCCTAGACAACGGGGCCATTGAAAATGCACTGCAAATTGTTTTTATAACGTTTAAATGTGAATATAATAAAAGTTCCAGTAGATTATTATTTTAGCGACCTGGTGCATGATCCTAGACAAGGGGGTCATTGAAAATGCAACAGAATTTCTGTTGAAAGACTAAGTGTTCGAATTTCAAAAAAGTTCGATTAGATTATCATTTTAGCGACCTGGTGCATGATCCTGGACGACGGGGTCATTGAAAATACATTGTAAATTGTTTTGATAACGTTTAAATGTGAATATAGAAAAATTTCCTGTGGACTATTGTTTTAGCAACCTGGTGCTTGATCCTAAACAACGGGGTCATTGAAAATGCCTTGTAAATTATTTTCATAGCGTTTAAATGTGAATATAAAAAAAGATCCAGTAGATTATTATTTTAGCAACCTGGTGCATGATCCTAGACAACGGGGTTATTGAAAATGCAATAGAATTTCTGTTGAAGAATTAGTGTTCGAATTTAAAAAAAGTTTCATTATATTATTATTTTAGCGACCTGGTGCATGTTCCTGGACGACGGGGTCATTGAAAATACATTGTAAATTGTTTTTATAACGTTTAAATGTGAATATAGAAAAATTTCCTGTGGACTATTGTTTTAGCAACCTGGTGCTTGATCCTAAACAACGGGGTCATTGCAAATGCATTGTAAATTGTTTTTATAACGTTTAAATGTTAATATTAAAAAAGTTCGAGTAGATTATTATTTTAGCGACCTGGTGCATGATCCTGGACAACGGGTCAGTGAAAATGCATTGTGGATTGTTTTCATAACGTTTCAATGTGAATATAAAAAAAGATCCAGTAGATTATTATTTTAGCGACCTGGTGCATGATCCTAAACAACGGGGTCATTGAAAATGCATTACAGAATTGATCTGTATGAACGACTAAGTGTTCGAATTTCATAAAAGTTCGATTAGATTATCATTTTAGCGACCTGGTGCATGATCCTGGACGACGGGGTCATTGAAAATACATTGTAAATTGTTTTTATAACGTTTAAATGTGAATATAGAAAAATTTCCTGTGGCGTATTGTTTTAGCAACCTGGTTCTTGATCCTAAACAACGGGGTCATTGAAAATGCATTGTAAATTGTTTTTATAACGTTTAAATGGGAATATAATAAAAGTTTCATTAGATTATCATTTTAGCGACCTGGTGCATGATCCTGGACGACGGGGTCATTGAAAATACATTGTAAATTGTTTTTATTACGTTTAAATGTGAATATAAAAAAATTTCCTGTGGCGTATTGTTTTAGCAACCTGGTGCTTGATCCTAAACAACGGGGTCATTGAAAATGCCTTGTAAATTATTTTCATAGCGTTTAAATGTGAATATAAAAAAGATCCAGTAGATTATTATTTTAGCGACCTGGTGCATGATCCTAGACAAGGGGGTCATTGAAAATGCAACAGAATTTCTGTTGAAAGACTAAGTGTTCGAATTTCAAAAAAGTTCGATTAGATTATCATTTTAGCAACCTGGTGCATGATCCTGGACGACGGGGTCATTGAAAATACATTGTAAATTGTTTTTATAACGTTTAAATGTGAATATAGAAAAATTTCCTGTGGACTATTGTTTTAGCAACCTGGTGCTTGATCCTAAACAACGGGGTCATTGCAAATGCATTGTAAATTGATTATATAACGTTTAAATGTGAATATAATAAAAGTTCCAGTAGATTATTATTTTAGCGACCTGGTGCATGATCCTAGACAAGGGGGTCATTGAAAATGCAACAGAATTTCTGTTGAAAGACTAAGTGTTCGAATTTCAAAAAAGTTCCATTAGATTATCATTTTAGCGACCTGGTGCATGTTCCTGGACGACGGGGTCATTGAAAATACATTGTAAATTGATTTTATAACGTTTAAATGTGAATATAATAAAAGTTCCAGTAGATTAATATTTTAGCGACCTGGTGCATGATCCTAGACAAGGGGGTCATTGAAAATGCAACAGAATTTCTGTTGAAAGACTAAGTGTTCGAATTTCAAAAAAGTTCGATTAGATTATCATTTTAGCGACCTGGTGCATGATCCTGGACGACGGGGTCATTGAAAATACATTGTAAATTGATTTTATAACGTTTAAATGTGAATATAATAAAAGTTCCAGTAGATTAATATTTTAGCGACCTGGTGCATGATCCTAGACAAGGGGGTCGTTGAAAATGCAACAGAATTTCTGTTGAAAGACTAAGTGTTCGAATTTCAAAAAAGTTCGATTAGATTATCATTTTAGCGACCTGGTGCATGATCCTGGACGACGGGGTCATTGAAAATACATTGTAAATTGTTTTTATAACGTTTAAATGTGAATATAGAAAAATTTCCTGTGGACTATTGTTTTAGCAACCTGGTGCTTGATCCTAAACAACGGGGTCATTGAAAATGCATTGTAAATTGTTTTTATAGCGTTTAAATGTGTATATAAAAAAAGTTCCAGTAGATTATTAATTTAGCGAGCTGGTGCATGATCCTAGACAAAGGGGTCATTGAAAATGCAATAGAATTTCTGCTGAAAGACTAAGTGATCGAATTTCAAAAAGCTCCATTAGATTATTATTTTAGCGTCCTGGTTCATGATCCTAGACAACGGGGTCATTGAAAATGCATTGTAAATTGTTTTTATAACGTTTAAATGTGAATATAAAAAATTTCCTGTGGAGTATTGTTTTAGCAACCTGGTGCATGATCCTAAACAACGGGGTCATTGAAAATGCATTGTAAATTGATTACATAACGTTTAAATGTGAATATAAAAAAATTTTCTGTGGAGTACTGTTTTAGCAACCTGGTGCATGATCCTAGACAACGGGTACATTGGAAATCCACTGTAAATTGTTTTTATAACGTTTAAATGTGAATATAAAAAAAGTTCCAGTAGATTATTATTTTAGCGACCTGGTGCTTGATCCTAAACAACGGGGTCATTGAAAATGCATTGTAAATTGTTTTTATAACGTTTAAATGTGAATATAAAAAAATTTCCTGTGGAGTATTGTTTTAGCAACCTGGTGCTTGATCCTAAACAACGGGGTCATTGAAAATGCATTGTAAATTGATTTTATAGCGTTTAAATGTGAATATAAAAAAATTTACTGTGAAGTATTGTTCTAGCAATCTAGTGCATGATCCTAGACAACGGGGCCATTGAAAATCCACTGTAAATTTTTTTTATAACGTTTAAATGTGAATATAAAAAAAGTTCCAATAGATTATTATTTTAGCAACCTGGTTCTTGATCCTAAACAACGGGGTCATTGAAAATGCATTGTAAATTGTTTTTATAACGTTTAAATGGGAATATAATAAAAGTTTCATTAGATTATCATTTTAGCGACCTGGTGCATGATCCTGGACGACGGGGTCATTGAAAATACATTGTAAATTGTTTTTATTACGTTTAAATGTGAATATAAAAAAATTTCCTGTGGCGTATTGTTTTAGCAACTTGGTGCTTGTTCCTAGACAACGGGGCCATTGAAAATGCACTGCAAATTGTTTTTATAACGTTTAAATGTGAATATAATAAAAGTTCCAGTAGATTATTATTTTAGCGACCTGGTGCATGATCCTAGACAAGGGGGTCATTGAAAATGCAACAGAATTTCTGTTGAAAGACTAAGTGTTCGAATTTCAAAAAAGTTCGATTAGATTATCATTTTAGCGACCTGGTGCATGATCCTGGACGACGGGGTCATTGAAAATACATTGTAAATTGTTTTGATAACGTTTAAATGTGAATATAGAAAAATTTCCTGTGGACTATTGTTTTAGCAACCTGGTGCTTGATCCTAAACAACGGGGTCATTGAAAATGCCTTGTAAATTATTTTCATAGCGTTTAAATGTGAATATAAAAAAAGATCCAGTAGATTATTATTTTAGCGACCTGGTGCATGATCCTAGACAAGGGGGTCATTGAAAATGCAACAGAATTTCTGTTGAAAGACTAAGTGTTCGAATTTCAAAAAAGTTCGATTAGATTATCATTTTAGCGACCTGGTGCATGATCCTGGACGACGGGGTCATTGAAAATACATTGTAAATTGTTTTTATAACGTTTAAATGTGAATATAGAAAAATTTCCTGTGGACTATTGTTTTAGCAACCTGGTGCTTGATCCTAAACAACGGGGTCATTGCAAATGCATTGTAAATTGATTATATAACGTTTAAATGTGAATATAATAAAAGTTCCAGTAGATTATTATTTTAGCGACCTGGTGCATGATCCTGGACGACGGGGTCATTGAAAATACATTGTAAATTGTTTTTATAACGTTTAAATGTGAATATAGAAAAATTTCCTGTGGCGTATTGTTTTAGCAACCTGGTTCTTGATCCTAAACAACGGGGTCATTGAAAATGCATTGTAAATTGTTTTTATAACGTTTAAATGGGAATATAATAAAAGTTTCATTAGATTATCATTTTAGCGACCTGGTGCATGATCCTGGACGACGGGGTCATTGAAAATACATTGTAAATTGTTTTTATTACGTTTAAATGTGAATATAAAAAAATTTCCTGTGGCGTATTGTTTTAGCAACCTGGTGCTTGATCCTAAACAACGGGGTCATTGAAAATGCCTTGTAAATTATTTTCATAGCGTTTAAATGTGAATATAAAAAAAGATCCAGTAGATTATTATTTTAGCGACCTGGTGCATGATCCTAGACAAGGGGGTCATTGAAAATGCAACAGAATTTCTGTTGAAAGACTAAGTGTTCGAATTTCAAAAAGTTCGATTAGATTATCATTTTAGCAACCTGGTGCATGATCCTGGACGACGGGGTCATTGAAAATACATTGTAAATTGTTTTTATAACGTTTAAATGTGAATATAGAAAAATTTCCTGTGGACTATTGTTTTAGCAACCTGGTGCTTGATCCTAAACAACGGGGTCATTGCAAATGCATTGTAAATTGATTATATAACGTTTAAATGTGAATATAATAAAAGTTCCAGTAGATTATTATTTTAGCGACCTGGTGCATGATCCTAGACAAGGGGGTCATTGAAAATGCAACAGAATTTCTGTTGAAAGACTAAGTGTTCGAATTTCAAAAAAGTTCCATTAGATTATCATTTTAGCGACCTGGTGCATGTTCCTGGACGACGGGGTCATTGAAAATACATTGTAAATTGATTTTATAACGTTTAAATGTGAATATAATAAAAGTTCCAGTAGATTAATATTTTAGCGACCTGGTGCATGATCCTAGACAAGGGGGTCATTGAAAATGCAACAGAATTTCTGTTGAAAGACTAAGTGTTCGAATTTCAAAAAGTTCGATTAGATTATCATTTTAGCGACCTGGTGCATGATCCTGGACGACGGGGTCATTGAAAATACATTGTAAATTGATTTTATAACGTTTAAATGTGAATATAATAAAAGTTCCAGTAGATTAATATTTTAGCGACCTGGTGCATGATCCTAGACAAGGGGGTCATTGAAAATGCAACAGAATTTCTGTTGAAAGACTAAGTGTTCGAATTTCAAAAAAGTTCGATTAGATTATCATTTTAGCGACCTGGTGCATGATCCTGGACGACGGGGTCATTGAAAATACATTGTAAATTGTTTTTATAACGTTTAAATGTGAATATAGAAAAATTTCCTGTGGACTATTGTTTTAGCAACCTGGTGCTTGATCCTAAACAACGGGGTCATTGAAAATGCACTGTAAATTGTTTTTATAGCGTTTAAATGTGTATATAAAAAAAGTTCCAGTAGATTATTAATTTAGCGAGCTGGTGCATGATCCTAGACAAAGGGGTCATTGAAAATGCAATAGAATTTCTGCTGAAAGACTAAGTGATCGAATTTCAAAAAAGCTCCATTAGATTATTATTTTAGCGTCCTGGTTCATGATCCTAGACAACGGGGTCATTGAAAATGCATTGTAAATTGTTTTTATAACGTTTAAATGTGAATATAAAAAATTTCCTGTGGAGTATTGTTTTAGCAACCTGGTGCATGATCCTAGACAACGGGGTCATTGAAAATGCATTGTAAATTGATTACATAACGTTTAAATGTGAATATAAAAAAATTTTCTGTGGAGTACTGTTTTAGCAACCTGGTGCATGATCCTAGACAACGGGTACATTGGAAATCCACTGTAAATTGTTTTTATAACGTTTAAATGTGAATATAAAAAAAGTTCCAGTAGATTATTGTTTTAGCAACCTGGTGCTTGATCCTAAACAACGGGGTCATTGAAAATGCATTGTAAATTGTTTTTATAACGTTTAAATGTGAATATAAAAAAATTTCCTGTGGAGTATTGTTTTAGCAACCTGGTGCTTGATCCTAAACAACGGGGTCATTGAAAATGCATTGTAAATTGTTTTTAAAACGTTTAAATGTGAATATAAAAAAGTTCCTGTGGAGTATTGTTTTAGCAACCTGGTGCTTGATCCTAGACAACGGGGCCATTGAAAATCCACTGTAAATTTTTTTTATAACGTTTAAATGTGAATATAAAAAAAGTTCCAATAGATTATTATTTTAGCAACCTGGTTCTTGATCCTAAACAACGGGGTCATTGAAAATGCATTGTAAATTGTTTTTATAACGTTTAAATGGGAATATAATAAAAGTTTCATTAGATTATCATTTTAGCGACCTGGTGCATGATCCTGGACGACGGGGTCATTGAAAATACATTGTAAATTGTTTTTATTACGTTTAAATGTGAATATAAAAAAATTTCCTGTGGCGTATTGTTTTAGCAACTTGGTGCTTGTTCCTAGACAACGGGGCCATTGAAAATGCACTGCAAATTGTTTTTATAACGTTTAAATGTGAATATAATAAAAGTTCCAGTAGATTATTATTTTAGCGACCTGGTGCATGATCCTAGACAAGGGGGTCATTGAAAATGCAACAGAATTTCTGTTGAAAGACTAAGTGTTCGAATTTCAAAAAAGTTCGATTAGATTATCATTTTAGCGACCTGGTGCATGATCCTGGACGACGGGGTCATTGAAAATACATTGTAAATTGTTTTGATAACGTTTAAATGTGAATATAGAAAAATTTCCTGTGGACTATTGTTTTAGCAACCTGGTGCTTGATCCTAAACAACGGGGTCATTGAAAATGCCTTGTAAATTATTTTCATAGCGTTTAAATGTGAATATAAAAAAAGATCCAGTAGATTATTATTTTAGCGACCTGGTGCATGATCCTAGACAAGGGGGTCATTGAAAATGCAACAGAATTTCTGTTGAAAGACTAAGTGTTCGAATTTCAAAAAAGTTCGATTAGATTATCATTTTAGCGACCTGGTGCATGATCCTGGACGACGGGGTCATTGAAAATACATTGTAAATTGTTTTTATAACGTTTAAATGTGAATATAGAAAAATTTCCTGTGGACTATTGTTTTAGCAACCTGGTGCTTGATCCTAAACAACGGGGTCATTGCAAATGCATTGTAAATTGATTATATAACGTTTAAATGTGAATATAATAAAAGTTCCAGTAGATTATTATTTTAGCGACCTGGTGCATGATCCTGGACGACGGGGTCATTGAAAATGCCTTGTAAATTATTTTCATAGCGTTTAAATGTGAATATAAAAAAAGATCCAGTAGATTATTATTTTAGCGACCTGGTGCATGATCCTAGACAAGGGGGTCATTGAAAATGCAACAGAATTTCTGTTGAATGACTAAGTGTTCGACTTTCAAAAAGTTCGATTAGATTATCATTTTAGCGACCTGGTGCATGATCCTGGACGACGGGGTTATTGAAAATACATTGTAAATTGTTTTTATAACGTTTAAATGTGAATATAGAAAAATTTCCTGTGGCGTATTGTTTTAGCAACCTGGTTCTTGATCCTAAACAACGGGGTCATTGAAAATGCATTGTAAATTGTTTTTATAACGTTTAAATGGGAATATAATAAAAGTTTCATTAGATTATCATTTTAGCGACCTGGTGCATGATCCTGGACGACGGGGTCATTGAAAATACATTGTAAATTGTTTTTATTACGTTTAAATGTGAATATAAAAAAATTTCCTGTGGCGTATTGTTTTAGCAACCTGGTGCTTGATCCTAAACAACGGGGTCATTGAAAATGCCTTGTAAATTATTTTCATAGCGTTTAAATGTGAATATAAAAAAAGATCCAGTAGATTATTATTTTAGCGACCTGGTGCATGATCCTAGACAAGGGGGTCATTGAAAATGCAACAGAATTTCTGTTGAAAGACTAAGTGTTCGAATTTCAAAAAGTTCGATTAGATTATCATTTTAGCAACCTGGTGCATGATCCTGGACGACGGGGTCATTGAAAATACATTGTAAATTGTTTTTATAACGTTTAAATGTGAATATAGAAAAATTTCCTGTGGACTATTGTTTTAGCAACCTGGTGCTTGATCCTAAACAACGGGGTCATTGCAAATGCATTGTAAATTGATTATATAACGTTTAAATGTGAATATAATAAAAGTTCCAGTAGATTATTATTTTAGCGACCTGGTGCATGATCCTAGACAAGGGGGTCATTGAAAATGCAACAGAATTTCTGTTGAAAGACTAAGTGTTCGAATTTCAAAAAAGTTCCATTAGATTATCATTTTAGCGACCTGGTGCATGTTCCTGGACGACGGGGTCATTGAAAATACATTGTAAATTGATTTTATAACGTTTAAATGTGAATATAATAAAAGTTCCAGTAGATTAATATTTTAGCGACCTGGTGCATGATCCTAGACAAGGGGGTCATTGAAAATGCAACAGAATTTCTGTTGAAAGACTAAGTGTTCGAATTTCAAAAAGTTCGATTAGATTATCATTTTAGCGACCTGGTGCATGATCCTGGACGACGGGGTCATTGAAAATGCATTGTAAATTGATTACATAACGTTTAAATGTGAATATAAAAAAATTTTCTGTGGAGTACTGTTTTAGCAACCTGGTGCATGATCCTAGACAACGGGTACATTGGAAATCCACTGTAAATTGTTTTTATAACGTTTAAATGTGAATATAAAAAAGTTCCATTAGATTATTATTTTAGCAACCTGGTGCTTGATCCTAAACAACGGGGTCATTGAAAATGCATTGTAAATTTTTTTTATAACGTTTAAATGTGAATATAAAAAAGTTCCTGTGGAGTATTGTTTTAGCAACCTGGTGCTTGATCCTAGACAACGGGGTCATTGAAAATGCAATGTAAATTGATAATATAACGTTTAAAGTAGAATATAAAAAAATTTTCTGTGGAGTACTGTTTTAGCAACCTGGTGCATGATCCTAGACAACGGGTACATTGGAAATCCACTGTAAATTGTTTTTATAACGTTTAAATGTGAATATAAAAAAAGTTCCATTAGATTTTTATATTAGCAAACTGGTGCTTGATCCTAAACAACGGGGTCATTGAAAATGCATTGTAAATTGTTTTTATAACGTTTAAATGTGAATATAAAAAAATTTCCTGTGGAGTATTGTTTTAGCAACCTGGTGCTTAATCCTAAACAACGGAGTCATTGAAAATGCATTGTAAATTGATTACATAACGTTTAAATGTGAATATAAAAAAATTTACTGTGAAGTATTGTTCTAGCAATCTAGTGCATGATCCTAGACAACGGGGCCATTGAAAATCCACTGTAAATTTTTTTTATAACGTTTAAATGTGAATATAAAAAAAGTTCCAATAGATTATTATTTTAGCAACCTGGTTCTTGATCCTAAACAACGGGGTCATTGAAAATGCATTGTAAATTGTTTTTATAACGTTTAAATGGGAATATAATAAAAGTTTCATTAGATTATCATTTTAGCGACCTGGTGCATGATCCTGGACGACGGGGTCATTGAAAATACATTGTAAATTGTTTTTATTACGTTTAAATGTGAATATAAAAAAATTTCCTGTGGCGTATTGTTTTAGCAACTTGGTGCTTGTTCCTAGACAACGGGGCCATTGAAAATGCACTGCAAATTGTTTTTATAACGTTTAAATGTGAATATAATAAAAGTTCCAGTAGATTATTATTTTAGCGACCTGGTGCATGATCCTAGACAAGGGGGTCATTGAAAATGCAACAGAATTTCTGTTGAAAGACTAAGTGTTCGAATTTCAAAAAAGTTCGATTAGATTATCATTTTAGCGACCTGGTGCATGATCCTGGACGACGGGGTCATTGAAAATACATTGTAAATTGTTTTGATAACGTTTAAATGTGAATATAGAAAAATTTCCTGTGGACTATTGTTTTAGCAACCTGGTGCTTGATCCTAAACAACGGGGTCATTGAAAATGCCTTGTAAATTATTTTCATAGCGTTTAAATGTGAATATAAAAAAAGATCCAGTAGATTATTATTTTAGCGACCTGGTGCATGATCCTAGACAAGGGGGTCATTGAAAATGCAACAGAATTTCTGTTGAAAGACTAAGTGTTCGAATTTCAAAAAGTTCGATTAGATTATCATTTTAGCGACCTGGTGCATGATCCTGGACGACGGGGTCATTGAAAATACATTGTAAATTGTTTTTATAACGTTTAAATGTGAATATAGAAAAATTTCCTGTGGACTATTGTTTTAGCAACCTGGTGCTTGATCCTAAACAACGGGGTCATTGCAAATGCATTGTAAATTGATTATATAACGTTTAAATGTGAATATAATAAAAGTTCCAGTAGATTATTATTTTAGCGACCTGGTGCATGATCCTAGACAAGGGGGTCATTGAAAATGCCTTGTAAATTATTTTCATAGCGTTTAAATGTGAATATAAAAAAAGATCCAGTAGATTATTATTTTAGCGACCTGGTGCATGATCCTAGACAAGGGGGTCATTGAAAATGCAACAGAATTTCTGTTGAATGACTAAGTGTTCGACTTTCAAAAAAGTTCGATTAGATTATCATTTTAGCGACCTGGTGCATGATCCTGGACGACGGGGTTATTGAAAATACATTGTAAATTGTTTTTATAACGTTTAAATGTGAATATAGAAAAATTTCCTGTGGCGTATTGTTTTAGCAACCTGGTTCTTGATCCTAAACAACGGGGTCATTGAAAATGCATTGTAAATTGTTTTTATAACGTTTAAATGGGAATATAATAAAAGTTTCATTAGATTATCATTTTAGCGACCTGGTGCATGATCCTGGACGACGGGGTCATTGAAAATACATTGTAAATTGTTTTTATTACGTTTAAATGTGAATATAAAAAAATTTCCTGTGGCGTATTGTTTTAGCAACCTGGTGCTTGATCCTAAACAACGGGGTCATTGAAAATGCCTTGTAAATTATTTTCAAAGCGTTTAAATGTGAATATAAAAAAAGATCCAGTAGATTATTATTTTAGCGACCTGGTGCATGATCCTAGACAAGGGGGTCATTGAAAATGCAACAGAATTTCTGTTGAAAGACTAAGTGTTCGAATTTCAAAAAAGTTCGATTAGATTATCATTTTAGCGACCTGGTGCATGATCCTGGACGACGGGGTCATTGAAAATACATTGTAAATTGTTTTTATAACGTTTAAATGTGAATATAGAAAAATTTCCTGTGGACTATTGTTTTAGCAACCTGGTGCTTGATCCTAAACAACGGGGTCATTGCAAATGCATTGTAAATTGATTATATAACGTTTAAATGTGAATATAATAAAAGTTCCAGTAGATTATTATTTTAGCGACCTGGTGCATGATCCTAGACAAGGGGGTCATTGAAAATGCAACAGAATTTCTGTTGAAAGACTAAGTGTTCGAATTTCAAAAAAGTTCCATTAGATTATCATTTTAGCGACCTGGTGCATGTTCCTGGACGACGGGGTCATTGAAAATACATTGTAAATTGATTTTATAACGTTTAAATGTGAATATAATAAAAGTTCCAGTAGATTAATATTTTAGCGACCTGGTGCATGATCCTAGACAAGGGGGTCATTGAAAATGCAACAGAATTTCTGTTGAAAGACTAAGTGTTCGAATTTCAAAAAGTTCGATTAGATTATCATTTTAGCGACCTGGTGCATGATCCTGGACGACGGGGTCATTGAAAATACATTGTAAATTGATTTTATAACGTTTAAATGTGAATATAATAAAAGTTCCAGTAGATTAATATTTTAGCGACCTGGTGCATGATCCTAGACAAGGGGGTCATTGAAAATGCAACAGAATTTCTGTTGAAAGACTAAGTGTTCGAATTTCAAAAAAGTTCGATTAGATTATCATTTTAGCGACCTGGTGCATGATCCTGGACGACGGGGTCATTGAAAATACATTGTAAATTGTTTTTATAACGTTTAAATGTGAATATAGAAAAATTTCCTGTGGACTATTGTTTTAGCAACCTGGTGCTTGATCCTAAACAACGGGGTCATTGAAAATGCATTGTAAATTGTTTTTATAGCGTTTAAATGTGAATATAAAAAAAGTTCCAGTAGATTATTATTTTAGCGTCCTGGTGCATTATCCTAGACAAGGGGGTCATTGAAAAAGCAACAGAATTTCTGTTGAAAGACTGAGTGTTCGAAATTCAAAAAAGTTCCAATAGATTATAATTTTAGCGACCTGGTGCATGATCCTGGACGACGGGGTCATTGAAAATACATTGTAAATTGTTTTTATAACGTTTAAATGTGAATATAGAAAAATTTCCTGTGGACTATTGTTTTAGCAACCTGGTGCTTGATCCTAAACAACGGGGTCATTGAAAATGCATTGTAAATTGTTTTTATAGCGTTTAAATGTGAATATAAAAAAAGTTCCAGTAGATTATTATTTTAGCGTCCTGGTGCATTATCCTAGACAAGGGGGTCATTGAAAATGCAACAGAATTTCTGTTGAAAGACTGAGTGTTCGAAATTCAAAAAAGTTCCACTAGATTATAATTTTAGCGACCTGGTGCATGATCCTAGACAACGGGGCCATTGAAAATGCACTGTAAATTGTTTTTATAACGTTTAATTGTGTATATAAAAAAAGTTCCAGTAGATTATTAATTTAGCGAGCTGGTGCATGATCCTAGACAAAGGGGTCATTGAAAATGCAATAGAATTTCTGCTGAAAGACTAAGTGATCGAATTTCAAAAAAGCTCCATTAGATTATTATTTTAGCGTCCTGGTGCATGATCCTAGACAACGGGGTCATTGAAAATGCATTGTAAATTGTTTTTATAACGTTTAAATGTGAATATAAAAAAATTTCCTGTGGAGTATTGTTTTAGCAACCTGGTGCTTGATCCTAAACAACGGGGTCATTGAAAATGCATTGTAAATTGATTACATAACGTTTAAATGTGAATATAAAAAAATTTTCTGTGGAGTACTGTTTTAGCAACCTGGTGCATGATCCTAGACAACGGGTACATGGGAAATCCACTGTAAATTGATTTTATAGCGTTTAAATGTGAATATAAAAAAAGTTCCAGTAGATTATTATATTAGCAACCTGGTGCTTGATCCTAAACAACGGGGTCATTGAAAATGCATTGTAAATTGTTTTTATAACGTTTAAATGTGAATATAAAAAAATTTCCTGTGGAGTATTGTTTTAGCAACCTGGTGCTTGATCCTAAACAACGGGGTCATTGAAAATGCATTGTAAATTGATTACATAACGTTTAAATGTGAATATAAAAAAATTTCCTGTGGAGTATTGTTTTAGCAACCTGGTGCATGATCCTAGACAACGGGGCCATTGAAAATCCACTGTAAATTGTTTTTATAACGTTTAAATGTGAATATAAAAAAAGTTCCTGTGGTTTATTGTTTTAGCAACCTGGTGCTTGATCCTAAACAACGGGGTCATTGAAAATGCCTTGTAAATTATTTTCATAGCGTTTAAATGTGAATATAAAAAAAGATCCAGTAGATTATTATTTTAGCGACCTGGTGCATGATCCTAGACAAGGGGGTCATTGAAAATGCAACAGAATTTCTGTTGAAAGACTAAGTGTTCGAATTTCAAAAAAGTTCGATTAGATTATCATTTTAGCGACCTGGTGCATGATCCTGGACGACGGGGTCATTGAAAATACATTGTAAATTGTTTTTATAACGTTTAAATGTGAATATAGAAAAATTTCCTGTGGACTATTGTTTTAGCAACCTGGTGCTTGATCCTAAACAACGGGGTCATTGCAAATGCATTGTAAATTGATTATATAACGTTTAAATGTGAATATAATAAAAGTTCCAGTAGATTATTATTTTAGCGACCTGGTGCATGATCCTAGACAAGGGGGTCATTGAAAATGCAACAGAATTTCTGTTGAAAGACTAAGTGTTCGAATTTCAAAAAAGTTCCATTAGATTATCATTTTAGCGACCTGGTGCATGTTCCTGGACGACGGGGTCATTGAAAATACATTGTAAATTGATTTTATAACGTTTAAATGTGAATATAATAAAAGTTCCAGTAGATTAATATTTTAGCGACCTGGTGCATGATCCTAGACAAGGGGGTCATTGAAAATGCAACAGAATTTCTGTTGAAAGACTAAGTGTTCGAATTTCAAAAAAGTTCGATTAGATTATCATTTTAGCGACCTGGTGCATGATCCTGGACGACGGGGCAATTGAAAATGCATTGCAAATTGTTTTTATAACGTTTAAATGTGAATATAGAAAAATTTCCTGTGGAGTATTGTTTTAGCAACCTGGTGCTTGATCCTAAACAACGGGGTCATTGAAAATGCATTGTAAATTGTTTTTATAGCGTTTAAATGTGAATATAAAAAAAGTTCCAGTAGATTATTATTTTAGCGTCCTGGTGCATTATCCTAGACAAGGGGGTCATTGAAAAAGCAACAGAATTTCTGTTGAAAGACTGAGTGTTCGAAATTCAAAAAAGTTCCACTAGATTATAATTTTAGCGACCTGGTGCATGATCCTGGACGACGGGGTCATTGAAAATGAATTGTAAATTTTTTTTATAACGTTTAAATGTGAATATAAAAAATTTTCCTGTGGATTATTTTTTTAGCAACCTGGTGCTTGATCCTAAACAACGGGGTCATTGAAAATGCATTGTAAATTGTTTTTATAGCGTTTAAATGTGAATATAAAAAAAGTTCCAGTAGATTATTATTTTAGCGTCCTGGTGCATTATCCTAGACAAGGGGGTCATTGAAAATGCAACAGAATTTCTGTTGAAAGACTGAGTGTTCGAAATTCAAAAAAGTTCCACTAGATTATAATTTTAGCGACCTGGTGCATGATCCTAGACAACGGGGCCATTGAAAATGCACTGTAAATTGTTTTTATAACGTTTAATTGTGTATATAAAAAAAGTTCCAGTAGATTATTAATTTAGCGAGCTGGTGCATGATCCTAGACAAAGGGGTCATTGAAAATGCAATAGAATTTCTGCTGAAAGACTAAGTGATCGAATTTCAAAAAAGCTCCATTAGATTATTATTTTAGCGTCCTGGTTCATGATCCTAGACAACGGGGTCATTGAAAATGCATTGTAAATTGTTTTTATAACGTTTAAATGTGAATATAAAAAATTTCCTGTGGAGTATTGTTTTAGCAACCTGGTGCATGATCCTAAACAACGGGGTCATTGAAAATGCATTGTAAATTGATTACATAACGTTTAAATGTGAATATAAAAAAATTTTCTGTGGAGTACTGTTTTAGCAACCTGGTGCATGATCCTAGACAACGGGTACATTGGAAATCCACTGTAAATTGTTTTTATAACGTTTAAATGTGAATATAAAAAAAGTTCCAATAGATTATTATTTTAGCGACCTGGTGCTTGATCGTAAACAACGCGGTCATTGAAAATGCATTGTAAATTGTTTTTATAACGTTTAAATGTGAATATAAAAAAATTTCCTGTGTAGTAATCTTTTAGCAAACTGGTGCTTGATCCTAAACAACGGGGTCATTGAAAATGCATTGTAAATTGTTTTTATAACGTTTAAATGTGAATATAAAATTTTTTCCTGTGGAGTTTTGTTTTAGCAACCTGGTGCTTGATCCTAGACAACGGGGTCATTGAAAATGCATTGTAAATTGTTTTTATAGAGTTTAAATGTGAATATAAAAAAAGTTCCAGTAGATTATTATTTTAGCGTCCTGGTGCATTATCCTAGACAAGGGGGTCATTGAAAATGCAACAGAATTTCTGTTGAAAGACTGAGTGTTCGAAATTCAAAAAAGTTCCACTAGATTATAATTTTAGCGACCTGGTGCATGATCCTAGACAACGGGGCCATTGAAAATGCACTGTAAATTGTTTTTATAACGTTTAATTGTGTATATAAAAAAAGTTCCAGTAGATTATTAATTTAGCGAGCTGGTGCATGATCCTAGACAAAGGGGTCATTGAAAATGCAATAGAATTTCTGCTGAAAGACTAAGTGATCGAATTTCAAAAAAGCTCCATTAGATTATTATTTTAGCGTCCTGGTTCATGATCCTAGACAACGGGGTCATTGAAAATGCATTGCAAATTGTTTTTATAACGTTTAAATGTGAATATAAAAAATTTCCTGCGGAGTATTGTTTTAGCAACCTGGTGCTTGATCCTAAACAACGGGGTCATTGAAAATGCATTGTAAATTGATTTTATAGCGTTTAAATGTGAATATAAAAAAATTTTCTGTAGAGTACTATTTTAGCAACCTGGTGCATGATCCTAGACAACGGGTACATTGGACATCCACTGTAAATTGTTTTTATAACGTTTAAATGTTAATATAAAAAAAGTTCCAGTAGATTATTATATTAGTAACCTGGTGCTTGATCCTAAACAACGGGGTCATTGAAAATTCAATGTAAATTTTTTTTATAACGTTTAAATGTGAATATAAAAAAATTTCCTGTGGAGTATTGTTTTAGCAACCTGGTGCTTGATCCTAAACAACGGGGTCATTGAAAATGCACTGTAAATTGATTACATAAAGTTTAAATGTGAATATAAAAAAAGTTCCAGTAGATTATTATATTAGCAACCTGGTGCTTGATCCTAAACAACGGGGTCATTGAAAATGCATTGTAAATTTTTTTTATAACGTTTAAATGTGAATATAAAAAAATTTCCTGTGGAGTATTGTTTTAGCAACC
>JAPYXD010000228.1:0-12520 GCA_030998225.1 Diplolepis rosae | reverse complement strand
ACCCTTCCAAACTCCTGGACCCAACTGAACAGTACTAACTATAGGCCACAGTCGCGAAACTGAAACACGTAAATCCTACCGCTCTAGCGACACTCCTCCTGAGCTACCTATACCAGATATCCATCTCTACTGGAGTTTCAGCTTACTCTCGAGACATGGAAGGTTGACCAGAGTACCTTTCTTATTTCCTCGACCCAACCAAGCAGTACGTACAATAGGCTAAAGTCGCGAAACTGAGACACGTGGGTCCGACCACTCTAGCGACTATCCTGAGCTATCTATACCAGATATCCATCTTTACTAAGTTGCGATTTGATCTCAAGACTTTGCAGCTTGGACCAGAGTACCCTTCCAAACTCCTGGACCCAACTGAACAGTACTAACTATAGGCCAAATTCGCGAAACTAAGACCCGTGGATCCTACCCCTCTAGCGACTGTCCTGAGCTATCTATACCAGATATCCATCTCTACTGAGTTGCAGCTTACTCTCCAGACTTGGAAGGTTGACCAGAGTACCTTTCCAATTTCCTCGACGCAACCAAACAGTACTTACAATAGGTCAAAATCACGAAATTGAAACACGTGGGTCCTATCACTCTAGCGACTGTCCTGAGCTACCTATACCAGATATTCATCTCTACTGAGTTGCGGTTTGATCTCAAGACTTGCAGCTTGGACCAGAGTACCCTTCCAAACTCCTGGACCCAACTGAACAGTACTAACTACAGGCCAAATTCGCGAAACTGAGACACGTGGGTCCTACCGCTCTAGCGACTGTCCTGAGCTATCTATAACAGATATCCATCTCTACTGAGTTGCGGTTTGATCTCAAGACTTGCAGCTTGGACCAGAGTACCCTTCCAAACTACTGGACCCAAATGAACATTACTAACTATAGGCCAAAGTCGTTAAAACTGAGACACGTGGGTCCTACCGCTCTAGCGACACTCCTGAGCTACCTATACCAGATATCCATCTCTACTGAGTTGCAGCTGACTCTCCCGACTTGGAAGGTTGACCAGACTACCTGTCCACTGCCCTCGACCCAACCAAACAGTACTCACAATAGGCCAAAGTCACGAAATTGAAACACGTGGGTCCTATCACTCTAGCGACTGTCCTGAGCTACCTATACCAGATATTCATCTCTACTGAGTTGCGGTTTGGTCTGCAGACTTGCATTGGACCGAGTACCCTTCCAAACTACTGGACCCAACCAAACAGTACTCACAATAGGGCCAAATTCAGAAATTGAAACACGCGTGTCCTACCCCTCTAGCGACTGTCCTGAGCTATCTATAACAGATGTCCATCTCTACTCAGTTTCAACTTGCTCTCGAGACTTGGAAAGTTGACTAGAGTACCTTTCCAATTTCCTCGACCCAACCAAACAGTACTTACAATAGGCCAAAGTGGCGAAACTGAGACACGTGGATCCTACCGCTCTAGCGACACTCCTGAGCCACCTATACCAGATATCCATCTCTACTGAGTTTCACCTTTACTCTCGAGACTTGGAAGAGTTGACCAGAGTACCCTTCCAAGCTCCTCGACGCAACCAAACAGTACTTACAATAGGTCAAAGTCACGAAAATGAAAACACGTGGGTCCTACCGCTCTAGCGACACTCCTGAGCTACCTATACCAGATATCCATCTCTACTGAGTTGCACCTTACTCTCCAGACTTGGAAGGTTGACCAGAGTACCTTTCTAATTTCCACGACCCAACCAAGCAGTACGTACAATAGGCCAAAGTCACGAAATTGAAACACGTGGGTCCTACCACTCTAGCGACTGTCCTGAGCTACCTATACCAGATATTTATCTCTACTGAGTTGCGGTTTGGTCTGAAGACTGGCAGCTTGGACCAGAGTACCCTTCCAAACTACTGGACCCAACCAAACAGTACTCACATTAGGCCAAAGTGGCGAAACTGTGACACGTGGTTCCTACCGCTCTAGCGACACTCCTGAGCTACCTATACCAGATATCCATCTCTACCGAGTTAAAGCTTACTCTCCAGACTTGGAAGGTTGACCTGTATACGCTTCCAAGCTCCTCGACCCAACCAAACAGTACTTTCAATAGGCTAAAGTCGCGAAACTGAGAAACGTGGGTCCTACCGCTCTAGCGACACTCCTGAGCTACCTATACCAGATATCCATCTCTACTGAGTTGCAGCTTACTCTCCAGACTTGGAAGGTTGACCAGAGTAGCTTTCCAATTTCCTCGACACAACCAAACAGTACTTACAATAGGCCAAAGTGGCGAAACTGAGACACGTGGGTCCTACCGCTCTAGCAACACTCCTGAGCTACCTATACCAGATATCCATCTCTACTGAGTTTCAGCTTACCTTCGAGACTTGGAAGGTTGACCAGAGTACCCTTCCAATTTCCTCAGCCTAACCAAAAAGTAATTTACAAAAGGCCGAAGTCGCGAAACTAAGACCCGTGGATCCTACCCCTCTAGCGACTGTCCTGAGCTATCTATAACAGATATCCATCTCTACTGAGTTGCGGTTTGATCTCAAGACTTGCAGCTTGGACCAGAGTACCCTTCCAAGCTCCTCAGCCTAACCAAAAAGTACTTACAAAGGGCGGAAGTCGCGAAACTAAGACCCGTGGATCCTACCCCTCTAGCGACTGTCCTGAGCTATCTATAACAGATATCCATCTCTACTGAGTTAAAGCTTACTCTCCAGACTTGGAAGGTTGACCAGACTACCTTTCTAATTACCTCGACCCAACCAAACAGTACTCACAATAGGACAAATCACGAAATTGCAACACGTGGGTCCTACCCCTCTAGCGACTGTCCTGAGCCAACTATACCAGATAGCCAACTCTACTCGAGTCTAGCAGCTGACTCTCGAGACTTGAAGCTTTGAACAGAGTACCTTTCCAAACTCCTCGACCCAATTCAACAGTACTAACAATTGGCCAAAGTCCTGTCCTGAGCCAACTATACCAGATATCCATCACTACTGAGTTTCGGTTTGCTCTCAAGACTTGGATGTTTGACCAGAGTACCTTCCCAATTTGCTCGACCCAACCGAAAAGTACTTACAATAGGCCAAAGTCGCGAAACTAGGACACACGGGTCCTACCACTCTAGCGAATATCCGTGGGTCGTACTATTAATATTTCAAATGTTTACTGTTACGTGTCAGATGGTGTTTCTGGGAGGATAAAAATTGTTTATTTTTTGTTGCGCTTTTTTTTAGCAGCTTTTTCTCTTTTGTTGGACAGGTTTTATTTGTCGAGTGTTCCCTGAAGGACGTTCTCTTGAAAATCACTTTTCTTTAGATTTCTTTTAAACTTCGTAAATAAGTACTTTTTTACCATGATCTACAAAGCGGTAAAAAGATTAGCATCAAGACCGGTACTTAAAATCGAGAAATTAAGGTCTAAAGTTGAATCTCTGTAACACGTGTTAGATAGGCGTAGTTCAGTTTCGCGATACCTTTCTTTACATTAAAAGCTTTTAACAATTTTTCTTTAGATATTTTTGGAAAACTAGTATATTATACTAGAGATTATAAGGAATCATATGCCATCATAAAAAATACGTGTACCGGCACTACTTTTAAAGATATACGTTGTTGAAACTCGCAGTTACACAAATTTTTAGCCGGCTTGCTGGAAGCAAATATGTAAGTGAATTTGGCAACACCCGCATCAACAGCGCGCGCGTACGCGCTTACATTTGACATTGCTTCCAGAGCTTTGTTTTTACGAGCAGCTGATTTTTGTGCGAAATAAAAAATCCATTTTTGTTGCGAAATTTATTAGACATCTTATTAGTATTTACAAACTGTCAATAAACTCATAATATAACCTCTCTCACACCATATGCTTTCGACCCTTTCGACTCGATATGAGAAAGACAGGAGAAGCGGTGTTACCAAATCGCACAAATCGACGTAAAAGACACATTTTGTTACTTTTGCGCATAAACGGTGCTCAATTCATTCGGTTAGAAAGCTTAACAGTAATCCACACTACTTATGATAGAGTAGGATGAGCACATCTAGGGGCAAGAGAATGTCCTTAACGGATTTCCTGGACCCAACTGAACAGTACTAACTATAGGCCAAATTCGCGAAACTAAGACCCGTGGATCCTAACCCTCTAGCGACTGTCCTGAGCTAGCTATAACAGATATCCATCTCTACTGAGTTGCCCCTTACTCTCCAGACTTGGAAGAGTTGACCAGAGTACCTTTCTTATTTCCTCGACCCAACCAAGCAGTACGTACAATAGGCTAAAGTCGCGAAACTGAGACACGTGGGTCCTATACTCTAGCGACTATCCTGGTGGCTACCTATACCAGATATTCATCTCTACTGAGTTGCGGCTTGATCTCAAGACTTGCAGCTTGGACCAGAGTACCCTTCCAAATTCCTGGACACAACTGAAGAGTACTCACAATAGTCCAAAGTCGCGAAACTGAGACACGTGGTTCCTACCGCTCTAGCGACACTCCTGAGCTACCTATACCAGATATCCATCTCTACTGAGTTTCAGCTTGCTCTCGAGACTTGGAAGGTTGACCAGAGTACCTTTCCAATTTTCTGGACGCAACACAACAGTACTTACAATAGGTCAAAGTCTCGAAATTGATACACGTGGGTCCTACCGCTCTAGCGACACTCCTGAGCTACCTATACCAGATATCCATCTCTACTGAGTTTCGAAAGCTTACTCTCGAGGCTTGGAAGGTTGACCAGAGTACCCTTCCAAAGTCCTGGACCCAACTGAACAGTACTAACTACAGGCCAAAGTCGCGAAACTGAGACACGTGGGTCCTACCGCTCTAGCGACTGTCCTGAGCTATCTATAACAGATATCCATCTCTACTGAGTTGCGGTTTGATCTCAAGACTGGCAGCTTGGACCAGAGTACCCTTCCAAACTCCTGGACCCAACTGAACAGTACTAATCTATAGGCCACAGTCGCGAAACTGAAACACGTGGGTCCTACCGCTCTAGCGACACTCCTGAGCTACCTATACCAGATATCCATCTCTACTGGAGTTTCAGCTATTCTCGAGCATGGAAGGTTGACCAGAGTACCTTTCTCTTATTTCTCGACCCAACCAAGCAGTACGTACAATAGGCCACAGTCGCGAAACTGAAAACACGTGGGTCCTACCGCTCTAGCGACACTCCTCCTGAGCTACCTATACCAGATATCCATCTCTACTGAGTTTCAGCTACTCTCGAGACATGGAAGGTTGACCAGAGTACCTTTCTTATTTGCCTCGACCCCAACCAAGCAGTACGTACAATAGGCTAAAGTCGCAGAAACTGAGACACGTGGGTCCGATCACTCTAGCGACTATCCTGAGCTATCTATACCAGATATCCATCTTTACTAAGTTGCGATTTGATCTCAAGACTTGCAGCTTGGACCAGAGTACCCTTCCAAACTCCTGGACCCAACTGAACAGTACTAACTATAGGCCAAATTCGCGAAACTAAGACCCGTGGATCCTACCCCTCTAGCGACTGTCCTGAGCTCTCTATACCAGCTATCCATCTCTACTGAGTTGCCGCTTACTCTCCAGACTTGGAAGGTTGACCAGAGTACCTTTCTTATTTCCTCGACCCAACCAAGCAGTACGTACAATAGGCTAAAGTCGCGAAACTGAGACACGTGGGTCCTATACTCTAGCGACTATCCTGAGCTATCTATACCAGATATCCATCTCTACTGAGTTGTGGTTTGATCTCAAGACTTGCAGCTTGGACCAGAGTACCCTTCAAACTCCTGGACCAACTGAATGAGGTACTAACTATAGGCCAAATTCGCGAAACTAAGACCCGTGGATCCTACCCCTCTAGCGACTGTCCTGAGCTATCTATCACAGATATACATCTCTACTGAGTTGCCGCTTACTCTCCAGACTTGGAAGGTTGACCAGAGTACCCTTCCAATGTCCTCGACGCAACCAAACAGTACTTACAATAGGTCAAAGTCACGAAATTGAAACACGTGGGTCCTATCACTCTAGCGACTGTCCTGAGCTACCTATACCAGATATTCATCTCTACTGAGTTGCGGCTTGATCTCAAGACTTGCAGCTTGGACCAGAGTACCCTTCCAAACTCCTGGACCCAACTGAACAGTACTAACTACAGGCCAAATTCGCGAAACTGAGACACGTGGGTCCTACCGCTCTAGCGACTGTCCTGAGCTATCTATAACAGATATCCATCTCTACTGAGTTGCGGTTTGGTCTCAAGACTTGCAGCTTGGACCGGAGTACCCTTCCAAACTACTGGACCCAACCAAACAGTACTCACAATAGTCCAAAGTCGCGAAACTGAGAAACGTGGGTCCTACCGCTCTAGCGACACTCCTGAGCTACCTACACCAGATATCCATCTCTACTGAGTTGCAGCTTACTCTCCAGACTTGGAAGGTTGACCAGACTACCTTTCCAATTACCTCGACCCAACCAAACAGTACTCACAATAGGCCAAAGTCACGAAATTGAAACACGTGGGTCCTATCACTCTAGCGACTGTCCTGAGCTACCTATACCAGATATTCATCTCTACTGAGTTGCGGTTTGGTTCAGGTGACTGCAGCTTGGACCGGAGTACCCCTTCCAAACTACTGGACCCAACCAAACAGTACTCACAATAGGCCAAATTCACGAAATTGAAACACGCGTGTCCTACCCCTCTAGCGACTGTCCTGAGCTATCTATAACAGATGTCCATCTCTACTCAGTTTCAACTTGCTCTCGAGTACTTGGAAAGTTTGACTAGAGTACCTTTTCCAATTTCCCTCGACCCAACCAAACAGTACTTACAATAGGCCAAAGTGGCGAAACTGAGACACGTGGATCCTACCGCTCTAGCGACCCTCCTGAGAGCCACCTATACCAGATATCCATCTCTACTGAGTTTCACCTTACTCTCCGAGACTTGGAAGAGTTGACCAGAGTACCCTTCCAAGCTCCCTCGACGCAACCAAACAGTACTTACAATAGGTCAAAGTCACGAAAATGGAAACACGTGGGTCCTACCGCTCTAGCGACACTCCTGAGCTACCTATACCAGATATCCATCTCTACTGAGTTGCACCTTACTCTCCAGACTTGGAAGGTTGACCAGAGTACCTTTCTAATTTCCACGACCCAACCAAGCAGTACGTACAATAGGCCAAAGTCACGAAATTGAAACACGTGGGTCCTACCACTCTAGCGACTGTCCTGAGCTACCTATACCAGATATTTATCTCTACTGAGATTGCGGTTTGGTCTGAAGACTTGCAGCTTGGACCAGAGTACCCTACCAAACTACTGGACCCAACCAAACAGTACTCACATTAGGCCAAAGTGGCAGAAACAGTGACACGTGGCTCCTACCGCTCTAGCGACACTTCTGAGCCACCTATACCAGATATCCATCTCTACTGAGTTAAAGCTTACTCTCCAGACTTGGAAGGTTGAGGGAAAGCCAGAGTACGCTTCCAAGCTCCTCGACCCAACCAAACAGTACTTTCAATAGGCTAAAGTCGCAGAGAAACTGAGAAACGTGGGTCCTACCGCTCTAGCTTGACACTCCTGAGCTACCTACACCAGATATCTGCATCTCTACTGAGTTGCAGCTTCACTCTCCAGACTTGGAAGGTTGACCAAGTAGAGTAGCTTTCCAATTTCACTCGACACAACCAAACAGTACTAACAATAGGCCAAAGTGGCGAAACTGAGACACGTGGGTCCTACCGCTCTAGCAACACTCCTGAGCTACCTATACCAGATATCCATCTCTACTGAGTTTCAGCTTACTCTCCGAGACTTGGAAGGTTGACCAGAGTACCCTTCCAATTTCCTCAGCCTAACCAAAAAAGTACTTACAAAAGGGCGGAAGTCGCGAAACTAAGACCCGTGGATCCTACCCCTCTAGCGACTGTCCTGAGCTATCTATAACAGATATCCATCTCTACTGAGTTGCGGTTTGATCTCAAGACTTGCAGCTTGGACCAGAGTACCCTTCCAAACTCCTCAGCCTAACCAAAAAGTACTTACAAAGGGCGGAAGTCGCGAAACTCAGACCCGTGGTTCCTACCCCTCTAGCGACTGTCCTAAGCTACCTATACCAGATATCCATCTCTACTGAGTTAAGGCTGGTTACTCTCCAGACTTGGAAGGTTGACCAGTGAGTACCTTTCCAATTTCCTCGACGCAACCAAACAGTACTTACAATAGGTCAAAGTCACGAAATTGGAAACACGTGGGTCCTACCCCTCTAGCGACCTGTCCTGAGCCAACTATACCAGATAGCCAACTCTACTGAGTTCCAGCTGACTCTCGAGACTTGAAAGCTTTGACCAGAGTACCTTTCCAAACTCCTCGACCCAATTCAACAGTACTAACAATTGGCCAAAGTCACTGTCCTGAGCTCATCTATACCAGATATCCATCACTACTGAGTTTCGGTTTGCTCTCAAGACTTGGATGTTTGACCAGAGTACCTTCCCAATTTGCTCGACCCAACCGAAAAGTACTTACAATAGGCCAAAGTCGCGAAACTAGGACACGTGGGTCCTACCACTCTAGCGAATATCCGTGGGTCTGTACTATTAATATTTCAAATGTTTACTGTTACGTGTCAGATGGTGTTTCTGGGGAGGATTAAAAATTGTTTATTTTTTTGTTGCGCTTTTTTTTTAGCAGCTTTTTCTCTTTTGTTGGACAGGTTTTATTTGTCGAAAGTGTTCCCTGAAGGACGTTCTCTTGAAAATCACTTTTCTTTAGATTTCTTTTTAAACTTCGTAAATAAGTACTTTTTACCATGATCTACAAAGCTTTGGTAAAAAGATTAGCATCAAGACCGGTACTTAAAATCGAGAAATTAAGGTCTAAAGTTGAATCTCTTAACACGTGTTAGATAGGCGTAGTTCAGTTTCGCGATACCTTTCTTTACATTAAAAGCACAATTTTCTTTAGATTTTTTTGGAAAACTAGTATATTATACTAGAGATTATAAGGAATCATATGCCATCATAAAAAATACGTGTGTACCGGCACTACTTTTAAAGATATACGTTGTTGAAACTCGCAGTTACACAAATTTTTAGCCAAAGCTGTGTACTGGAAATGCAAATATGGTAATTTGGCAACACCGCATCAACAGCGCGCGCGTACGCTTACATTTGACATTGCTTCCAGAGCTTTGTTTTTACGAGCAGCTGTGATTTTTGCATGAAATAAAAAATCCATTTTTGTTGCGAAATTTATTAGACATCTTATTAGTATTTACAAACTGTCAATAAACTCATAATATAACCTCTCTCACACCATATGCTTTCGACCCTTTCGACTCGATATGAGAAAGACAGGAGAAAGCGGTGTTACCAAATCGCACAAATCGACGTAAAAGACACATTTTGTTACTTTTGCGCATAAACGGGAGATGCTCAATTCATTCGGTTAGAAAGCTTAACAGTAATCCCACTACTTATGATAGAGTAGGATGAGCACATCTAGGGAGCAAGAGAATGTCACTTAACGGATTTCCTGGACCCAACTGAACGAGATACTAACTATAGGCCAAATTCGCGAAACCTAAGACATTGGATCCTAACCCTCTAGCGACTGTCCTGAGCTATCATATCACCAGATATCCATCTCTACTGAGTTGCAGCTTACTCTCCAGACTTGGAAGGTTGACCAGAGTACCTTTCTTATTTCCTCGACCCAACCAAGCAGTACGTACAATAGGCCAAAGTGGCGAAACTGAAACACGTGGGTCCTATCACTCTAGCGACTGTCCTGAGCTACCTATACCAGATATTCATCTCTACTGAGTTGCGGCTTGATCTCAAGACTTGCAGCTTGGACCAGAGTACCCTTCCAAATTCCTGGACCCAACTGAAGAGTACTCACAATAGTCCAAAGTCGCGAAACTGAGACACGTGGTTCCTACCGCTCTAGCGACACTCCTGAGCTACCTATACCAGATATCCATCTCTACTGAGTTTCAGCTTGCTCTCGAGACTTGGAAGGTTGACCAGAGTACCTTTACAATTTTCTCGAACGCAACCAAACCAGTACTTACAATAGGTCAAAGTCACGAGAAATTGAAACACGTGGGTCCTACCGCTCTAGCGACACTCCTGAGCTACCTATACCAGATATCCATCTCTACTGAGTTGCGGCTTGATCTCAAGACTTGCAGCTTGGACCAGGATACCCTTCCAAACTCCTGGACCCAACTGAACAGTACTAACTTTAAGGCCAAAGTCACGAAAATGAAACACGTGGGTCCTACCCCTCTAGCGACTGTCCTAAGCTACCTATACCAGATATCCATCTCTACTGAGTTTCAGCTTACTCTCGAGGCTTGGAAGGTTGACCAGAGTACCTTTCCAAACTCCTGGACCCAACTGAACAGTACTAACTATAGGCCAAATTCGCGAAACTGAGACACGTGGGTCCTACCCCTCTAGCGACTGTCCTGAGCTATCTATAACAGATATCAACATCTCTACTGAGTTGCAATTTGATCTCAAGACTTGCAGCTTGGACCAGAGTACCCTTCCAAACTCCTGGACCCAACTGAACAGTACTAACCCCATAGGCCACAGTCGCGAAAATGAAACACGTGGGTCCTACCCCTCTAGCGACTGTCCTAAGCTACCTATACCAGATATCCATCTCTACTGAGTTTCAGCTTACTCTCGAGACATGGAAGGTTGACCAAGGTACCTTTCTTATTTCCTCGACCCAACCAAGCAGGTACCGTACAATAGGCTAAAGTCGCGAAACTGAGACACGTGGGTCCGACCACTCTAGCGACTATCCTGAGCTATCTATACCAGATATCCATCTTTACTAAGTTGCGATTTGATCTCAAGACTGGCAGCTTGGACCAGAGTACCCTTCCAAACTCCTGGACCCAACTGAACAGTACTAACTATAGGCCAAATTCGCGAAACTGAAGACCCGTGGATCCTATCCGCTCTAGCGACTGTCCTGAGCTATCTATACCCAGATATCCATCTCTACTGAGTTGCAGCTTACTCTCCAGACTTGGAAGGTTGACCAGAGTACCTTTCTTATTTTCGCGACCCAACCAAGCAGTACGTACAATAGGCTAAAGTCGCGAAACTGAGACACGTGGGTCCTATACTCTAGCGACTATCCTGAGCTATCTATACCAGATATCCATCTCTACTGAGTTGCGGTTTGATCTCAAGACTTGCAGCTTGGACCAGAATTACCCTTCCAAATTCCTGGACCCAACTGAAGAGTACTCACAATAGTCCAAAGTCGCGAAACTAAGACCCGTGGATCCTACCCCTCTAGCGACTGTCCTGAGCTATCTATACCAGCTATCCATCTCTACTGAGTTGCAAGCTTACTCTCCAGACTTGGAAGGTTGACCAGAGTGCCTTTCCAATTTCCTCGGCCGCAACCAAACAGTACTTACAATAGGTCAAAGTCACGAAATTGAAACACGTGGGTCCTATCACTCTAGCGACTGTCCTGAGCTACCTATACCAGATATTCATCTCTACTGAGTTGCGGCTTGATCTCAAGACTTGCAGCTTGGACCAGAGTACCCTTCCAAACTCCTGGACCCAACTGAACAGTACTAACTACAGGCCAAATTCGCGAAACTGAGACACGTGGGTCCTACCGCTCTAGCGACTGTCCTGAGCTATCTATACCAGATATTTATCTCTACTGAGTTGCGGTTTGATCTCAAGACTTGCAGCTTGGACCAGAGTACCCTTCCAAACTACTGGACCCAAATGAACAGTACTAACTATAGGCCAAAGTCGCGAAACTGAGACACGTGGGTCCTACCGCTCTAGCGACACTTCTGAGCTACCTATACCAGATATCCATCTCTACTGAGTTAAAGCTTACTCTCCAGACTTGGAAGGTTGACCAGACTACCTTTCTAATTACCTCGACCCAACCAAACAGTACTCACAATAGGACAAAGTCACGAAATTGCAACACGTGGGTCCTACCCCTCTAGCGACTGTCCTGAGCTACCTATACCAGATATCCATCTCTACTGAGTTGCGGTATGGTCTGCAGACTTTCAGCTTGGACCGGAGTACCCTTCCAAACTACTGGACCCAACCAAACAGTACTCATAATAGGTCAAAATCACAGAAATTGAAACACGCGTGGATCCTACCCCTCTAGCGACTGTCCTGAGCTATCTATAACAGATGTCCATCTCTACTCAGTTTCAACTTGCTCTCGAGACTTGGAAAGTTGACTAGAGTACCTTTCCAATTTCCTCGACCCAACCAAACAGTACTTACAATAGGCCAAAGTGGCGAAACTGAGACACGTGGATCCTACCGCTCTAGCGACACTCCTGAGCCACCTATACCAGATATCCATCTCTACTGAGTTTCACCTTACTCTCGAGACTTGGAAGAGTTGACCAGAGTACCCTTCCAAGCTCCTCGACGCAACCAAACAGTACTTATAATAGGTCAAAGTCACGAAAATGAAACACGTGGGTCCTACCG
>JAPYXD010000227.1:0-23433 GCA_030998225.1 Diplolepis rosae | reverse complement strand
CGCAATACACTCAGGCCTTTAATTTCGTTCATTGCGTATAGCATGTAAATGTCTATTAAACCTATTTGTTTATAACCTTGTTTAGTTAACAAAAATCGAAATTACTTAATTTTCCACTTTTTTAACAATGCTATACACTCTGGACATTAATTTCGTCCATTGCGTATTGCCTGTAAACGTCTATTAAACCTATTTGTTTATAACATTGTTTAGTTAACAAAAATCGAAATTACTTAATTTTCCACTTTTTTAACAATGCTATACACTCTGGACATTAATTTCGTCCATTGCGTATTGCCTGTAAACGTCTATTAAACCTATTTGTTTATAACCTTGTTTAGTTAACTAAAATCGAAATTACTTAAGTTTCAACTTTATTAACAACGCAATACTCTCAGGCCTTTAATTTCGTTCATTGCGTATTGCTTGTAAATGTCTATTAAACCTATTTGATTATAACCTTGTTTAGTTAACAAAAATCGAAATTACTTAATTTTCCACTTTTTTAACAACGCTATACACTCTGGACATTAATTTCGTTCATTGCGTATAGCATGTAAATTCCTATTAAACCTATTTGTTTATAACCTTGATTAGTTAACAAAAATCGAAATTACTTAATTTTCCACTTTATTAACAACGCATTACACTCTGGACATTAATTTCGTTCATTGCGTATTGCTTGTAAATTTGTATTAAATCTATTTGTTTATAACCTTTTTTTGCTATCAAAAATCGAAATTGCATAATTTTCTACATTTTTCACAACGCATTACACTCTGGCCATTAATTTTGTTCATTGTCTATTGATTGTAAATGTTTATCAAACTTATTTGTTTATAACATTATTTATTTGACAAAAATCGAAATTACTCAATTTTCTACTTTTTCAACAACGCATTACACTCTGGACATTAATTTCGTCCATTGCGTATTGCCTGTAAACGTCTATTAAACCTATTTGTTTATAACATTGTTTAGTTAACAAAAATCGAAATTACTTAATTTTCCACTTTTTTAACAATGCTATACACTCTGGACATTAATTTCGTCCATTGCGTATTGCCTGTAAACGTCTATTAAACCTATTTGTTTATAACCTTGTTTAGTTAACTAAAATCGAAATTACTTAAGTTTCAACTTTATTAACAACGCAATACTCTCAGGCCTTTAATTTCGTTCATTGCGTATTGCTTGTAAATGTCTATTAAACCTATTTGATTATAACCTTGTTTAGTTAACAAAAATCGAAATTACTTAATTTTCCACTTTTTTAACAACGCTATACACTCTGGACTTTAATTTCGTTCATTGCGTATTGCCTGTAAACGTCTATTAAACATATTTGTTTATAACCTTGTTTAGTTAACTAAAATCGAAATTACTTAATTTTCCACTTTTTTAACAATGCTATACACTCTGGACATTAATTTCGTCCATTGCGTACTACTTGTAAATGTCTATTAAACCTATTTGATTATAACCTTGTTTAGTTAACAAAAATCGAAATTACTTAATTTTCCACTTTTTTAACAACGCTATACACTCTGGACATTAATTTCGTTCATTGCGTATTGCCTGTAAACGTCTATTAAACATATTTGTTTATAACCTTGTTTAGTTAACTAAAATCGAAATTACTTAATTTTCCACTTTTTTAACAACGCTATACACTCTGGACATTAATTTCGTTCATTGCGTATTGCCTGTAAACGTCTATTAAACATATTTGTTTATAACCTTGTTTAGTTAACTAAAATCGAAATTACTTAATTTTCCACTTTTTTAACAATGCTATACACTCTGGATATTAATTTCGTCCATTGCGTATTGCCTGTAAACGTCTATTAAACCTATTTGTTTATAACCTTGTTTAGTTAACTAAAATCGAAATTACTTAATTTTCCACTTTATTAACAACGCAATACACTCTAGACAATAATTTCCTTCATTGCCTATTGCCTGTAAATGTCTATTAAACCTATTTGTTTATAACGTTGTTTAGTTGACAAAAATCGAAATTACTCAATTTTCTACTTTTTCAACAACGCATTACACTCCAGACATTAATTTCGTTCCTTGCGTATAGCATGTAAATTCCTATTAAACCTATTTGTTTATAACCTTGATTAGTTAACAAAAATCGAAATTACTTAATTTTCCACTTTATTAACAACGCATTACACTCTGGACATTAATTTCGTTCATTGCGTATTGCTTGTAAATTTGTATTAAATCTATTTGTTTATAACCTTTTTTTGCTATCAAAAATCGAAATTGCATAATTTTCTACATTTTTCACAACGCATTACACTCTGGCCATTAATTTTGTTCATTGTCTATTGATTGTAAATGTTTATCAAACTTATTTGTTTATAACATTATTTATTTGACAAAAATCGAAATTACTCAATTTTCTACTTTTTCAACAACGCATTACACTCCAGACATTAATTTCGTTCCTTGCGTATAGCATGTAAATTCCTATTAAACCTATTTGTTTATAACCTTGATTAGTTAACAAAAATCGAAATTACTTAATTTTCCACTTTATTAACAACGCATTACACTCTGGACATTAATTTCGTTCATTGCGTATTGCTTGTAAATTTGTATTAAATCTATTTGTTTATAACCTTTTTTTGCTATCAAAAATCGAAATTCTATAATTTGCAACATTTTTCACAACGCATTACACTCTGGCCATTAATTTTGTTCATTGTCTATTGATTGTAAATGTTTATCAAACTTATTTGTTTATAACATTGTTTATTTGACAAAAATCGAAATTACTCAATTTTCTACTTTTTCAACAACGCATTACACTCTGGACATTAATTTCGATCATTTTCTATTGCTTGTGAATGTTTATCAAACTTATTTGTTTATAACATTGTTAATTGGACAAAAATCGATATTACTCCACTTTCTACTTTTTCAACAACGCATTACACTCTGGACATTAATTTCGTTCCTTGCGTATAGCACGTAAATGTCTATTAAACCTATTTGTTTATAACCTTGTTTAGTTAACAAAAATCGAAATTACTTAATTTTCCACATTATTAACAACGCAATACACTCAGACCATTAATTTTGTTCATTGTCTATTGATTGTAAATGTTTATCAAACTTATTTGTTTATAACATTGTTTAGTTAACAAAAATCGAAATTACTTAATTTTCCACTTTTTTAACAATGCTATACACTCTGGACATTAATTTCGTCCATTGCGTACTGCCTGTAATTGTCTATTAAACCTATTTGTTTATAACCTTGTTTAGTTAACTAAAATCGAAATTACTTAATTTTCCACTTTTTTAACAACGCTATACACTCTGGACATTAATATCGATCATTGCGTATTGCTTGTAAATTTCTATTAAATCTATTTGTTTATAACCTTTTTTAGCTATCAGCAATCGAAATTACATAATGTTCAACATTTGGCACAACGCATGACACTCTGGACATTAATTTCGATCATCGTCTATTGCTTGTGAATGTTTATCAAACTTATTTGTTTATAACATTGTTAATTTGACAAAAATCGAGATTACTCAACTTTCTACTTTTTCAACAACGCATTACACTCTGGACATTAATTTCGTTCCTTGCGTATAGCATGTAAATGTCTATTAAACCTATTTGTTTATAACCTTGTTTAGTTAACAAAAATCGAAATTACTTAATTTTCCACTTTTTTAACAATGCTATACACTCTGGACATTAATTTCGTTCCTTGCGTATAGCATGTAAATGTCTATTAAACCTATTTGTTTATAACCTTGTTTAGTTAACAAAAATCGAAATTACTTAATTTTCCACTTTTTTAACAATGCTATACACTCTAGACAATAATTTCCTTCATTGCCTATTGCCTGTAAATGTCTATTAAACCTATTTGTTTATAACGTTGTTTAGTTGACAAAAATCGAAATTACTCAATTTTCTACTTTTTCAACAACGCATTACACTCCAGACATTAATTTCGTTCCTTGCGTATAGCATGTAAATTCCTATCAAACCTATTTGTTTATAACCTTGATTAGTTAACAAAAATCGAAATTACTTAATTTTCCACTTTATTAACAACGCATTACACTCTGGACATTAATTTCGTTCATTGCGTATTGCTTGTAAATTTGTATTAAATCTATTTGTTTATAACCTTTTTTTGCTATCAAAAATCGAAATTGCATAATTTTCTACATTTTTCACAACGCATTACACTCTGGCCATTAATTTTGTTCATTGTCTATTGATTGTAAATGTTTATCAAACTTATTTGTTTATAACATTATTTATTTGACAAAAATCGAAATTACTCAATTTTCTACTTTTTCAACAACGCATTACACTCTGGACATTAATTTCGTTCCTTGCGTATAGCATGTAAATTCCTATTAAACCTATTTGTTTATAACCTTGATTAGTTAACAAAAATCGAAATTACTTAATTTTCCATTTTATTAACAACGCAATACACTCTAGACATTAATTTCGTTCATTGCGTATTGCTTGTAAATTTGTATTAAATCTATTTGTTTATAACCTTTTTTTGCTATCAAAAATCGAAATTGCATAATTTTCAACATTTTTCACAACGCATTACACTCTGGCCATTAATTTTGTTCATTGTCTATTGATTGTAAATGTTTATCAAACTTATTTGTTTATAACATTGTTTATTTGACAAAAATCGAAATTACTCAATTTTCTACTTTTTCAACAACGCATTTATACTCGTGAAATTTATTTAGTTCATTGCGTATTCCTTGCAAATATTCTATTAAACCTATTTGATTATAACCTTGTATAGTTAAAAAAATCGAAATTAATTAATTTTCCACTTTTTTAACAACGCAATACTCTCTGGACATTAATTTCGTTCATTGCGCATTGCCTGTAAATGTCTATTGAACCTATTTGTTTATAACCTTGTTTAGTTAGCAAAAATCGAAATTAATTAATTTTCCACTTTTTAAACAACTCATTACACTCTGGACATTAATTTCGTTCATTGCGTATTGCGTGTAAATTTCTATTAAATCTATTTGCTTCTAACCTTTTTTAGCTAATCAAAAATCGAAATTACATAATGTTCAACATTTTTCACAACGCATGACACTCTGGACATTAATTTCATTCATTGTCTATTGCTTGTGAATTTTTATCAAACTTATTTGTTTATAACAATGTTAATTTGACAAAAATCGAGATTGCTCAACTTTCTACTTTTTCAACAACACATTACACTCTGGACATTAATTTCGTTCCTTGCGTATAGCATGTAAATTCCTATTAAACCTATTTGTTTATAACCTTGATTAGTTAACAAAAATCAAAATTACTTAATTTTCCACTTTATTAACAACGCAATACACTCTGGACATTAATTTCGTTCATTGCGTATAGCATGTAAATGTTTATTAAACCTATTTGTTTATAACCTTGTTTAGTTAACAAAAATCGAAATTACTTAATTTTCCTCTTTTTTAACAATGCTATACACTCTGGACATTAATTTCGTCCATTGCGTATTGCCTGTAAACGTCTATTAAACCTATTTGTTTATAACCTTGTTTAGTTAACAAAAATCGAAATTACTTAATTTTCCACTTTTTTAACAACGCTATACACTCTGGACATTAATTTCGTTCATTGCGTATAGCATGTAAATGCCTATGAAACATATTTGTTCATAACCTTGTTTAGTTAACAAAAATCGAAATTACTTAATTTTCCACTTTTTTAACAATGCTATACACTCTGGACATTAATTTCGTCCATTGCGTATTGCCTGTAAACGTCTATTAAACCTATTTGTTTATAACCTTGTTTAGTTAACAAAAATCGAAATTACTTAATTTTCCACTTTTTTAACAATGCTATACACTATGGACATTAATTTCGTCCATTGCGTATTGCCTGTAAACGTCTATTAAACCTATTTGTTTATAACCTTGTTTAGTTAACTAAAATCGAAATTACTTAATTTTCCACTTTATTAACAACGCAATACTCTCAGGCCTTTAATTTCGTTCATTGCGTATTGCTTGTAAATGTCTATTAAACCAATTTGATTATAACCTTGTTTAGTTAACAAAAATCGAAATTACTTAATTTTCCACTTTTTTAACAATGCTATACACTCTGGACATTAATTTCGTCCATTGCGTATTGCCTGTAAACGTCTATTAAACCTATTTGTTTATAACATTGTTTAGTTAACTAAAATCGAAATTACTTAATTTTCCACTTTTTTAACAACGCTATGCACTCTGGACATTAATTTCGTTCATTGCGTATAGCATGTAAATGTCTATTAAACCTATTTGTTTATAACCTTGTTTAGTTAACAAAAATCGAAATTACTTAATTTTCCACTTTTTTAACAACGCATTACACTCTGGACATTAATTTCGTTCATTGCGTATTGCCTGTAAATGTCTATTAAAACTATTTGATTATAACCTTGTTTAGTTAACAAAAATCGAAATTACTTAATTTTCCACTTTTTTAACAACGCTATACACTCTGGACATTAATTTCGTTCATTGCGTATTGCTTGTAAATTTGTATTAAATCTATTTGTTTATAACCTTTTTTTGCTATCAAAAATCGAAATTGCATAATTTTCTACATTTTTCACAACGCATTACACTCTAGCCATTAATTTTGTTCATTGTCTATTGATTGTAAATGTTTATCAAACTTATTTGTTTATAACATTATTTATTTGACAAAAATCGAAATTACTCAATTTTCTACTTTTTCAACAACGCATTACACTCTGAACATTAATTTCGTTCCTTGCGTATAGCATGTAAATTCCTATTAAACCTATTTGTTTATAACCTTGATTAGTTAACAAAAATCGAAATTACTTAATTTTCCATTTTATTAACAACGCAATACACTCTAGACATTAATTTCGTTCATTGCGTATTGCTTGTAAATTTGTATTAAATCTATTTGTTTATAACCTTTTTTTGCTATCAAAAATCGAAATTGCATAATTTTCAACATTTTTCACAACGCATTACACTCTGGCCATTAATTTTGTTCATTGTCTATTGATTGTAAATGTTTATCAAACTTATTTGTTTATAACATTGTTTATTTGACAAAAATCGAAAGTACTCAATTTTCTACTTTTTCAACAACGCATTTATACTCGTAACATTAATTTCGTTCCTTGCGTATAGCATGTAAATTCCTATTAAACCTATTTGTTTATAACCTTGATTAGTTAACAAAAATCGAAATTACTTAATTTTCCATTTTATTAACAACGCAATACACTCTAGACATTAATTTCGTTCATTGCGTATTGCTTGTAAATTTGTATTAAATCTATTTGTTTATAACCTTTTTTTCTATCAAAAATCGAAATTGCATAATTTTCAACATTTTTCACAACGCATTACACTCTGGCCATTAATTTTGTTCATTGCGTATTGCTTGTAAATGTCTATTAAACCTATTTGATTATAACCTTATTTAGTAAACAAAAATCGAAATTACTTAAGTTTCCACTTTTTTAACAACGCTATACACTCTGGACATTAATTTCGTTCATTGCGTATTGCCTGTAAACGTCTATTAAACCTATTTGTTTATAACCTTGTTTAGTTAACTAAAATCGAAATTACTTAAGTTTCCACTTTATTAACAACGCAATACTCTCAGGCCTTTAATTTCGTTCATTGCGTATTGCCTGTAAACGTCTATTAAACCTATTTGTTTATAACCTTGTTTAGTTAACTAAAATCGAAATTACTTAATTTTCCACTTTATTAACAACGCAATACTCTCAGGCCTTTAATTTCGTTCATTGCGTATTACCTTTAAATGTCTATTAAAACTATTTGATTATAACCTTGTTTAGTTAAAAAAAATCGAAATTACTTAATTTTCCACTTTTTTAACAATGCTATACACTCTGGACATTAATTTCGTCCATTGCGTATTGCCTGTAAATTTCTATTAAATCTATTTGTTTATAACCTTTTTTAGCTATCAACAATCGAAATTACTTAATTTTCCACTTTTTTAACAACGCTATACACTCTGGACATTAATTTCGTTCATTGCGTATTACCTGTAAGTGTCTATTAAAACTATTTGATTATAACCTTGTTTAGTTAAAAAAAATCGAAATTACTTAATTTTCCACTTTATTAACAACGCAATACACTCTAGACATTAATTTCGGTCATTGCGTATTGCCTGTAAATGTCTATTAAACCTATTTGTTTATAACGTTGTTTAGTTGACAAAAATCGAAATTACTCAATTTTCTACTTTTTCAACAACGCATTACACTCTGGACATTAATTTCGTTCCTTGCGTATAGCATGTAAATTCCTATTAAACCTATTTGTTTATAACCTTGATTAGTTAACAAAAATCGAAGTTACTTAATTTTCCACTTTATTAACAACGCAATACACTCTGGACATTAATTTCGTTCATTGCGTATTGCTTGTAAATTTGTATTAAATCTATTTGTTTATAACCTTTTTTTGCTATCAAAAATCGAAATTGCATAATTTTCAACATTTTTCACAACGCATTACACTCTGGCCATTAATTTTGTTCATTGTCTATTGATTGTAAATGTTTATCAAACTTATTTGTTTATAACATTGTTTATTTGACAAAAATCGAAATTACTCAATTTTCTACTTTTTCAACAACGCATTACACTCTGGACATTAATTTCGTTCATTGCGTATAGCATGTAAATTCCTATTAAACCTATTTGTTTATAACCTTGATTAGTTAACAAAAATCGAAGTTACTTAATTTTCCACTTTATTAACAACGCAATACACTCTAGACATTAATTTCGTTCATTGCGTATTGCTTGTAAATTTGTATTAAATCTATTTGTTTATAACCTTTTTTTGCTATCAAAAATCGAAATTGCATAATTTTCTACATTTTTCACAACGCATTACACTCTAGCCATTAATTTTGTTCATTGTCTATTGATTGTAAATGTTTATCAAACTTATTTGTTTATAACATTGTTTATTTGACAAAAATCGAAATTACTTAATTTTCCACTTTTTTAACAACGCAATACACTCTGGACATTAATTTCGTTCATTGCGCATTGCCTGTAAATGTCTATTGAACCTATTTGTTTATAACCTTGTTTAGTTAGCAAATATCGAAATTAATTAATTTTCCACTTTTTAAACAACTCATTACACTCTGGACATTAATTTCGTTCATTGCGTATTGCGTGTAAATTTCTATTAAATCTATTTGCTTCTAAGCTTTTTTAGCTACCAAAGATCGAAATTACATAATGTTCAACATTTTTCACAACGCATGACACTCTGGACATTAATTTCATTCATTGTCTATTGCTTGTGAATTTTTATCAAACTTATTTGTTTATAACAATGTTAATTTGACAAAAATCGAGATTGCTCAACTTATAAACTTTTTCAACAACACATTACACTATGGACATTAATTTCGTTCCTTGCGTATTGCATGTAAATGTATATTAAACCTATTTGTTTATAACCTTGTTTAGTTAACAAAAATCGAAATTACTTAATTTTCCACATTATTAACAACGCAATACACTCAGACCTTTAATTTTGTTCATTGTCTATTGATTGTAAATGTTTATCAAACTTATTTGTTTATAACATTGTTTAGTTAACAAAAATCGAAATTACTTAATTTTCCACTTTTTTAACAATGCTATACACTCTGGACATTAATTTCGTCCATTGCGTACTGCCTGTAATTGTCTATTAAACCTATTTGTTTATAACCTTGTTTAGTTAACTAAAATCGAAATTACTTAATTTTCCACTTTTTTAACAACGCTATACACTCTGGACATTAATATCGATCATTGCGTATTGCTTGTAAATTTCTATTAAATCTATTTGTTTATAACCTTTTTTAGCTATCAGCAATCGAAATTACATAATGTTCAACATTTGGCACAACGCATGACACTCTGGACATTAATTTCGATCATCGTCTATTGCTTGTGAATGTTTATCAAACTTATTTGTTTATAACATTGTTAATTTGACAAAAATCGAGATTACTCAACTTTCTACTTTTTCAACAACGCATTACACTCTGGACATTAATTTCGTTCCTTGCGTATAGCATGTAAATGTCTATTAAACCTATTTGTTTATAACCTTGTTTAGTTAACAAAAATCGAAATTACTTAATTTTCCACTTTTTTAACAATGCTATACACTCTGGACATTAATTTCGTTCCTTGCGTATAGCATGTAAATGTCTATTAAACCTATTTGTTTATAACCTTGTTTAGTTAACAAAAATCGAAATTACTTAATTTTCCACTTTTTTAACAATGCTATACACTCTGGACATTAAAATCGTCTATTGCGTATTGCCTGTAAACGTCTATTAAACCTATTTGTTTATAACCTTGTTTAGTTAACAAAAATCGAAATTACTTAATTTTCCACTTTTTTAACAACGCATTACACTACAGACATTAATTTCGTTCCTTGCGTATAGCATGTAAATTCCTATTAAACCTATTTGTTTATAACCTTGATTAGTTAACAAAAATCGAAATTACTTAATTTTCCACTTTATTAACAACGCATTACACTCTGGACATTAATTTCGTTCATTGCGTATTGCTTGTAAATTTGTATTAAATCTATTTGTTTATAACCTTTTTTTGCTATCAAAAATCGAAATTGCATAATTTTCTACATTTTTCACAACGCATTACACTCTGGCCATTAATTTTGTTCATTGTCTATTGATTGTAAATGTTTATCAAACTTATTTGTTTATAACATTATTTATTTGACAAAAATCGAAATTACTCAATTTTCTACTTTTTCAACAACGCATTACACTCTGAACATTAATTTCGTTCCTTGCGTATAGCATGTAAATTCCTATTAAACCTATTTGTTTATAACCTTGATTAGTTAACAAAAATCGAAATTACTTAATTTTCCATTTTATTAACAACGCAATACACTCTAGACATTAATTTCGTTCATTGCGTATTGCTTGTAAATTTGTATTAAATCTATTTGTTTATAACCTTTTTTTGCTATCAAAAATCGAAATTGCATAATTTTCAACATTTTTCACAACGCATTACACTCTGGCCATTAATTTTGTTCATTGTCTATTGATTGTAAATGTTTATCAAACTTATTTGTTTATAACATTGTTTATTTGACAAAAATCGAAATTACTCAATTTTCTACTTTTTCAACAACGCATTTATACTCGTGAAATTTATTTAGTTCATTGCGTATTCCTTGCAAATATTCTATTAAACCTATTTGATTATAACCTTGTATAGTTAAAAAAAATCGAAATTAATTAATTTTCCACTTTTTTAACAACGCAATACTCTCTGGACATTAATTTCGTTCATTGCGCATTGCCTGTAAATGTCTATTGAACCTATTTGTTTATAACCTTGTTTAGTTAGCAAAAATCGAAATTAATTAATTTTCCACTTTTTAAACAACTCATTACACTCTGGAAATTAATTTCGTTCATTGCGTATTGCGTGTAAATTTCTATTAAATCTATTTGCTTCTAACCTTTTTTAGATAATCAAAAATCGAAATTACATAATGTTCAACATTTTTCACAACGCATGACACTCTGGACATTAATTTCATTCATTGTCTATTGCTTGTGAATTTTTATCAAACTTATTTGTTTATAACAATGTTAATTTGACAAAAATCGAGATTGCTCAACTTTCTACTTTTTCAACAACACATTACACTCTGGACATTAATTTCGTTCCTTGCGTATAGCATGTAAATTCCTATTAAACCTATTTGTTTATAACCTTGATTAGTTAACAAAAATCAAAATTACTTAATTTTCCACTTTATTAACAACGCAATACACTCTGGACATTAATTTCGTTCATTGCGTATAGCATGTAAATGTTTATTAAACCTATTTGTTTATAACCTTGTTTAGTTAACAAAAATCGAAATTACTTAATTTTCCTCTTTTTTAACAATGCTATACACTCTGGACATTAATTTCGTCCATTGCGTATTGCCTGTAAACGTCTATTAAACCTATTTGTTTATAACCTTGTTTAGTTAACTAAAATCGAAATTACTTAATTTTCCACTTTATTAACAACGCAATACTCTCAGGCCTTTAATTTCGTTCATTGCGTATTGCTTGTAAATGTCTATTAAACCTATTTGATTATAACCTTGTTTAGTTAACAAAAATCGAAATTACTTAATTTTCCACTTTTTTAACAATGCTATACACTCTGGACATTAATTTCGTCCATTGCGTATTGCCTGTAAACGTCTATTAAACCTATTTGTTTATAACCTTGTTTAGTTAACTAAAATCGAAATTACTTAATTTTCCACTTTATTAACAACGCAATACTCTCAGGCCTTTAATTTCGTTCATTGCGTATTGCTTGTAAATGTCTATCAAACCAATTTGTTTATAACCTTGTTTAGTTAACAAAAATCGAAATTACTTAATTTTCCACTTTTTTAACAATGCTATACACTCTGGACATTAATTTCGTCCATTGCGTATTGCCTGTAAACGTCTATTAAACCTATTTGTTTATAACCTTGTTTAGTTAACAAAAATCGAAATTACTTAATTTTCCACTTTTTTAACAATGCTATACACTCTGGACATTAATTTCGTCCATTGCGTATTGCCTGTAAACGTCTATTAAACCTATTTGTTTATAACCTTGTTTAGTTAACTAAAATCGAAATTACTTAATTTTCCACTTTATTAACAACGCAATACTCTCAGGCCTTTAATTTCGTTCATTGCGTATTGCTTGTAAATGTCTATTAAACCAATTTGATTATAACCTTGTTTAGTTAACAAAAATCGAAATTACTTAATTTTCCACTTTTTTAACAACGCTATACACTCTGGACATTAATTTCGTTCATTGCGTATAGCATGTAAATGTCTATTAAACCTATTTGTTTATAACCTTGTTTAGTTAACAAAAATCGAAATTACTTAATTTTCCACTTTTTTAACAATGCTATACACTCTGGACATTAATTTCGTCCATTGCGTATTGCCTGTAAACGTCTATTAAACCTATTTGTTTATAACCTTGTTTAGTTAACTAAAATCGAAATTACTTAATTTTCCACTTTTTTAACAACGCTATGCACTCTGGACATTAATTTCGTTCATTGCGTATAGCATGTAAATGTCTATTAAACCTATTTGTTTATAACCTTGTTTAGTTAACAAAAATCGAAATTACTTAATTTTCCACTTTTTTAACAACGCATTACACTCTGGACATTAATTTCGTTCATTGCGTATTGCCTGTAAATGTCTATTAAAACTATTTGATTATAACCTTGTTTAGTTAACAAAAATCGAAATTACTTAATTTTCCACTTTTTTAACAACGCTATACACTCTGGACATTAATTTCGTTCATTGCGTATTACCTGTAAATGTCTATTAAACCTATTTGTTTATAACCTTGTTTAGTTAACAAAAATCGAAATTACTTAATTTTCCACTTTTTTAACAATGCTATACACTCTGGACATTAATTTCGTCCATTGCGTATTGCCTGTAAACGTCTATTAAACCTATTTGTTTATAACCTTGTTTAGTTAACAAAAATCGAAATTACTTAATTTTCCACTTTTTTAACAACGCATTACACTCTGGACATTAATTTCGTCCATTGCGTATTGCCTGTAAATTTCTATTAAATCTATTTGTTTATAACCTTTTTTAGCTATCAACAATCGAAATTACATAATGTTCAACATTTGGAACAACGCATGACACTCTGGACATTAATGTCGATCATTGTCTATTGCTTGTGAACGTTTATCAATCTTATTTGTTTATAACATTGTTAATTTGACAAAAATCGAGATTACTCAACTTTCTACTTTTTCAACAACGCATTACACTCTGGACATTAATTTCGTTCCTTGCGTATAGCATGTAAATGTCTATTAAACCTATTTGTTTATAACCTTGTTTAGTTAACAAAAATCGAAATTACTTAATTTTCACTTTATTAACAACGCAATACACTCAGGCCTTTAATTTCGTTCATTGCGTATAGCATGTAAATGTCTATTAAACCTATTTGTTTATAACCTTGTTTAGTTAACAAAAATCGAAATTACTTAATTTTCCACTTTTTTAACAATGCTATACACTCTGGACATTAATTTCGTCCATTGCGTATTGCCTGTAAACGTCTATTAAACCTATTTGTTTATAACATTGTTTAGTTAACAAAAATCGAAATTACTTAATTTTCCACTTTTTTAACAATGCTATACACTCTGGACATTAATTTCGTCCATTGCGTATTGCCTGTAAACGTCTATTAAACCTATTTGTTTATAACCTTGTTTAGTTAACTAAAATCGAAATTACTTAAGTTTCCACTTTATTAACAACGCAATACTCTCAGGCCTTTAATTTCGTTCATTGCGTATTGCTTGTAAATGTCTATTAAACCTATTTGATTATAACCTTGTTTAGTTAACAAAAATCGAAATTACTTAATTTTCCACTTTTTTAACAACGCTATACACTCTGGACATTAATTTCGTTCATTGCGTATTGCCTGTAAACGTCTATTAAACCTATTTGTTTATAACCTTGTTTAGTTAACTAAAATCGAAATTACTTAAGTTTCCACTTTATTAACAACGCAATACTCTCAGGCCTTTAATTTCGTTCATTGCGTATTGCCTGTAAACGTCTATTAAACCTATTTGTTTATAACCTTGTTTAGTTAACTAAAATCGAAATTACTTAATTTTCCACTTTATTAACAACGCAATACTCTCAGGCCTTTAATTTCGTTCATTGCGTATTACCTTTAAATGTCTATTAAAACTATTTGATTATAACCTTGTTTAGTTAAAAAAAATCGAAATTACTTAATTTTCCACTTTTTTAACAATGCTATACACTCTGGACATTAATTTCGTCCATTGCGTATTGCCTGTAAATTTCTATTAAATCTATTTGTTTATAACCTTTTTTAGCTATCAACAATCGAAATTACTTAATTTTCCACTTTTTTAACAACGCTATACACTCTGGACATTAATTTCGTTCATTGCGTATTACCTGTAAATGTCTATTAAAACTATTTGATTATAACCTTGTTTAGTTAAAAAAAATCGAAATTACTTAATTTTCCACTTTATTAACAACGCAATACACTCTAGACATTAATTTCGGTCATTGCGTATTGCCTGTAAATGTCTATTAAACCTATTTGTTTATAACGTTGTTTAGTTGACAAAAATCGAAATTACTCAATTTTCTACTTTTTCAACAACGCATTACACTCTGGACATTAATTTCGTTCCTTGCGTATAGCATGTAAATTCCTATTAAACCTATTTGTTTATAACCTTGATTAGTTAACAAAAATCGAAATTACTTAATTTTCCACTTTATTAACAACGCATTACACTCTGGACATTAATTTCGTTCATTGCGTATTGCTTGTAAATTTGTATTAAATCTATTTGTTTATAACCTTTTTTTGCTATCAAAAATCGAAATTGCATAATTTTCAACATTTTTCACAACGCATTACACTCTGGCCATTAATTTTGTTCATTGTCTATTGATTGTAAATGTTTATCAAACTTATTTGTTTATAACATTGTTTATTTGACAAAAATCGAAATTACTCAATTTTCTACTTTTTCAACAACGCATTACACTCTGGACATTAATTTCGTTCATTGCGTATAGCATGTAAATTCCTATTAAACCTATTTGTTTATAACCTTGATTAGTTAACAAAAATCGAAGTTACTTAATTTTCCACTTTATTAACAACGCAATACACTCTGGACATTAATTTCGTTCATTGCGTATTGCTTGTAAATTTGTATTAAATCTATTTGTTTATAACCTTTTTTTGCTATCAAAAATCGAAATTGCATAATTTTCAACATTTTTCACAACGCATTACACTCTGGCCATTAATTTTGTTCATTGTCTATTGATTGTAAATGTTTATCAAACTTATTTGTTTATAACATTGTTTATTTGACAAAAATCGAAATTACTCAATTTTCTACTTTTTCAACAACGCATTACACTCTGGACATTAATTTCGTTCATTGCGTATAGCATGTAAATTCCTATTAAACCTATTTGTTTATAACCTTGATTAGTTAACAAAAATCGAAGTTACTTAATTTTCCACTTTATTAACAACGCAATACACTCTAGACATTAATTTCGTTCATTGCGTATTGCTTGTAAATTTGTATTAAATCTATTTGTTTATAACCTTTTTTTGCTATCAAAAATCGAAATTACTTAATGTTCAACATTTTTCACAAAGCATTACACTCTGGCCATTAATTTTGTTCATTGTCTATTGATTGTAAATGTTTATCAAACTTATTTGTTTATAACATTGTTTATTTGACAAAAATCGAAATTACTCAATTTTCTACTTTTTCAACAACGCATTTATACTCGTGAAATTTATTTAGTTCATTGCGTATTCCTTGCAAATATTCTATTAAACCTATTTGATTATAACCTTGTATAGTTAAAAAAAATCGAAATTACTTAATTTTCCACTTTTTTAACAACGCAATACACTCTGGACATTAATTTCGTTCATTGCGCATTGCCTGTAAATGTCTATTGAACCTATTTGTTTATAACCTTGTTTAGTTAGCAAATATCGAAATTAATTCATTTTCCACTTTTTAAACAACTCATTACACTCTGGACATTAATTTCGTTCATTGCGTATTGCGTGTAAATTTCTATTAAATCTATTTGCTTCTAAGCTTTTTTAGCTACCAAAAATCGAAATTACATAATGTTCAACATTTTTCACAACGCATGACACTCTGGACATTAATTTCATTCATTGTCTATTGCTTGTGAATTTTTATCAAACTTATTTGTTTATAACAATGTTAATTTGACAAAAATCGAGATTGCTCAACTTTCTACTTTTTCAACAACACATTACACTCTGGACATTAATTTCGTTCCTTGCGTATAGCATGTAAATGTCTATTAAACCTATTTGTTTATAACCTTGTTTAGTTAACAAAAATCGAAATTACTTAATTTTCCACTGTTTTAACAATGCTATACACTCTGGACATTAATTTCGTTCCTTGCGTATAGCATGTAAATGTCTATTAAACCTATTTGTTTATAACCTTGTTTAGTTAACAAAAATCGAAATTACTTAATTTTCCACTTTTTTAACAATGCTATGCACTCTGGACATTAAAATCGTCTATTGCGTATTGCCTGTAAACGTCTATTAAACCTATTTGTTTATAACCTTTTTTAGCTATCAGCAATCGAAATTACATAATGTTCAACATTTGGCACAACGCATGACACTCTGGACATTAATTTCGATCATTGTCTATTGCTTGTGAATGTTTATCAAACTTATTTGTTTATAACATTGTTAATTTGACAAAAATCGAGATTACTCAACTTTCTACTTTTTCAACAACGCATTACACTCTGGACATTAATTTCGTTCCTTGCGTATAGCATGTAAATGTCTATTAAACCTATTTGTTTATAACCTTGTTTAGTTAACTAAAATCGAAATTACTTAATTTTCCACTTTTTTAACAACGCTATACACTCTGGACATTAATATCGATCATTGCGTATTGCTTGTAAATTTCTATTAAATCTATTTGTTTATAACCTTTTTTAGCTATCAGCAATCGAAATTACATAATGTTCAACATTTGGCACAACGCATGACACTCTGGACATTAATTTCGATCATCGTCTATTGCTTGTGAATGTTTATCAAACTTATTTGTTTATAACATTGTTAATTTGACAAAAATCGAGATTACTCAACTTTCTACTTTTTCAACAACGCATTACACTCTGGACATTAATTTCGTTCCTTGCGTATAGCATGTAAATGTCTATTAAACCTATTTGTTTATAACCTTGTTTAGTTAACTAAAATCGAAATTACTTAATTTTCCACTTTTTTAACAACGCTATACACTCTGGACATTAATTTCGTCCATTGCGTATTGCCTGTAAACGTCTATTAAACCTATTTGTTTATAACCTTGTTTAGTTAACTAAAATCGAAATTACTTAATTTTCCACTTTTTTAACAACGCTATGCACTCTGGACATTAATTTCGTTCATTGCGTATTGCCTGTAAATGTCTATTAAACCTATTTGTTTATAACCTTGTTTAGTTAACAAAAATCGAAATTACTTAATTTTCCACTTTTTTAACAACGCATTACACTCTGGACATTAATTTCGTTCATTGCGTATTGCCTGTAAATGTCTATTAAAACTATTTGATTATAACCTTGTTTAGTTAACAAAAATCGAAATTACTTAATTTTCCACTTTTTTAACAACGCTATACACTCTGGACATTAATTTCGTTCATTGCGTATTACCTGTAAATGTCTATTAAACCTATTTGTTTATAACCTTGTTTAGTTAACAAAAATCGAAATTACTTAATTTTCCACTTTTTTAACAATGCTATACACTCTGGACATTAATTTCGTCCATTGCGTATTGCCTGTAAACGTCTATTAAACCTATTTGTTTATAACCTTGTTTAGTTAACAAAAATCGAAATTACTTAATTTTCCACTTTTTTAACAACGCATTACACTCTGGACATTAATTTCGTTCATTGCGTATTGCATGTAAATTTCTATTAAATCTATTTGTTTATAACCTTTTTTAGCTATCAAAAATCGAAATTACATAATGTTCAACATTTGGAACAACGCATTACACTCTGGACATTAATGTCGTTCATTGTCTATTGCTTGTGAATGTTTATCAAACTTATTTGTTTATAACATTGTTAATTTGACAAAAATCGAGATTACTCAACTTTCTACTTTTTCAACAACGCATTACACTCTGGACATTAATTTCGTTCCTTGCGTATAGCATGTAAATGTCTATTAAACCTATTTGTTTATAACCTTGTTTAGTTAACTAAAATCGAAATTACTTAATTTTCCACTTTATTAACAACGCAATACACTCAGGCCTTTAATTTCGTTCATTGCGTATAGCATGTAAATGTCTATTAAACCTATTTGTTTATAACCTTGTTTAGTTAACAAAAATCGAAATTACTTAATTTTCCACTTTTTTAACAATGCTATACACTCTGGACATTAATTTCGTCCATTGCGTATTGCCTGTAAACGTCTATTAAACCTATTTGTTTATAACATTGTTTAGTTAACAAAAATCGAAATTACTTAATTTTCCACTTTTTTAACAATGCTATACACTCTGGACATTAATTTCGTCCATTGCGTATTGCCTGTAAACGTCTATTAAACCTATTTGTTTATAACCTTGTTTAGTTAACTAAAATCGAAATTACTTAAGTTTCCACTTTATTAACAACGCAATACTCTCAGGCCTTTAATTTCGTTCATTGCGTATTGCTTGTAAATGTCTATTAAACCTATTTGATTATAACCTTGTTTAGTTAACAAAAATCGAAATTACTTAATTTTCCACTTTTTTAACAACGCTATACACTCTGGACATTAATTTCGTTCATTGCGTATTGCCTGTAAACGTCTATTAAACCTATTTGTTTATAACCTTGTTTAGTTAACTAAAATCGAAATTACTTAAGTTTCCACTTTATTAACAACGCAATACTCTCAGGCCTTTAATTTCGTTCATTGCGTATTGCCTGTAAACGTCTATTAAACCTATTTGTTTATAACCTTGTTTAGTTAACTAAAATCGAAATTACTTAATTTTCCACTTTATTAACAACGCAATACTCTCAGGCCTTTAATTTCGTTCATTGCGTATTACCTTTAAATGTCTATTAAAACTATTTGATTATAACCTTGTTTAGTTAAAAAAAATCGAAATTACTTAATTTTCCACTTTTTTAACAATGCTATACACTCTGGACATTAATTTCGTCCATTGCGTATTGCCTGTAAATTTCTATTAAATCTATTTGTTTATAACCTTTTTTAGCTATCAACAATCGAAATTACTTAATTTTCCACTTTTTTAACAACGCTATACACTCTGGACATTAATTTCGTTCATTGCGTATTACCTGTAAATGTCTATTAAAACTATTTGATTATAACCTTGTTTAGTTAAAAAAAATCGAAATTACTTAATTTTCCACTTTATTAACAACGCAATACACTCTAGACATTAATTTCGGTCATTGCGTATTGCCTGTAAATGTCTATTAAACCTATTTGTTTATAACGTTGTTTAGTTGACAAAAATCGAAATTACTCAATTTTCTACTTTTTCAACAACGCATTACACTCTGGACATTAATTTCGTTCCTTGCGTATAGCATGTAAATTCCTATTAAACCTATTTGTTTATAACCTTGATTAGTTAACAAAAATCGAAATTACTTAATTTTCCACTTTATTAACAACGCATTACACTCTGGACATTAATTTCGTTCATTGCGTATTGCTTGTAAATTTGTATTAAATCTATTTGTTTATAACCTTTTTTTGCTATCAAAAATCGAAATTGCATAATTTTCAACATTTTTCACAACGCATTACACTCTGGCCATTAATTTTGTTCATTGTCTATTGATTGTAAATGTTTATCAAACTTATTTGTTTATAACATTGTTTATTTGACAAAAATCGAAATTACTCAATTTTCTACTTTTTCAACAACGCATTACACTCTGGACATTAATTTCGTTCATTGCGTATAGCATGTAAATTCCTATTAAACCTATTTGTTTATAACCTTGATTAGTTAACAAAAATCGAAGTTACTTAATTTTCCACTTTATTAACAACGCAATACACTCTGGACATTAATTTCGTTCATTGCGTATTGCTTGTAAATTTGTATTAAATCTATTTGTTTATAACCTTTTTTTGCTATCAAAAATCGAAATTGCATAATTTTCAACATTTTTCACAACGCATTACACTCTGGCCATTAATTTTGTTCATTGTCTATTGATTGTAAATGTTTATCAAACTTATTTGTTTATAACATTGTTTATTTGACAAAAATCGAAATTACTCAATTTTCTACTTTTTCAACAACGCATTACACTCTGGACATTAATTTCGTTCATTGCGTATAGCATGTAAATTCCTATTAAACCTATTTGTTTATAACCTTGATTAGTTAACAAAAATCGAAGTTACTTAATTTTCCACTTTATTAACAACGCAATACACTCTAGACATTAATTTCGTTCATTGCGTATTGCTTGTAAATTTGTATTAAATCTATTTGTTTATAACCTTTTTTTGCTATCAAAAATCGAAATTACTTAATGTTCAACATTTTTCACAAAGCATTACACTCTGGCCATTAATTTTGTTCATTGTCTATTGATTGTAAATGTTTATCAAACTTATTTGTTTATAACATTGTTTATTTGACAAAAATCGAAATTACTCAATTTTCTACTTTTTCAACAACGCATTTATACTCGTGAAATTTATTTAGTTCATTGCGTATTCCTTGCAAATATTCTATTAAACCTATTTGATTATAACCTTGTATAGTTAAAAAAAATCGAAATTACTTAATTTTCCACTTTTTTAACAACGCAATACACTCTGGACATTAATTTCGTTCATTGCGCATTGCCTGTAAATGTCTATTGAACCTATTTGTTTATAACCTTGTTTAGTTAGCAAATATCGAAATTAATTAATTTTCCACTTTTTAAACAACTCATTACACTCTGGACATTAATTTCGTTCATTGCGTATTGCGTGTAAATTTCTATTAAATCTATTTGCTTCTAAGCTTTTTTAGCTACCAAAAATCGAAATTACATAATGTTCAACATTTTTCACAACGCATGACACTCTGGACATTAATTTCATTCATTGTCTATTGCTTGTGAATTTTTATCAAACTTATTTGTTTTTAACAATGTTAATTTGACAAAAATCGAGATTGCTCAACTTTCTACTTTTTCAACAACACATTACACTCTGGACATTAATTTCGTTCCTTGCGTATAGCATGTAAATGTCTATTAAACCTATTTGTTTATAACCTTGTTTAGTTAACAAAAATCGAAATTACTTAATTTTCCACTGTTTTAACAATGCTATACACTCTGGACATTAATTTCGTTCCTTGCGTATAGCATGTAAATGTCTATTAAACCTATTTGTTTATAACCTTGTTTAGTTAACAAAAATCGAAATTACTTAATTTTCCACTTTTTTAACAATGCTATGCACTCTGGACATTAAAATCGTCTATTGCGTATTGCCTGTAAACGTCTATTAAACCTATTTGTTTATAACCTTTTTTAGCTATCAGCAATCGAAATTACATAATGTTCAACATTTGGCACAACGCATGACACTCTGGACATTAATTTCGATCATCGTCTATTGCTTGTGAATGTTTATCAAACTTATTTGTTTATAAAATTGTTAATTTGACAAAAATCGAGATTACTCAACTTTCTACTTTTTCAACAACGCATTACACTCTGGACATTAATTTCGTTCCTTGCGTATAGCATGTAAATGTCTATTAAACCTATTTGTTTATAACCTTGTTTAGTTAACAAAAATCGAAATTACTTAATTTTCCACTTTCTTAACAACGCTGTACACTGGACATTAATATCGATCATTGCGTATTGCTTGTAAATTTCTATTAAATCTATTTGTTTATAACCTTTTTTAGCTATCAGCAATCGAAATTACATAATGTTCAACATTTGGCACAACGCATGACACTCTGGACATTAATTTCGATCATCGTCTATTGCTTGTGAATGTTTATCAAACTTATTTGTTTATAACATTGTTAATTTGACAAAAATCGAGATTACTCAACTTTCTACTTTTTCAACAACGCATTACACTCTGGACATTAATTTCGTTCCTTGCGTATAGCATGTAAATGTCTATTAAACCTATTTGTTTATAACCTTGTTTAGATAACAAAAATCGAAATTACTTAATTTTCCACTGTTTTAACAATGCTATACACTCTGGACATTAATTTCGTTCCTTGCGTATAGCATGTAAATGTCTATTAAACCTATTTGTTTATAACCTTGTTTAGTTAACTAAAATCGAAATTACTTAATTTTCCACTTTTTTAACAACGCTATGCACTCTGGACATTAATTTCGTCCATTGCGTATTGCCTGTAAACGTCTATTAAACCTATTTGTTTATAACCTTGCTTAGTTAACAAAAATCGAAATTACTTAATTTTCCACTTTTTTAACAATGCTATACTCTCAGGACTTTAATTTCGTTCATTGCGTATTGCTTGTAAATGTCTATGAAACCTATTTGATTATAACCTTGTTTAGTTTAAAAAAATAGAAATTACTTAATTTTCCACTTTATTAACAACG
>JAPYXD010000224.1:0-240075 GCA_030998225.1 Diplolepis rosae | reverse complement strand
GTGTGTTCGTCACGTCAAGTGTGAGGAGAAAGAGTCGCTCTTAAAAATAAGCAAATTATTAGGAAGTTGTCGCTGCCGTGATATCCCGAGAAAAAGGGGACGACAAAGATTTCTCTCTCCTTCTTTGTGAATTAAAAAGGTGACGGACAAAATTATATTTTGGTGTGTGTTGGATGGTGTGTCTGAGCGAGTGCGAGTGTATGGGGAAAATTAATAAAGTTGTACTAAAAGGGGGGAAGTAAAAAAAAAAGGAAATAAAGGACAGTATTTTGTGTAATAGTAGTAAATGAGGGTGAGTCATTTTATTTGAATTGAATTTGTTTCTATTCCTGTCTCTGATGTCAATTTCAAAAGCCTGCCAGCGGTGACTGCTGCACCAGTTCGCCCCCACGAAATCCCTCTCCACGGAGCTAGACGGGCAAGGGATTTCGTCATCACCCCTTTTTGGGTGGTTGGCGCCCTTTTGGTTATATCGCACATAAAAAATTATTAAAATTCACGTGGTCGCCAATTTGTGGCGTCGCTTGGCCGCCATTACCCTAAGTGGCGGTAGGGCGCGTCATAAGGTAAAAGGGTTATATACGTTGGGTGAGTCAAAAAATCGAAAAAATTTTGATAACTTATTTTGAATGAACACATTTTCGAAAGTTTATGTTCAAAATTTCGTATAGATCCGAGCAGTAGATCCCGAGTAACAACCTCATTTATAGCGCGCTATTATTAACAAATTAAGTATACTAAAAAATTCAAACGTGAATATCGCAGAATGGTGTTTTTTAAAAAGTGCCTTTGCGGTGAACACGATTTCTCTTGACCGATTTATCTACATTTTTTAAAATTCTTCCTTATCACAACCCGGTGTACTTGAACGATCATTTTATCATATGCAAGTTATTGCTTCAACAATAATTTTTTTTAAAATAAATTTCGAAGACCAAAAAAACAGATTTTTTTGTTGCGTGTTGATTTTAGTTACAAAAAAAGTAATGTTTTCCAAAAACTTTCGTTTAAAAACACGGTGCTATAATATAAAACAGTAAATCCGTTGCCTTTTTTGTTGCAGCTGAGTTGTTGGCATCATATCGTGTTCACCACCAGACTCTGCAAAAAAAAAGCATTTGGGGGAAGGAGCTTAGGGTTGAGGATAAGTCAGTGAAAGATCCCGGTCCTGTGTTGGTTTCCTCGAAAACCGGTCAGGGGGCCTTTGAACAGGCGACCGGGTGCGTCCTCAGGTTGCGGATAGAGGGGCCCTGTACCGAGGGTTACTGCTGAATACGGATACAAAATTAAATAAGCAGTCATGGACAATGTTCCAGGGATAGTCCCGAAGTAATAACCTCCAAGCCAAGGTGTTAACGACCGTGCCGAGGGCTGCATGGCACCAGGGAGTGGTGTCTCCTACAGTGTCTCTGGGAAACCAGGTCGCCTCTTGGAGTACTCAGACCTTACCTCTGCGTGCGGGGTTCTGCAGGGGCGGACTTTATACTTCTCTAGCTAATCGTGGGAATAACATGGAGAAAAATGATTCAAACAAAAGTATGTGCGAGGAATTATTCGGAGGTAAGTTGGAAGTAACAGAGGTGCCCGATTGCTATGAAAAGTCTGACGCAAGGCGGCAGAAGAACTGCCTATACGGGACACTTGAGAGGGCAATGAAACGCATTTCCACTATTGAAGAAATGGTCCAGAAGATAGATGAATTCCACAGGATAAAAAAAACACGTTCCTGTCAATTAGAGAGGGTATTGCTGAAATGTTGCACGAATTGAAGCAACTCCGCAAAGATACCGAACACACGGAGGGCTGGGCCGAATGATTTGAAAATCAGCTGGGAAAAGCTCTTGGCAGGGAGGTGAAACTAGCGCGGGCGCAGTGTTAAGAGCGTCAGGGATGAGGGCTGCCAGACAGCCCCACAAATTGTAGTGAGTAGTACTCCGGAGTTGCGGAAACGGCCGAGAGAGCTGACCGTGAGCCCGCAAGACACTGCAGCAAAGAAGCCGGAAGGGAAGGGAAGAGGAATGGATGAAGGTTCCAGCCAAGAAGAGCCTCCGGAAGAAAAAGCCTAAAACAGAGGCTAAGAAACCGGATCGGCCAAGGCGTGATCACCCAAATGCGGTCCTAATAAAGCCTACTGTGGGAGTAATCTACGCGGCCATTTTAAAAGACCTCAAAAAGCATGTCAAACCTGACGAACTGGGTGTAACAGTCCATGGAATTAGGGAGACGCGTCTAAAGACCTGCTGGTAGAACTGAAATGTTCCAAAGAAGGCAGAGGATGGCTAGATACGGCCTTGAAAGAGGTTATTGGTGCTAGTGGACCTGTCCGTCACCTCATCCCCAGGATCGAAGTCGAGATCGCAGACATAGAACCTAGCATTGAAGCCGAGGATGTTGAGAATGCTGTAAGAGGCTTTTTTGATTATGCATCGGAGCTGGAACTCAAGGTGTCTCTTACTAAAAGACTATACCGAGGAGACAGAAAGGAGTATGTTCTTCTGGAGGAAGCACGGGCCTTGGAATTACTCAAGGCGACCCACATCAAAATCGGATAAGTCTCCTGCAGGGTCCGCTAAAATATGAAGATAAATCAATGTTACCGCTGCCTTGGCTTTGGTCACATGGCGGCGAACTGCCGGGGGCTCGACCGTAGCAGAAGTTGCTGGAGGTTTTCATTCATCCTGATATCAAGCAGAGTTTTTGGACCATTTGTACTACTTACTAATGAGCAATACTTCACTTCCCGCCCCTCAACTTCCTAAACACTTACCTGAACACCGGGTAGTAACCGCTAGCAAAGACATGGGCAACATCTTTCTCGCCCCTGTCTGCACATGTCATGCACCTCGGGGGCACTTGACAATCCTTATCCGCGTGTCCCGCAGCGCCACACCTCCAAAAGGCATCTTTTCGGTCAGGGTGACGCGAACGTGTAGCATTTTGGCTTCACCCTAGCGTTAATCCCTATGTTTCCTGCACAGGTTCTTATGCCATTTTCTTCGATTTTTGCTTATTTTTTTGTTTTTCGTCCTTCTTTTTTCCTGCTTTTTGACCGTTTGCCATTCTAGGAAAGCAGGTCACCTCCCAGATTATTGAGATCTTACCCCTGCACGTGGGCCTCTGCAGAAGAGGACCGAATACTTCCCTAGCTACTTGCGGGATCAAGATGAAGAATTAGATATGACGGAGGTGCCTGAGGAGGAGAAATCCCAAGCTAGGAGTGCTGAAGAACGTGGAGGAGGTCCTGAAGAAGATGGAGAGCTTCTTCAGGACAAAGAAGAATATGTTGCATTGAGGCGCCTCAGAAACTACGTAAATTGCGTACCTGCATGGAGAACAGTTATTGCAAAAAAAAGGATATCGTTGATGAGCGCAGCAAAACCGCTCCCCAATTCGCGCCGAGGTCCACTCCGGACACCCAAAAACAGGTGCAGGAGCCAATCGTGAGTCTGGAGACGACTACGGCCAAGAAACCGGAAGAGAAGAGGCCAAGAACCTCTAGGAAAGAAGAAACCCAAACCAGAGACAAGAAAACCGGAGCGACAATGTAAGCAGTGGCAACAATTTCGAACTCAACTAAATAATAATGATTATTATTATTTTAGAGGCTTCATAGGCACATAGGCTCGGTCGTCAAGACCGCTTGTACGGACAAAGTCAAGTACAGCAGTCATTTTAAATTATAACTTAAAAAACATAGACAAAAGACAATCCTAATGAACACAAGAAAAGGTAGAAAAAGGGGTAAAAGTCATGAATAAAAGTAAAATGGAATTAAAACAACAAAAATCATAAGGGTAAAGGCAAGGGGGACGGCGAGGCCTATTATCTTGGCACGCTGGGTACGTTTGTCCCACAAGAAAATATCCGGACGATTGTGTACGGCGAGGTGGTCTGTCCGGATGGTTCTGTCCCAGTACAAAAGATAATGTTTGTTCTGAAGGACTGATACCGGGACGTATCGCTAGTAAGGCTTCCGATCTTGAAGTAGTCTCAGGTTCAAGGCTATTTGTTAGTGGATAACCCCACACACATTATTGTGTCTGCGTGTGTATTCTCTTCAAGTCAACTGTCTGAAACCATCAATTATGTGTTCGATGGTTTCATTTGGATTTCCACATAATCGGCACTTGTCGTCAACGTTGTGACGAAGGATGTGCTTTTAGATGTGTTTTTAGCAGCCGTATACATCAGCCCGTATTTCACGACTCTAACTTGACCCCCTTAGTGTCCTAAGTTGAATTCCTAAGTTAGTTTGCCGAATCGTCACACGCGGCGCTAACTGTACCATCACTCCCTGAAAATACACAGTAACATACGAAGAATTTAATAAAAAAATTTTAAAAATATATTATTCAATGCCATAAAAAAATAAAAGAGATCAGACTTTAAATAATAATATTATTTGAATATTTTAAATTAAATTTTCCCCTTTTTATTCATATTTATCTCGTACAAAAACTATTTTGAAACATTCAGCTGATATTAGAATTTAAATATTAATATCTCTTTTATTCCTTTTTGGCATTGAATAATAACTTTTAAATAAATTTTATATTTAATTGTCTACATATCACTGCATTTATATTATTTTTTTGAGGTAAAATTAAGTTGAAAAATGGAAAAAAAAATGAAAAATTCTGAACAAGGAACGAAGTTGATGAGAATTGTAATTAGTTGGAAATCATTATGAATAATTAAAGAAAATAGAATATAAAAAAAGGAGAATATTAATTTATATTTTTAAAATAGTTAACTAACATTAATGAAAACAGTATAATAAGAACAATTAAATTTTTTTTTCATTTTCAAATCCAAAAGTAGTCTATCTACGTCTATTTACGAAATTTTGGAAACGACATTTTATGTACGTTGGACACAAACAGGTAGAAACTGGACCAAATTATTCATATAAACTTGCTACTCTTTTCAAGTATCACGTTAATTAAAACCATTTTTAAAAACACCTAAAGCAATGAACTTTTCATAATTTTTGTTCATCTATCACAAAGGTAGATTTAAGGAAAATATCCGATGTATATGAAAGAAACAGTAATCATTTTTACCTAGATGCTGTGAAAGTTTAAATTTAGGGAAACAAAGTTGTAAAAGTTCAAATTCGTGAAATCATTCATAAAAAAAATATAAAAATACTTTTAATGTATTTCTAAGTTAAATATTTTCTATTTTGTTTCTAATAATTAATTTTCACAATTTGTAGGATCCGCTTTTTAGGTATGAAAATACTTTTAATTTTTACAACTTTTTGTTTCCCTAAATTTCAACTTTCACATTTCGTGAATGTTAGAGACGATGAAAATGGACGTAGACTACTTTTAGTTTTGAAAATGAAAAAAAATTTAATTGTTCTTATTATACTGTTTTCATTAATGTTAGTTAACTATTTTAAAAATATAAATTAATATTCTCCTTTTTTTATATTCTATTTTCTTTAATTATTCATAATGATTTCCAACTAATTACAACTCTCATCAACTTCGTTCCTTGTTCAGAATTTTCCATTTTTTTTCCATTTTTCAACTTAATTTTACCTCAAAAAAATAATATAAATGCAGTGATATGTAGACAATTAAATATAAAAATTTTTTTAAAGTTATTATTCAATGCCAAAAAGGAATAAAAGAGATGTTAATATTTAAATTCTAATATCAGCTGAATGTTTCAAAATAGTTTTTGTACGAGATAAATATGAATAAAAAGGGGAAAATTTAATTTAAAATATTCAAATAATATTATTATTTAAAGTCTGATCTCTTTTATTTGTTTATGGCATTGAATAATATATTTTTAAAATTTTTTTATTAAATTCTTCGCATGTTACTGTGCATTTTCAGGGAGTGATGGTACAGTTAGCGCCGCGTGTGACGGTTCGGCAAACTAACTTAGGAATTCAACTTAGGACACTAACGGGGCGCCATTTTCTCTTCTGATGCATACGGCTGGTTTTTAGTGCCGATTACCTTGTCCTGGATGACTACGATGAATTCGGGTCAGCTAAATGTAGGGATGTATAGCCATTGTCCTCTCTACAGATGTTATTATAGAGGGGCATGCCGTATGTTTTAAATGTTTTCACGCTAATGTGACACCTGTGAGGCACACAGTTGGCGAACATCTAAAACACCTTTAACCCTTTTCAAACATGGTGAAACCAACCTCTCAATCGCGGAACTTCTATGATGCATTCAGTGCCCAGTCATTTCGGTGCGAATGATTCTGTTGATACCCTCAAAGTCAGTGTTGGACCATTTAAAGAGCCCGAAGGAGTATGTGAGAAGTGATATCGTATAGGTATTAATAGCCTTGATCTTGTTGGCTGAATTGAGACTAGTTCTTAAAATTGAGGACAAGCGTTTGGAAAATGATTCCAGGACTCTCATTGCAGTTTGTAGGGAACCCCTTAACTCCAAGACGCCTAAGTACTTATAGAAGTCCTTTTCAGTCATCGTTACGATGAGAGCCTCATCCTCATGTCCCAACTGCATGTCAACCTCACCCCTCACCAAATATACTTTTCGTCACTTGTCCAGCCCAAATTCCATACCGATGTCAGTGGAAAACTGCAGTGTGATATCAAGAACGAAATACGATCAAAATACTTTATCCTAGTCCCCGAGAAGGTCATCGCATGTCCAAGAAAGTGGATCATGCGAGGGCAGATCGTAAATGCCTTGTGACCAGACCCTTCAAACTTGACAGTTACGGCAGCATCCCTTCTGCTATTCTGTGAGGATATTATTCAACTCACCTTGTCAGAGATTACAGCAGTGAGGAGTCTATAAATAGGCGGAAGACAAGCTACCAGTCTAATGTCTGAAGGACTGTGGGCATCTGGTTTCTTCGGAAGCATATACGTGATTCCTGCCATCATAAAAGAAGGCGCAAGTTCTGGATGCATGCAGAAGCATGCACTAGGCCAATACAGGATGCACACATGACAGATGTTTGTACTAGAAGTTACGCACCATCTCCGGTCCAGGTGTTTTCTACTTTTGCGCCCTCTTCAAAACTGTAGATATATCGGAGGCTGTGATGTTAGTAGCGCCAACTCAGAGATGCTGGATAATCGCTGTTTCTTGAGATTTAATAATCACTTTGCTTCCAAAATGCTTTTTTCGTTTTACCCTAGATACGCGACCAATAACCGACTTGAGGAACCGAAATCTGTTAATCATGTAATTATGCTCTACTTAATTCACGGTAGAACCGCTTCTCATCCTTTCTGTAGTACTTGTTTTCCTCTTTTCTTGCACTAGCTCTCTTGTATCACCGTACTCTTGCAGACAGAAAGCATAGCCTTTGCCTTAAGAAATCTTTTACTTCGTCCAGTTCTTCAGGTGTTGCATGATCCTTTCGAGGACGAAGGATATTCGCCACTTTACGAGTCAGCTTACGGGCCGTGTTGCCTCTCCTATATTGAGTCAATCGGCCTAGTTTGCATCTTAATTTGCTGACTTCGTTTTGAAGACGAATTTTCCATGGAGGATCATTCCTCGTGTCCGAGCGAATGGTGCTAAGGCAAGGCATTGTTTTTCTGACAAGCGTTTTGACTACTGTCACGGCAGCATAATAGGTGAGGGTTTCCACCTGGAGCACAGATAATTCCGTATCCACATACAATGGTAAAATCTTGCTGTTCGGATATCCAACTAGTGCAAGCAAGACGTCTAGTCAGATGAATTTTGAACTCTTTGTTTTTCACTAAAAAAATTAAAAAACGTTAGGAAGCACTAAACAGTTTGCAAGTCTCTGTGAACAATAAAAAAAATGTTAATTAGAAAAATAAATATATTTAATTTTTATTTCTCAACAGGCAAACGGGCATAGACGGTAAATTCTTGCATAAAACGAAAAAAGTGTTACACCTAATAATGCTATATTCCGATGTAACACATTCAGAACTACTCTAAGAAAATTTAAACCAAAATTATCTAGGGCAGACGACCTCAAACAGGAAAAAAACTGCACACAAGCGTTTAAAATCGGTTTGCCTGTTCAAAAATTGAATATATTTTTTTTATAATTTAAAATTTTTTATTGTTCAGAGACTTGCAAACTGTTCGTTTAGTATTTCTTAACGTTTTTAAATTTTTTCTAGTGAAAAAAAAATATTTAAAAATTCAACTGACTAAACGTCTGAAACTTCAGCTCAATATTTTGACCCTGCAATAATTTGCGAGGAAAATGACTATGGCGTGATACTTTCTCGTTTCGAAGATATTCGCGAAATAGCTAGAGCATTAAATGTGGAAATGGACAATGTCACTCTAACAGAAGAATGGCTCCAACTTTCGAGGACAGCTAATCCTAACGGTCTGAATGATGTATTAGGTTGACAACAAAATCTTTTCGTTTTTTTTTCATGATTTTCAAAGAAAGTTTATTAATACAAATAACATTAATCAATTATGTATTGACCATTTTGTTTAATGACCTTTTGCCATCTTTCAGTCAGCTTCATAATTCCGCTTTCGTGGAAAGTTTGGTTCTTAGAGGCAAAAAACTAAATCAACTCATTTTTGACAGCCTCATTCGAATCGAATGTTTTTCCATTCAAATGGTTTTAAAGTGAACGGCATAAATGATAATCGGATGTTGCAAGGTCAGGACTATACGGTGGATGAGGCATCACTTCCCAGCCTAACTCCAATAATATTTTGCGTGTGACCAAAGATGTATGTGGTCTGGCGTTATCTTGATGGAAGATGACGTCTTTACGAGTTACCAGTTCTGGCCGCTTTTCTTTGATTTCTTTGTCCAATTGCAGTAGCTGGCAACAGTAGACATTCAAATTGATAGTTTGGTTTCTTGGGAGATCAAAATAAATAATACCTTTGAAATTCCACCACACTCAGAATAACCTTTGATTAATAGCCTTATTGAAGAAAGAACCAATTTAATACACAACTGTTCGAAAAAAAACCAAAGGAAGGAAAAATGGTTCGAAAATTGTAATAAAAATGATAAAAAGCTTACACTTTCTTACATTCAAAGGCAGTCCAAAAGAATCAGAAGTGCTTTAAAAAAGTCCAAGAAAAATGTTTTTTTCAAACATTGAAATAAACTGGAAAATATTTATAACAAAAAAGATAGTTAAAAAATTGAAAATTTATTTAAACCCGAACCCCTATCACTACTAACTTGAATTCCTCCCAACGTGCAAATAAAAGTATAATTAAAAATTTCAAGAATTCGAAACCACTCGAATCCTCAAAACACAAAAAACACGACCAAATTTTGACCAAAATCACCACACCTCAATCAAACAACCATGAGAAAACAAACAAAAACGGAGGAAAGAAAGATGAAGGCAAGCTTCCAAAACTTCCTCCTTCTTTTTCTTTCTTTCGTCCTCTCTTGTCTTTATTACACACCACCATTTACATAAACAAAAAATTAAAAATAAAACTACTCGCCGACGTTTTGGTGTTATTCCAGCACCCTCTTACAGTTTGAAATTCTATAAAAAAGAGAAAAAATTATGTCTCCTATCACCCTCCATGGGGACGTAGACCCTTCTCTATGGAACGCCAACATAAAGACAAAAGAAAAAAAAAAGAAGGAAGGGGTTTTGGAATGTTGCCTTCTTTTTTCTTTCCTCCTTTTTTATTTATTTTCTCACCGTTGTTTGATTGAGGTGTGTTGATTTTGATCCAAATTTGGTCGTGTTTTTTGTGTTTCAAGAATTCGAGTGGTTTCGAATTCTTGAAATTTTTAATTGGAAATTTATCTAACGTAGCATATGTCATAAAATGTAAATTCTGCAAAAAAATCTACATAGGAGAAACTGGTAGAACAATAAAAACGCGGATAACTAAACACAAAAAAGATTGCATCATAGGTAGCAATAATGCAGGTCTGTAAAAACATGCATGGGCATTGGATTATTCTTTTGATATCAATTTTTTTTAAATTAAGACTTTAACTAAAGAAAGAGTCACTTTTAAAAGGAAAGTTTTAGAATACATGTCCATAAAAATGTACAAAGATTTGTGTAATTACTTACAATCAGGAAGAATGCACATCAATGGTTACTATCAATGTATATTAAATTGATTTTAAATTTACCACGCTCCGTTCAGGGAATATTTATTTTGTCCACCTTGTAACGTGGAAAACTACGTTAAATTCTTTTACCTCGACCGACAACGACAGGATCGAGCCCAAGCCACCTGTTTTTTATAAAACACGAAATCGTCCGAGATATTCTGAGAGCTGCTTAAAAAATTCTTTTATTTTATTTTATGGCCGTTTTTCTTTTTTTTGTTACATTAACAACAGCTTGAAAGGCGCCGCCATGATCACTGTGCTACCATCGCACGTCAGAGGGGTTCACAGGCAAGCCACAGAGGGCATCACCGGGCAGACATGGCATCTGAAACGATCACGTGCTGCAGTCCATGGATTCCAACACCTTTGCACCAATATTATCATGATTAATATGAAAAGGGCATAATGAGTTGGAATAATTATATATTATATTGTATATTATATATTATATTGTATATTATATTGTATATTATATTGTATATTATAGATTTGCATTGTCTGTTTATAACTGCTGGTGTGCAGTACGAACTTTTCGTAGTTTAAACGCACCTCTCGAATCCATCCAGCCATAGCCGGAACCCTGTTGCTTTTGCTTCGCCTTTTCTTCTGCATGCGCACATTTTATTCTCAGGGTAAACGAACCGCCTTTCGGCTTTGAACTTCGCGCCGACCAGGTGAAGAATAAAAAGAATCCTCCCCCGATCGGCGCGGACAGCCAAGTCCGCCAAGAAGCAGGACCGCGGGTGCAGGCCCCGATGCGATTTCTACTGGCCCTCGTTTCCGCGCTCTGCACGCCCATCGAGCTACTTCGTCTTCATCAGCAGGGTGACGAATGACTCGATAAGCATCCATATCAGTTCAGGCTGGAGCATGAGAGAGACAATCGTGTCAGGAGTGAGTTAAGCACCTACTGCCCAACCGACAGCCTCCCTTGCCACGCCCCACCTGGCACACACAAAGAGTGTGTGCTCTGCATTTTCCACAAGGGATCCGCAGTAGCGACACGACTCACCGTCTCTTTTCCTGAAGCGCTTCTGGTACGCATTAAAGCAACCATGGCCCAAAAGCGCTTGCGGCAGGTAAAAGCCGACTTGACCGTGCTTTCTATACAACCATGTGGCGAGCTCCGGGATTAGACGGTGTGTCCATCTCCCCGATTGTTCACCATGCCATCTCGTCTGCCATGTCTCGACGAGTCTGCGTCTTCCATCCTGCGGATGGCCTCCTACGCGCGAACGATTTCTTGCAGATTGGTTAGGCAGGTGAGCTCCTTACGGAGCTGAAAGGTCTCCTTCCTTTCCTCCACCAATATGTCTATTGGCGGGACACTCGCCAGGACCAGCATCGCACTCGTCGACACAGTTCGGTATGCTGAGACAATTCTCAGCACCACACCTCGCTGTGCCAAGAACAGCTTCTTCTAGATAGCATGGTTATTAAGGGCAATTGTCCAGACCGAAGCTGCATAAATCAGCTTCGAATTTATCACGATCGCCACCAGCCTTCTCTTAGCATCCCTGGGGCCACCAATGTTGGGCATGAGCCGAGTCAGAGCGGCAACACATTGGATGGCTTTGGCAGTCGCGATCTGCAGGTGTTCGCCAATGCTAAGTCTTCAATCCAACTGCACACCTAATGCTCTTTTTACACCCAATCACATGATCCCCGAGAACAATCTTCGGGCATTGGAAGGATCTCCTGGCCTTGACCAGCAAAGCCTCGGTCTTTTCAGGGGCCATTTTCAGGCATCTGCTATCGAACCAACGCTTTGACCACCACAGACTTTCATTGATCCTCAACTCCAGGATTCTCACGTCGTCAGCGGCGCACACGACAAGTGCGTCATCCGCGAAGCCGATGATGTTCGTTCCAGTAGACAGGTCCATGCGCAAGAAATCGTCATACATGACGTTCCAAACGAGTCCAAACCTATCCGCGACCCTTAAGGGGCGCCACATGTCATCTCTTCTTTGAGAGACCATTTGTCGCCCTCGTTTACCACCCACCTATCGCTCAGATAGTCATCTATCATTCGCAGCAGGTAGTCTGAAACCTTTTTCCGCACCATCACCTCGATGCAGCTGTTCCACCTCGCGGTATTAAACGCATTGTGTATGTCAATGCTGATCAACGCGCAGAATCCCTTACGCTCACCAGTTCCTCTTCTTGCCTAGTGTCGATGTTTACCACTGCGGACCTCAACTGTGGACCTGCCTTTCCGAAAGCCAAACTGGTTCTCCGGAAGGCCGCTCTCGACGACCATGTGACCCTGCAGTCTTTGTAGAATCATTTTCTCTAGAAGCTTCCCTATTGTATCCAATAGACAAATAGGTCTATAGGATGAGGCATCCGCTAGAGGTCTGTTGCCCCTCCTCAGCAGGATCAACCTCTGCTTCTTCTAGTCGACGAAGAACCTCCCCTCCCGGAAACAGGAGTTGAAGGCTTCCAGGAGGATCTGCGGGTATGCCCCGATCACCTCTTTGAGGATCTCGTTGGGCACCCCGTCGATCCCCGGTGCTATATTTGCCTTAAGCCTCCCGCCCGCTCTCTTTAGTTCCTCGAGAGTGAAGAGTTCTTCGCGCCGGACCACGCAGCAACTTCGATCCTGTCTTTGCAACGGCTCTACGTGTGGAAACAAGATCCGCACAATGTACTGGACTCGATCGGGATTATCCAGTTTTCTGAGGCCCAACCTCCGCTCAGCCGTTCCCAGAATACACGGACAGACCAGACTTGCTCGAAGCAACACAGGTTCCGACACCTGTGTTCAATACGCACTACTTGATCAAGGTCCACAAGGGGCTGGCTTCTGATCCCGCATGGCACACCACCTCGGCAGAGCTAGGCTCACATCAGCCTCGACTCCTCGTGGGCCGGGGAAGACACCACTCGACTACGAAGCACTCCCAGTGGGATGCCATACGGAAACGATCATTTGGACTGTTCTTGGTCACAGACTTCGGAGGTTTTGCAGTGTCCCCCAGGAGATTCCATACACCACTTCATTCTGAGCCGCATTCAAAAAGAGCCCATCTATAAGTTCTTCTCTCGCATTCAAAGGACAGATATCACAGTCATATGGCGCTGTCATTCATTCAATACACTCATTCCTCGCAGCCACTCACAGACCCATTTTCAGCGCCGCTGCCTGAGGCATACATCCTTCTCCATGCATGGGGATAGACGCGTCTATAGCGTCGCCCGCTTTTGACCTGGGACAGATCCGTTTATAGGGCGCCCTTTACGCACTGGGAAGATGCTCGTCTATGGAACCCTCTGCCATTTGTTCACCGATTCATAAATTCATAAAACGAATAACGTTATTTACATTTAAAAGATTACGTTTTTTAGGTAAATATACTTTAATATGATAATGAATACGATTTTGATTGAGACTCATCGTTAGTATTACTAACGATAATTTTTTAAAAAATCTATAATATTTGTATATTATGAAGGGAGAATGTAATATTTTTTGTGAACAAGAGGTTTGAGAAATTTAAAAAAACTTGAAATATCAAACACCACCTGACAGTATATTTTTCACAGACTAATATAGTTATCATACAAAGTAACATAAGGTTCCGAAAATGTTACGTACACAGAGATAAAATTCGATCCTGATTTTTATGTTTAGCTCATTTTTATTATTCTGCATATATTGAAAGTCGAATTCATAAAAATTGTAAAACAAAATGTCTTTTTCTAAAATAATACGATTAAGAAGCATTATAAATTAACATGCCATTTCTCTCTCAATATAAGCCTTTAAACCTACCCTTGATTTTTATAAATGACTGAAATTTTTTTCGTTTGTTAACATTATTCCTGCACTAAATAATTCAAAGCTAATTGATTCATAAATCGAAATTCATCTCTTACCTACTTATCAACTTTTTCCGTTCCCCAAAATTAACATTGTTTTAAGGTTCAGTTTTTCTTAAAAATTCCATGGGAAGAATACGAATGTATCATGTTTTAACAATGTTATTTGAATGTATCTAAAAAATGATAGTTTATTTCTTTAAATATAATTATAAGACTTTTTGAAAAAGATCCAAAGCTTCAATCTTATATATAGATACTATTTTAATCATCATCTTCGCCTGATTCTGATTCCTCTTCAGCATTTTGTAGCCATTCGACAAATTTTTTCATTTGGTCTAAAAAGAGCATTTTTCCCTTGACAGAGTGTCCCTCTTTATACCACTTCAAAATCACTTCTTCGGAAATTACGTCAGCTGCAAATAATAAATTATTATTGAAAAATTGACTTATTTTTCATTGTTCACGATCCACTACTGGTAAATAATATACTTTTGTAAAAGAGTAAAACGATCCTTTGGAAGACTTTCATGAAATTCATGTTTTCGTAACAAAATTCTTGGACTTTAAGAATAAGCGCAAGTTCAGATCTGGCAGTGGTTGTGAAAGCACCGAATAATGGAGTATAAATTTTTAAATGTTTCAAAGCTTGTTCAGCGACTAATTCTTCTTTCTTATTCCATTCCGCTTGTCCCATAACTACGACCCAAATCTAGAAGACATGAAAGTTAATTATTATAGTTTCGATTGAAACAAAAAGTGGAGGTATAATTTGAAAATTAGTGTTATAAATTTACCAGGCCAATAACTTCATGTTCAGGAATGGCACATCTGTGAGCCATTTCCTTGAGATCAATTACAACATCCTTTATTGGTCGATTATCAGCCAGGTTGTCTAAAAGAAGCTGTTGAAGATCACGTTTCGCTTCTTGGCTGGCTTGAGCTTTATGCAATTTGACTATATCGGCCAAATCAACAGTTTCGAATACAGATCGGAAGTATTCCTCTGTCCTCTTGTTTGGTGGAACAAATTCCATTAACCTAATTAATACAAAATCATGAAATTTTAAAATAATTATATTCGTAAGATTTTATGACAATTTTTAAAAGAAATGCTAATGATAATTGCAAATATGGTTGTAAAATATTATGAATGAATGTAATTCTATCATCAGACTACAAAGAATTCTCCACTTTTGTTAAGGAAATGTTAAGTTAATAAACAAAGAATACTTCGGATTACCGTTAGATGGACTGGAGCTATTATCAATGACACATAATGAAGCAAAATGAAAGCACTACGCTAACAACTCAGCATTTATATTTCGTGTAGCAATGGCGGGAATGATGAGTTAGTCTTTCGTCCACCGAATGAGTTCAAATGAATGAAGAAATACTGGGACGTCAAGCATGCTAGTTGCACATGCTAAATTAAATGATAAACCTGGCCATGTAGAGACGACTTTGACTAAAAATCATCTGTTTGGAAACTTAATGGTCTAAGTATACTCTCTGATTTTTGGGCTCTTCGAAAATGTCTTTATCGATTTTTGGGCTCCAACCCTTTACATTAAAATGCACCCCTACCTGGCCATGTAGAGACGACTTTAAATAAAAATTATTTTTGTTTTTGCATGTTTAAACAATATTATCATTATTCTTAATCGCTGCGGGTTCGAACCCTCTTAGTTATAACTAACGCATTACTAAACTACCGACTAAGCCTATCGGCTACACGCGCTTTGAGGCCATGGGCCATGCATGTCACGTGACCAATTCAGTTACTGGATATCGAATTTTTTCACCATATATAAAATTTTAAATCAAAATAAATCGTACAAAATTTAAGAAATGATAACTAATAGCATATGGAAAAATAGGAGAAGTCATACTGCATGGAATAACAAATTTTCAACATTTTTTATTAATAATACCAACTGAGTGCCACCCCAAATCCCCCCCTCACCCCCCTCTCTCTCTGTAATTTTTTATTCATTTCCCAAAATTTCAAGACGATATTTCATTCTCCGTGGAAATGTAGTTACAGAACTGTAATTGCCGATAACACTTCAGTTTTATAATTTGAAATAAAAAGAATTACAGAATTTTTACTAAAAAAAAGTTAACACACGTTCCTTATTATCTTCTGGTACATTTACCAAATTTTGAGCAAGATATTTTATAAACAAAAAAAGATATCTTACATGGTTGAATTAATATATAATTTTTTTCACGTGGCTTGCTTAGCTCATGACCTTAAGGAGAAAAAAAAAGAAATAGCCGTTATAAGCTGCAACTACAACTACTACTACCGCCATTTGCACAGTAACGACTAAGCAAAAAGATTTTAGAGAACTGTTCTCTAAAGTATATAATACAAAGGATTCACAAGCACTTAATAAATCCAATTTAATTCCCATGAAACTTTTAAAAATTTTTTCATGTATTTTCTCTACAAATTATTAAATTTTTTAAAATCGAAGTTCAATTAAAAAACTATAAAACTTTTCTAGAGTGTTTCTAAAACTTTTAAGAAATTTTATAAGATTATGTGGAATGATTGTCTGTATCCATTAATCTAGAACTAGTTCTTTAACCTTCAAAGATCTTTTTTTCTTCGTGTAGGTTCGGACAGGTAAATTTTGCTTTTCATATTTTTGCGTGTACTATCAATTATAATCTTGCGATTCCTGCGAGTGTTACTGATATTTTTCTCTTAAAATATGTTTTTCTACACGACAAATACCTTAATTAATTAATTTTTCACCATTTTTCGCCATTGAACCTCTACGCCTCAACGCGAAAATGCACAGGAGGGGCCGCGAAAGGTGCGGGCGGTTGCTAACGCGCCTAGCACTATGCAAGGGCGTAGCGATGACAATTTAAATACTACGTGTAATAGCGAGCCTGGAAACTCAAATTTTGTCAATAATATCGACAATTTAAATAACCAGGGAAACTAGACAGCCCTGGGCAGTCAAATATAAATGTATTAGAGGCAATCCCAGGGTCTAATGTTACAAAAAGACCTCTAGACTTAGATGCGAGAAAAGATTTATTAGAATTTGAAAATTCCGAAATTTTTAAAAATATCGATAAGCGTCCGAATATCTACGTAAAGATTCAGGGCATTAAAACAGATGCACTTATCGACACGGGTAGCGAAGTAACGTGAATTTCGGAAAACTTCTTCGAGAAAAATAAAAATGAATTAAAAAATTGTAAAATTTTGCCCATCGTCGGCACAAGCGTCGTAGGTGCCACAGGTGTTAAACCTATAAAATCAAAGCATCAATTATATGCAGATTTAAATGTAAATGATGAGACGTATTCTTGTGTATTTATAATAATTCCAAAATTTAATAAAAATTGTATTTTGGGAATTGATGTGCTTAAGAAGTTCAAAAGAAGGATTAATATAGAAGAAAATTATATAATACTACGAAATTCTTTCAATGATGATTCGCACTCTTCGAAAAAGTATAGAATCAACTTGCGTTACGCTTCAATATTATTACAAAAAAAAGACCGCTCTTAGACTCAAAACGATCTCTTGTGCGCCCGTTGCAGAAAAAGAATCGGGAAAATGACTGCTAAAGAAATAAGTAAGTTGAGTTACTATTAAGTTCAATAAATCTTTCAGCAATCATAACATAATTTTTTTTCTCGATGTACATTCATGAATTTTTGCAGCCGATATAAATATTAGTAGAGATTTAAAATCATTAAATGAGAAAGCTGATAGCGATGATTCTGATGTCTCAGATGATATTAATTCTAATTTAAATTTAAATTTAAAAAAGTAAGCTTAGCTTAGCTTATTAGAATTGAAAGCAAAATTTCATAATAGTCAAAGCCAACAAGAAAAATTTCAAATATTAACAGTATTGGGAACAAAATGGACCGTTGGTAAAACAGCGCGAATGATAAATACTTCGCATTACATGATTAAGAAAGCGCGGAGTTTGAAAATTGCAGAAGGGTTCCTATCAAAACCTACCCACAATAATTCTGGTAAGATTTATTTTTCAGGAAGATTGATTCGATTTATAAATCTATTCAATTTAATGATAAAAATCCTGTTTTTATATCTGATTTATTTCTATGATCATATAAACAAATTAAAAAAAAACACTTTAAAATCATCAATTGTTATTCAATAAAATATCGCAGGATCAGTTATTTCTGCACAAACACAAGCCAAGATTAAAGAATTCTATGAATATGACGACGTTAGTTCCGTTATGCCAGGTCAAAAAGACACAATTTCAGTTAAAATTGACGGGCGTTCCGTAATTTTCCAAAAACGTCTAATTATGGGAAACCTAAAAGAAATTTATTCAAAATTTTGCGATGGAAATCCTGGAATGAAAATCAGTTTGAGCAAATTTTGTTCTCTGCGGCCACGTCATTACGTTTTAGCTGGTTCCGGCGGGACGCATATCGTTTGTATATGTCCCATACATGAAAATATCAAACTCATGGCAATTAATAATTCCAGTATACTAGGTTGTTCAAAAAGTTTTGAAAGCGGAAATGAAAATACGTTTTTTTTTTGGTGAAATCACTTTTATTGCTCAGTATAATCTCCCATAAGATCAATACATTTGGTCCAACGGTCTTCCAACTTGTTTATCCCATCATGGAAGTGACTTTCTGCAAGGCCTGCAAAATACTCCTCTACGACGGCTATAACCTCTTCGTTTGATGAAAAATGCTTCCCACGAAGGAATTTCATGAGGTGTGGGAACAGCCAGAAGTCAGAGGGAACTAAATCAGGCGAATAAGGTGGCTGCTGCAACAATTCGTACTTTAATTCGGTTATTTTAGTGATGGTTTTTTGAGCTGTGTGAGCGGGTGCATTGTCTTGATGAAAAAGGGTTTTTTTCTTCTGCAAACCGGGTCTTTTTTCACGAATTTTTGCATCCAATTCATCCCAAAAGTTACAATAATATTCAGAATTTATTGTTTTGCCAGTTTGGAGATAATCCACCAACAAAATCCCTTTTGCATCCCAAAAAACTGATGGCAACACCTTCTTCGCCGATTTCTGGACACGAACTCGCTTCGGTGCCGAAGTGCCTGGTTCACACCACTCCTTAGCCTCTTGTTTTGATTCAGGATCATGATGGAAGACCCAAGTCTCATCTATAGTGATTAATCGACGCAAAAAATCCTTTTTATCCTTTCGAAAACGCTCCAAATGTTGCTCAGAAAGTCGCATTCGAACGTGTTTTGGTTCCATTGTGAGCGAATGCGGCACCCATTGTGCACAGAGCTTTCTGAAACCCAAAACTTCACGTAAAATATGACTCACACTGCCTAATGAGATGTCCAGGGCCTCTGCTAAATCTCTCTCGGTCAATCGACGATCTTCCAAAACCATATCCTGTACTTTTGCTATGAATGCTGGTGTTGATGCACTTTTAGGACGTCCTGAGCGTGGATCGTCTTCAACGCTTTTTCGACCACGTCTAAACTCTAAAACCCATCGATGCACAGTTGGAAATGAAGGAGCAGCTTCCTTTAACACTTTCACCATTTTTGTATGAATTTCCGTTGCTGATAAACCTTCCAAAACAAAGAATTTTATCACTGCACGATATTCGGTTTTTTCCATTGTACAAAAATACACTGACACGTCAACTTCAAATGGCTTGTAAATAAACAATGAATTGACAGAATGGAATGACACTTTGGGTATGTTCATATGAAAGATGAAATCTTAAAATGGCGTAGAAATTTTGGTTCTTCTACTGCTCTATAGATGTCGCTTTCAAAACTTTTTGAACAACCTAGTATTTTAGCTATTCGAAAATTTTTTCCTGTTAAAATTTTTTCCCATAACATAAATAAAGAATGTTTATGAACTATTAATATAAAAAGTTAGATTTCTCAAGCAGTATTAATTCGATATCTTGACTATCACTGTTTAAAAATATTTGATTTTTTTGCAGGAAGTCATATTGTCAATTTGATGAAGCAAGAAAATTATCCTGTGAGTAATTGCCAGGATATTCTATTTCTTATATTGTATTCAAATCCATCTGCGGAATGTTATTTCGGACAGTGCAAAGAATGCCCAAAAACCAAAATTTTGGATGATATAATGCGTGAGGTGTTTAAAAAAAATGATATCAAACAAATTTGTTATAAACAGTGGATTTCACAACCCAAAAAAAACCTACAAAAAGCGAGCGTCCTTACTAAAACATTTATTCAAAATTTTACCATATTTGGGAAAACATTCCTGACTTATTCAATTATCGCAAGTCAACAAGCAGCTTGTTATAAAAATACGAAAAAAAATCTGCAGAGTAACCAGTGTCTCCTAGTTTGTGATTTTACAGAAAATTATGCGTTCATAATACAAAATGCTGTTCTCGGGTTCAATTGGAATAATAATCAAGCAACTATTTTTCCAATAGTTTTTTATTACAACGACAATGGTTCCATCAGTCGCAAAACTTTGGTTCTTATTTCAGATTGCAAAAAACATGACTCAGTAGCGGTTTATATTTTTATAAAGGCATTTAACGAATTTCTTTCAAGCTATCATCAAAGTATAAGTGATTGTATTTACTTATCTGACGGTGCACCACAACAATTCAAGAATGTTAAACATTTTTCAACTATATATTGGATCTATAACTTAATTCGTGCGGTTTTTTTCAAAATTTGAACGTTTATTAAAGAAAAACATGTACAATAGTATTATTCAAAGTATTGCCCATTTGAAGCTATGACTTTTTCCGATCTTTCTGGCAATTTGTGGATTCCATCCCAAAAGAACTGCGCCGGCATGGCGGCCAAGAATGAATCAAGCCAAGTTTTGATACCCTGTTCTGATGTGAATCGTATTCCAGTGAGGGCGTTCTGCATCGACCGGAACAAATGGTAGTCAGAAGGGGCAAAGTCTGGGCTATAAGACGGGTGGGGTAAAACTTACCATCCACTGTTTTCCAAATAGTTCTTAACCGGAATAGCAACATGGGGCCGAGCGTTGTCATGATGGAAAATTATTGCCTTGTGTCTGGTCGCATATTGCGGCCGTTTTTCGGCTATTGCTCTCTTCAAACGGATTAATTGTGTTCGGTAGCGTTCTCCATTGATGGTTTCTTCTTGTGTTTGGCAACAATCTTTATCGAGTAATGCATCCAGTTCTTCATCTTCAAACTTTTTTGGCTGCCCAGGACGTTCTTCGTCTTCCAAGCCAAAATCACCACTTTTAAATCGTGCAAACCACTTTTGGCACGTTCGCTCAGCTAGAGCATGTTCACCATAAACTTCCACCAAAATACAATGACTTTTGGCAGCAGTTTTCTTCATATTAAAGTAATGAAGAAGAACTCCCGGCAAAAACACTATTTCAGGCACAAAGTTCAACATATTTGAGTGAAAAAAAAATTATTGTTCTTTACACTTCAAATGAATGACATATACTGGAAAAGAAGCACAATGACAGTAGCTTTCCAACGCATGTTCGGAATATTGGAACGATGGAATAATAATCAAGTTACGCCATCTCTTAGCAAACCGCATGAATTAAGTTATAGATCCAATATTATCACAAACAAGACTTTGGTCGGTCTGCAGAATGGCATTACCAAGCTACAGCGCATGGAAAAGGTCCTTGCGACGGGGCGGGTGGGGCTTTAAAAAGGAAAGCGCGAAAAGCTAGTCTTTAAATGAATTCCGATAATCAAATAAGTAACGCTTTTGAATTGTATGAATAGACTAAGCAAGATGGACAATTTTCAAATATCACAGTTATTTACAAAAATGAACAAGATTACGAAACAGCCGCTGAATTTTTAAAACATCGACTTGAAAATTGCGCCACAATACCAGGTACGCAAAAGTTACATTTTGTCAAACCGGTGCAAAATAATGAATTAAATGTCACAACTACTCTACGAGCTCGAAATCTGAATGCGTGAGCTACACAAAAAGTGTATCTAAACGATCTTTGAAACGAAAGTCACAATAGTAATTCTCAAAATGTAGCAGTAATATTGTGTTAGGTTTTCCAACAAGTATACGGTCATGTAAATCATAAACATGCGTAACTTGGATCAAAAGTGTGTGAAGACTATGAATATAACATTATTAAATAAATTATTAGATGTGCTCGTTGTCCTTAATAAAGTTTTGAAATAATTTATCATATATTTTATTATTACATGCGTGTACTTCTGGAATACAAATATGGATAAATTTATCCTTCCACAAACTAATTGAACTAAACAAGTTAAGTAAAACAATCGTTTAAACACTCCAATGCCTTTGACTTCATATTCTTTAATGACTTCTCGAAAGTTATGTCTAAACGTTTATAAAGCCTGCTTCAGGCGGCGTAAGTTTTCATGCATAATTACATGCCTACAATGTTATGTATGTCTATATATATCATATGTAAAGGTGTACATTCCCATTGCAGGCATGCAAGTATACATGTAATTATGCATGAAAGCTTGCGCCGTCCATTTTTAGAAATGGCAATTTGTTTAAAACACTAGCTTAATTTTTACATGAATAATTTACGGAAATTTACTCAACATCGCTTAATGCAATCCTTGGACAATTGGCAACTTGTCATGTGAATATGATCATTCTACGTTGAATAGTTTTCTCACAGGAGATTATTTTAAAAAATCTGATTTATGCAACTCTAAAAGTTGAAAATTCATAACTCGAGAATGAAACATATCATATTGAGAAGAAAAAATACGTGTCTTTTATTTTTGTATTTAGAACAAAAAAAAATATATTCTGACCGAATTTAATTTGTAAGTGTAAATTCTACATGGAACGACCCATATATATAAATCCACTAGTGACTAGTTTGAAAAAAGATGGATGCAATAGAATATGCTTAGATGCTCGTAAATTAAACGATATTATGATAAATGATTACGAATGCGCAGAACCAACTGAGGTACTTTTTCAGAGGTGTGGCGGCAGCAAAATTATGCCAACAATGGATCTGACGAGTAGTTTTTGGCAAATTCCACTAGCCGAGGAATCAAAAAAATATACGGCATTTTTACACGAAGGTAAATGTTACGAATTTTGCGTAACTCCCTTCGGCCTAAAAACTAGCATAGCAGCTCTGGTCAGAGCCCTAGATTTTGTCCTCAACGGTTTGGGGAATTTTCATTTAAGTTTTATCGACATTTTCTGTGCCTCTGAAAACGTGCACCAACATCTGCTACATTTGGAGCTACTTTTCCATAGTTTGATGGAAAACAATTCTACAATTAATCTGGAAAAATCTCATTTTTTCAGATCAGAAGTAAAATGTTTGAGACATATTTTAACGTCTACTGAAATCAAACCAGATCCATAAAAGATTGAAATTATTCAAAAATGTTCAAGACCACGAAATTTCAAAGAGTTACGTGGATTTTTGGGTTTAATTAATTTTTATATCAAATTTTCAAAAAACCATGCGGCGAAAATAGTTCCACTTTTGGAATTATTAAAAAAGGGAGTAAAATAGTTATGGAACGACCACCTGGAAAGAGTTTTCAACGAGATAAAACTTTTGTGTAGTAGTTTTGTCCTACTAAACTATCCAGAAGTTAAGAAACCTTTTTATATACCAACTGATACCAGTGATGTGTCATTGGGTGCCGTTTTATTCCAGCTTGATGAGGATGGAAATCCATGCCCCATTATTTATGCTAGCCGGACCTTAAAGGGCGCTGAACTAGCATATTATTCGACCGAAAAAGAGCTGTTGGCGATAGTTTGGGCCCTTCAGAAATTTCGATCTTACATAATGGGAGGAAAAATTATTATCTGGACTGATCATAAGGCGTTTACATTCCTGAAAACATGTAAACTTCTAAGTGGAAGACTAACCAGCTGGACCATGGCTATCCAAGATTACGACATCTCGATAGAATATTGTTCTGGAAAAAATAATTTAGCGGCAGACACTTTAAGTCGTCTACCAGAACAAGGAGAGGCGGCAAAAATAGCCCACAAGGATGGTAAAATTATTTCATACGCTTTGGCAAAAAGGCCATCATCGAACCTGCGAAATCGGCTATAGAATTTCGCCCAAGAGCAAAAATCTGACCCTATTTTGGAACAAAAAATCACAGAGGTGGAAGAAAAGAAGACCACAAAATATGAAATCCATAATGATCTTTTATAGTTCGTGAATGGAGAAAATAAGCGATTATGTTCAACTAAAGGCATCATTTATGACATAATCGATTAATGTCATGAAAAGTATGCCCACATTGAGCCCATAAAGGTCATTAAAATGTTGAATGACTTCTTTTATTATCCTAAATTGACAAAAATAGTCAGGCGACGTCTATCTAGCTGTGACTCTTGCCAGAGAAACAAGGTTACAAATCAGACTTGTTTCTCTGAAATGAAAAATTATTTGCCCGAAAGGCCAAATGAAATTTTATCTATAGAATTTGATGGGCCATTACCCGCATCAAAAGGTGGTTTCAAATATATTTTGTCCACCGTTGATGCCTTTTCCAAATACGTGGTATAATAACCCGTTGAGATGAGCTAATACGAAAGCCGTGTTAAATAAATTAAAAAAGGACCATTTTCCAAAATATGGAATACCTTCTAAAATAATAACCGACCATGGAACGCAATTTAGCAATATAGTGGAAAGAATCTACAGGGAGTTATCCAAATTTTTCAGATCTCTCATTGGAGAAAATCAGGGATCATGGTGGAGCTGGATCAACATTATTGAAAGCTGGATGAATGAGACCTATCATGAAACCACCCAATTCACTCCAATAGAATTACATCTCAATAAGAAGCCTAAACGAGCTTGGGAAAATTGGTTGAATTTTCGCCAAAATAGCTCAAAAATCAGCTATGAGAGAAAATTGAAAATGGCTAAGGACAATATTTCAAGAAAAGGGAAAATCAGGGCTTCAAAATTTGATGAAGCACATCGCTTAACCACATTAAAGGAAGGAGATTATGTTCTAGTGAAAGCTATCAATGAATTGGATCCGAAGCATAAAATTCTAAAAAAATTTCTGCAAATCTATGAGGGTCCGTATGAAATAATAAAGGAGGTTCGAGCTGGAACCTATATACTGTGGAACCCTGAATCCAAAGAAGAAAGAGGGATGTTCCACACTCAAGATTTGAAGATTTATAAGAAGAGAGAAGTCAATTCCGAAGATAATGAAGAAACCGTATTAAATAATGTCGGGTAAAAATGACTAAGTCATTTACATTTTGTGAATGTAATTTAAGAATGGCCTAAATTCCAGTTAATTAAGCTTAGAATAATTAAAATTAGGATTAAACGTATACTGAAAACTTGAATATTCACAAATTGTGCGCCTCGGCCAATAGATGAGGGCCATTTTAAAACTAAATGCGATTCGTTTAATAAAAAAGAAAAAAATTATGAAAATCACAAAAATAAAATAAAAATATTAAAGTCGGTCAAAAATGACTTTGTCATTTACGATGGTGTATATGTATATGTGGATATTAAGAGTAATTAACCATTACTAATAATCAAATAGGCATATTAAAGATATTTAGAGATTACATGAGCCTAGAAAAGTAAGATATAAAACTAATGAGCCAAGCTCGTCACGCTTCAAAAATGTATATATCTTAGGTTACTAAAGAATTGGCCACTTCGAAATTGAATTTAGTTTAGGTTATTTAGCAGAAAAATAAAAATAAAAGATGATGAAACTCACAACAAAATAAGAGGGAAATAAGTATAAGCTTTTAAATCTCTTTCAAATCAAATCTCAACACTTGTTCAAGAGTATCGTTGGGACGTTATGAAAATCGTCACTGCAATGACCCTACGTGGATTTGTTTTCAATTTAAGCTCGTTTTTTTTTAACAACTATACACTAGATGCCTCTTATAACCTCCAAACCGAAGTTCGCGTTGCTCTGGGCGTTCCTCTTACGCGCTCATTCTGTGATGGCAAGTTATATCTTTGGTTCATTTTTTTTTTATTGCATGTTTTGAATCTGTGACATCGGGCACGGAACGGTGGACGCACGCGCACTCTCCTAATTCGGATCGTTTGACTTCTCTTTTACAAACGTAGACATGTCAAATCCTGCCCCACCTAGTTTCGAGGCACGAGATTGTGTCACCCAGCTGCGCGATCGACACCTGGCCCCCCACCTACGCAACTTCGATTTGGGAAGCCACTCTGAGACCACGACCGCCGAGGAGAGAACCTACACGCTGCCCCGCAGACGACCAGAGCCCCTCACCAGGAAGGTGAGCGTCCAAACGGGCAGGTTTGGACCCACCTTTAAAAAGGGCGTCTTGAAGTGCGTCTCTATCAAATACCCCTCAGTGGCATGCCTGAAGAGACTGGAGAAGCCGCGGCCGTTCCCGACGATTGCAGACTGCGAGGTAGTGACCTCAAGTTTCAAGAAGGGTTTTTGCGCGTAGTTATTGGGCGTAATGAAGCGTCAGGCTGGAGTAGACCCCCTTTTTAGGAGAATAGGCGCATACGTGTATGCCAGGATGTATGGCCCAGACTGGGACGAAATGACAGCTTCGTTCTCAAATAAAGACAGGTATTAAACCAATCCTACGAGTCCTTTATTTTTTTATGACGCATGCTGCTGTGGGCTCACTGGGTTGGGATAAACTGGAGATGCTCCTGCTGGTCCAATTCTCTCGTTTCCTTTTGTGTCTGGTATTGTCTCGTCGTCGAATTCCTGTGGCATGAGGTTGCTCCCTGCGGCCCCAATGTTTTTTTTCATTCGTTCTCTCTCGTTTATTCAAGTTGTTCCACGCCATGACCGAGCAGATTTGGATGGGCGCAGAGGAGGAGCTCGCTACTGAGCGAGATCGGATTACCCCCATCCCCCCCCTCCCCCCCGGTCTGGCCGTGGACCATTGCTCCCGGTGGCTTACATCAGCGACGACGACTAGGTTGGAAGGGGCTATGTTGCCATGGAACTGGCCGACGACCACTGCGTTGTCTACGACGCCGATGATGGGTCCTTCGATTTCATTAAAAATGACAACCTATTTCGCCTGGGCATTGACCATGCATCAATACTCGCTTTCTCATCAAAATTCGCCGTGGCAGGGGTTAGGCCCAGGGACGCGACGATGTGGACTTCAGAGGTTTTCCTGGCCTTTAAGGACGTTCTCTTGAAAATCACTTTTCTTTAGATTTCTTTCAAACTTCGTAAATAAGTACTTTTTACCATGATCTACAAAGCGGTAAAAAGATTAGCATCAAGACCGGTACTTAAAATCGAGAAATTAAGCTCTAAAGTTGAATCTCTTAACACGTGTTAGATAGGCGTAGTTCAGTTTCGCGATACCTCTCTTTACATTAAAAGCACAATTTTCTTTAGATTTTTTTGGAAAACTAGTATATTATACTAGAGATTATAAGGAATCATATGCCATCATAAAAAATACGTGTACCAGCACTACTTTTAAAGATATACGTTGTTGTTGAAACTCACAGTTACACAAATTCTTAGCTGGCTTGCTGAAGCAAATATGGTAACTTGGCAACACCGCATCAACAGCGCGCGCGTACGCTTACATTTGACATTGCTTCCAGAGCTTTGTTTTTAAGAGCAGCTAATTTTTGTGAAATAAAAAATCCATTTTTGTTGCGAAATTTATTAGAAATCTTATTAGTATTTACAAACTGTCAATAAACTCATAATATAACCTCTCTCACACCATATGCTTTCGACCCTTTCGACTCGATATGAGAAAGACAGGAAAGCGGTGTTACCAAATCGCACAAATCGACGTAAAAGACACATTTTGTTACTTTTGCGCATAAACGGTGCTCAACTCATTCGGTTAGAAAGCTTAACAGTAATCCCACTACCTATGATAGAGTAGGATGAGCACATCTACGGGCAAGAGAACGTCCTTAAGGAGAAGGCCATGAGCTCGTCGATTTTCGTCCAGGTCGAATCAGCTCGAGAGGGGACAGTTTTGCGCCAGGCGAGATGCAATGTCGATGGATTTTTCTTCGACGCCTGGTTGGCATTCAACAACTATGCGCGCCTTAGTGGACCAAGAGGAATGCTTTATCCCTACCTCGAGGAGAAACTAGACATATTATAATAAACGTTTTCTTTCTGTGAAAACAAGCGTTTTCTTTTTATTATTACCTAATTTAACCCATTAACGCCCAAAATCACAGACTTTTTAACTCATTTTTGGTCATTGTTGCCGAAGCGAAAAAGAGAATCTATCATGACCAAACCTTGGATACATAATGATTTTGGGTCTCCTCTTTCGATTTATGAAGTCAACATTACATTACCGAGCACTGGAAAACCAATATGGCAGATTTTATTTTAAAAAGTACCGAAAATTTGAAATTTCTTGTTTTATTCTTTTTTTTCAAATGGATAAAGCATATTTATCCATTTCAGACTATGGACAAAGGTGGACAAAATAGTTGTAGTTTATGAAAAATATTTTTTGGTCCAGCTCCCTATGTTTTATCTTTTCTAAAATTGCGGAAAACTATGGAAATTTGGAAAAATACGCGTTTTTTCATGACATTTCTAAGATAATTGGATAATACACGGAATTTTATTGATCAAACTGTCAAAGTTTGATTGATTAATTATGTACAGACCTCTTCTAGTATATGTGATGACCTGATTAATGGCAGATTCGATATGGTGCTTGCAGAACTTGGGACATACCAAGTTTTTCCAAGATTGTCGTTGATAAAAATTCCTGAACCTTTATTAAATTCAATTTTCCAATGTTTCTTGGCACATTATATGAAAATCTGGTGACAGTGTTAGAAAATTCAAAATGGCGGATCCAATATGGTGGTCCGAATACTGAAGATTTAATAATATGCTAATGGAAAAAATATTTTCGTATTTTATGTAAAATTTGTGATTAAAATTGTCTCTTGACATTTTTTGATTGAGATCGCTAATTTAGCGGAAAAAATTCGTAAATTTCTGAATTTATATTTCACGATCTGCATATTCTCCAACGCTTGATGTATGTGGCTAAATGAAGTTGGATGATGGATTTAGTAAATGAGAAGATTGAATCAGTATGATCTATTTTAGAGTGAATGAGTGGATCGAATCAATATTATCTATTTTAGAAAATAAGGAAAGTTCTTATTTTGATCGCAATAAATATCAATTCATTTGGTTAAAAAATTATATGCTTTTTTTGTCACATCAGTCATACCAGCAGTGGAATTTTGAAGAGTGAATTATTCGAATTTCGGAGGTATTTGGGAACAATAAACGTTAAAGGTAACTTTAGCAAGTAGATAATATGCAAAAGTTTCAATAATCTTGACCATTTTGACCTTCCGTTGCAAATTTTAAGGTCATTGTAAGGTCGATGTAAACTTTATTCAGTGAAATCTAGTGATTAGTGTTTGGCGGCACTCCAAATATGTAGTAGAGAAGCTGAAAACAATTCAAAGACCTTGTACTTAATTTTAGCGTTACCAGAAAACAACAACGTGGACTTAGTAAGTTCTGTTCCTTTTGGGGTGCTTGATTATCGTGAGTCACTAGATTCCACTGAAAAAAATTAACATCGACCTTAAAATTACCTTAAAATTTGCAACTGAAGGTCAAAATGGTGAAAATTATTGACAAATTATTATTTGAATTTTAGCAAATTATGCAGTATTTATACTGAGATTGTATTATGCTTCTTTCAATTTTGAAGAATGCTTTGAAATGCTTTCAACACTTACAACAAAAAAAAGATGGTCACGTAATACGACCATGATAATTTTAGCTCTAAATCATATTTCTATCTGATTATGCTTTTATGCTTCAAATATATTGAATCCTGGAAAAAAGCATATATGAGGATTATTCTATACAGGTAAAAGACAAACCTTCCTTCTATCCCACCGCGTTTCAAAGCTGTCATTAGGCTAGGTAATCCTTTTTCTTGCTTCCATGTGACGAATACTTCTAGCAAAAAGTCCAAAGCTAGATTATCTTTAACAAGGTGTTCATTAATAAGAACAGAGAGCACTGTAGGTGGTACGGAACCATTTGAAATCCATAATGCAGTCATTCTTGCCAACTTGATTCTTTCTTTTGGAGTAAAGCCTTTCATGAATACTAGTACTTTCTTCATTTCTTCTTCAAACATTTTTTCCAAATACTTATATCGCCGCATGAGCTTGATGAATACCTGAAAACAAAAACCATGATAATCCAATCTCGATAATTGGAACCTGGATAAGAGGTAATTTCCCTTCGTTTGGCCTGACTGAGTCCCGCGACTCTACCACCTAGAATAATAAACAATTTAAGGAAACAATCAAGGGATCAAGGCAACATTACCACGTCCTTGATTATATTGACTCAACAGCAAGATCTAACAAGAAATAGGAAGATCGTTAAAATCGAAAGGCAAATCTAAATAGATATATTTGGCTGTGACTTTAACGCCAAGTAATAAATTTCATCGGAACGTGACTCATCGGTGAAGGCAACTCATTCGACTTTAAGCTTCAACACCAAAATATGGAAAAGATCGTACACCTTGTTTTTACTTCCACAGTAGTTGACCTTCTCGTTAGAATCGAATAACAGATAAAATAGACTTGATATATTTGACTATGACACTAATGCCAGGTAATAAATTTCATCGAAGCATAAGTGATCAGAGAAGGCAACTCATCCGATCTTAAATACCAAATATGGAAAAGATCGTACACCTTGTTTTTACTTCCACAGTAGTTGACCTTTTCGTTAGAATCGAATAACAGATAAAATAGACTGCGACATTAGTGCCAGGTAATAAATTTCATTGGAGCACGAGTCATCAGAGAAGGCAACTCATCCGATCTTAATACCAAATATGGAAAAGGTGGTACACCTTGTTTTTTACTCCCACCATAGATGACCTTTCAAAGTTCTATAAAAAGCGAAAGTTCCAATAGAGATCAGTTCAGTCACTCAGTCGACATCCAATTTCTGCAATGTAACCAACGTGAGTTCAGTCAGTCAGTCGACATCCGATTTCTACAATGTAACCAACGCGAGTCAGTCCAGTACCATCATCTCTACGCCGCGAGTCTGGTCCAGTTCATTATCTCTACACAGCGAGTCTAGTTCAGTTTTATTATCTCTACACTACGAGTTCAGTCCAGCCTCATCAGATTTTACCGCTACTCAGACGAATTCTTACTCGACGCTGAGTTCAACGACATTAGAAAGTGAAGGGGAATCACCTTCCAAAATTCTCTCTAAACTTGGATCAAGAATCGACTAGACCAACCGTCTCAACAACGAATTTCCCATCAAACAAGTACTATCTCAAAGATTACAACGAAGACTCATCTGACCACTTTCGCTCCACTGGACTCAATAAATCATCAGGCAAATTTCACTCGGGGTAATTACAAAGGTAGATCTAAATTTCAATTCGATTTCCAATTCCATGATGCTTATTCGTTTCTCAATTTGATTGTCATTAAACATACATTATATCAATAACCATTCTCAATCACTGACTTCTCCTCATCCCTTAGAGAGGATCCTTTTCGATCCTTACATAAAACGAGGAATCTTTTAAGAAGAGAAATGTTACGTTTCTGACGTAACAGGAGCTTAAGTAAATAAAATATAAAATTTAATAAGTTTTAGATAATATATCATATAATCAACTTTTCAGTAGGATGAATTCAAGAAAAATGAATTTACAACAAAGCTTCTGCACATGAAAAACGTGAAGACGATTTTTTCCAAGAAGACAGTTTTTTAAACGCAGATTTTTTCAAGAAAAACGTAGCTTATGTTCTTCGTGCTGTTCCATCACATTAATAAAAGATATATAAATAAATAATCAAAGCAAAGGAATTTATCGCTACTTTATTTACTACACTGATCAGCAAAAATGACCTATGTCCTCGCTGAATGCGACCTATCATTTTCGAAGTACTTTTCAATGTTGAACACGAATCTGGCTTCCGTTTTTTGCTATCACGCCTAGTTTAATAGATATTTGCAATTAAAATTGTTAATAAAAAATTGTTCAACAACTTTTTTAAGAGTGAACATTTTTTTTCTGTCATCAACGCAGGTCATTTTGATGCCTTTTTTAACGCAGTTTGCAAATAACGTCTTACTTTAGCGATATCTATAACAGATTTGAGATATTCTTGAAATACTGAAAAAAAAATGCTAAAAATGTACTAAAATTTCAGTGCTCTGTAATTCAGGACGTATTTACTTTTTTGCTTGAGCGAACATGTTTTTTTATTGGATCTTCACGGATGAAACTCTAAGAATAATCAGCAAGACTACTGGTACTCCATTTACCCTGATATCATTTCTCAATAGTTGCTACATCTTGGTGGAATCTTTCTCCGTGTTCGTCACTGACTGATCCCAACTTTCCAGGAAAGAAATCCAAGTGTGAATGTAGGAAATATATTTTCAATGACATGTTTACATCCAGGCCATGATATTGCGTCAACATTTCATTCACATACCGCTTGTTCTTTACAGATAACCAGGCTATTCTCTTTTCACTGCTCAAGCATTCGTCTAATTCTGAGTCTTGCATAAGCTCACGAATTTGATGCTCTATAAAAACCCCTTCTCTGATTTCCGCTTCGCTAAACGTCGAACATTTTAATATGGATAAATGAAGATCTGATGCCTATAAGGAATATCTTATTTTCGTAAATTTTGTTCGACAAGTATTAATTGTATCATACACCTATGAGGGCCGTTTGATAAATTCGTGACTTTATTTGCATATTTTTTAAAAAGTGTAAAATTTACAGGATACTAAAAATCTCCTAATTTTGTTTCTAAATAGCGGCTTTTGTAGCAAGCGTACTGAAACATATTTTTATAATTTGGAGATGACAATTGGTTGTATACAAGGGATTACAATTTAATAACATTATTCCGTAAATTAAGATTTATGTCGCAATTGTGAAGATGTACGTTATTAGAGAAAAGTGTAACATAATCGTCCAGTGGTACCCTTCGGTATAATTTTTAATACGTTACCCGCCGGTTTTGCATCTTGCACATTTTTTTCACAATTTCTGCTCCATAAATATAATAAAAGCACACTTTCTTTATTGATTTTGGTAAAAAAGATCTTTTCTAACCAGGTTTTAAAATTGGAATTTTAAAACAGAATTATAATATGCATAAGCGTACCAAAGGATATCTTTTACTTAAAAAAATTATAAACCGAGAAACTTTAACATGTACAATACCATACGTAAGTTTCGCGGATTTTTATGCCGTTGCGAGCACATTTGTCGACCTAAATAATGTTTTTCTACTATTGGTCGAACTTTACATTTGTTTCTTGTGACACTATAAAGAGGGATGACAACAACTTTCCATCAACAGTTATAGTGGACTCTATTGTCTAACTATGTGTAGTTCAGAGTGGATTTACAACTAAAACTTGGTTAGTTTTCTTGAAACAAAACAATGAGATTTTCTAAAATTATATAGCCACATTTGAGAAGCTTTAAATATCGTGCTATTGTATTATCACCCAGCTCTTTATATACTTTTAAAACTCATTGCCAAAGGTCTCTATCATGCAAAATATATCCAGCCTCAGTGGCATTTCTCAATTTTTGTATTATTGTATATAAACGGAAATTTTTAACACGACAAAATACGTAAGTCTGTGTGTAATGTTGAAAAAATCGGACGTCACCGCTTGTCGGAAGTACACTCAAACAAAAAAATAAATAAATAGTATAAAAAAAAAAATTTTCGAACCAATTTATTTCAACCTTAGATTAATGATTCACTACCTAGAATTTTATATTTTGACCTCGACTAGAAATCAGCAATCTCAAAAGCTCCCCAGTATCGATTTTAAGCTCAATATATTACAAATTTGCATTGTCGATCCGCCAACCTAAATTATTAAATACTGCTCTTAAATTCACAATTAGCATCCTCAATAACACTAAAATGCCGATTTTTTACCTAATTTATAAGTTTGCATTTTCGAACCATCTTAAATCCAATACGTTGAATTATCAAGTTGTCTCCAAATTTAAATTGAAAAAAAAAGAATTTTCTTACTAACCTAGTCGAAAGTACGTGGTTTTGGCACCAATTTCACGGCAGAAAGTCTAACTTTCATGCATTGGTCAAGCTATATGCGCGCCCTTTATAATAGCGGGAGTAAAAACGTCGATAACCTCAAGCGTCAAAATTTGTCCGCTCTCTGCTAATGTTTATTAGTGGCAATTAGTGAATATTATTTAGAAAGTATTAGTAGTGACTGAAGCGTAACAAAAATAAAAAATAAAAAATCTGCCCGCTTCGCGGGCACATTCTCATTGCGCGCTTCGCTCGCAAGTTTGAGCGCGCCTAGGGCGCGCGATTCGATCGTCGCGCTTCGCGCTCCGTAATACTCGAGCGTCGCGCTTCGCGCTCCGTTATTTCTGGACCTCGCGCTTCGCGCTCGGTCTTGTGCTCTTCGCATACATTTAAGTTTGTTTCTTATATTTTGATACTGAAGCTCAAACCAATTTTATAATAATATTACAGATGATGTGAATTACACATTTTCTCAAAGTCACTGAATTTCTTTTTGAATTTAAGTGAAACAGGAGATTCAATTTACTTAAGGCTCTATCGGCCTTAAGGAACACATTCTCATCATAACACTCGCGCTTCGCGCTCGATTTTCTGTATAAATTTCAGTAACTTTTTAATAAATTACATTATTAAAATAATTTACTTTCTTCCAAATATCTAAAAAAGGAAAAACAATCTTAGACTTTATTTAAGGAAACGATTTTGCAGAACAACGCTTATTTCGTATCTCACATATTTTGGTGAAAAAAATCGAATTTTTTCAATATTAACAATCAAAACATAAAATATACATCCTGAGCCGAAATTTCTTTATGAGAATTTGTAGACCTCATATAGCCAAACAATTTTCCATCTAAATGTTTTTTTTGTATCTCACATATTTTGTCTAAAAAATGGAATTTTTGAATTTTAATCGTATTTTTTGGAATTGAAACGAAAAATATAACTTTTATCAGAAACTGTGTCAGACAAACTTTGTAGATCTTTTTGAAACGAACAACTTTGTATTCTTACGTTTTTTTGGTATTTCGAATATTATTGTTAAAAAATTGAATTTTGGATTTTCAATAGTTTTTTTTGAATTAAAAAAAAAAATATGCATCTTATGAAAAAATGTTACAATTCAAATTTGTAGGACTTTATGTAGAAAATAATATTGTATTATAACATTTTTTCGTATCTCGTATAATTTAACTGGAAAATGGAATTTTGATATTGACTTTTTTCGAATTTGAATATGCTGTAACATTTCTAATTTTGATTTAATCAAAAAATGTTATTAGGATAATTTGTAGAGATTTATGAGCGCTATCAAAAACCAGTATTGGAATTTTTGATTTTTTCAAAAAATTATTTTCAAAAACACAAAAGTAGTGCTCCATCCCTCAATTTTGGTCAATTCAATCTGATAATTCTATCGAGAGTTATGCCGCACACGACCTACAGACAAACAGACAGACAGACAGACACTTTCGTAAAAACCATTTTTTCTGACTCAGGGGGTCTCAAAACGTAAAGATTTGATGAAAATTTCGAAAGTCATTTTTCACATAAAACCAATACCTTCTCATCTATGATGAGAATGTAAAAATGAATGACTTATCATCTGATGAATCGACAGATGAAGAAGAAATTAATAGAAACTTTGAAACTGAAGCACAATTAATACTTAGAAACTGGCACCTTATCCAAAAAGTCCGCTGACAGATACATGCTAGTCTATGATAATTAACAATGATGGAAACAAGAAAATAGAAATCTAAACCTTAATTTATAGATGTATTTGATGCCTGACCCCCCCCCCCCCCCCCGACCAGCAGCACTCGCTCCGCTCGTGCCGCAAATGTCGGGGCAGGCATCAATATATTCCAATGCCCACATGCAATTTTTTTCGTACTTTCGACCGGGTAGCAAGAAAAATAGTATACACTACATGGGAAGAAATTTGAGAGCCCTGAACTGCGTACCATGATGCCCTCGGCTTCGCCTCGGGCATTATGGCGCGCAGTGCAGGAATTTCAACTTTCTGCCCTTGTTATGTAATATACTATTTCATCCAGGAATAGGACAATTGCTTGAGTAACACAGGTCTGCAAGGTTTTGTTGTTGAAAAGCTATGGGTCGTTTCCGGAGTAATTTTTTACGTAGAATCCGGAATCAGAATTAGCCTATCACGTCAGGATTTTGAAATATTTGCGGTTATGTGCTCAAAAAATGGGGTTTTTCGCTACTTTTGAGGTTATGTACAGGGCGTAAAAAATTTTTTGGTTTTTTTCTCAAATGTCATCATTTAGCACCACTCTTTCCCTTCAAAATGAGATATTAAACAGTCACGAGCAATATTTTTTCACAAAGATACGGCCATATCACGGTTTGACATTTATATGAGCAACCTTATGAGCATTCACATTGACTCTTTGGTGCATACCATTCTCCATTCGAAAATTTATCTTGAAAATTTTCGCTTGCGGGTTTTGATGGTCTGTGAATAAGAATTTACAGTCAGAAAATTGACATTAGAGAGCGAAATCGTTTAATTTCGTAAATTTCGATCCGCAATTTTAAATCCGCCATCTTAGAAATGGAAATGTCAATTTTCTGACTGTAAATTCTTATGCACAGACCATCAAAACCCGCAAGCACAAATTTTCAAGATAAATTTTCGAATGCAGAATGGTATGCACAAAAGAGTCAATGTGAATGCTCATAAGGTTGTTCGGATAAATGTCAAAACTTGATATGGCCGTATCTTTGTGAAAAAAAATCGCTCGTGACTGTTCAATAGCTCATTTTGAAGGGAAAGAGTAGTGCTAAATGATGACATTTGAGAAAAAAAAAACAAAAAAAATTCTTGCGCCCTGTACATAACCTCAAATATCTCAAAATCCTGACATGATAGGCTGATTTTGATTTCGGATTCAGATTCTACGTCAAAAATTACCTCGGAAATGATCTTTCGTTTTCCAACAACAAATACAAACCCATTATTTGCAGACCTGTGTAATTTGGTTGGTTTCTCATAATCGTTTATTTTGAGAATTTTTTTAAGTCCACGTTTTATTAGGCCTTGAAACCGAAAATAAGTTTCTTTCAATCCCGGATATCCTCCTGTCTCTCGTCGCTTTTGTCGCTTTTGTCGCCTGTGAACGTAATAACTTTCGAAAGGATGATCAGATTGAAAATAAAGGACAAGTTTGTTAACCAGATATATCTGACAAAAATTCCAAAAATTTTATCATTTTTTAATAAGATGTATATTTTTCGTTTCAATTAAAAAAAAAAAAAATTTAGTAAATAAAAACTCATATTCTTTTGCTAAGCTATGTGAGATACAAAAAAATTTTAGATTACCAAATTGTTAGCTGAAAAGAGTTCTACAAATTTTCAGGTATGGATTTTTTTGTATGATCTATATTTTTCGTTTCAATCACACAATGTTATTCCAAATCAAAATTACTATGCAAGTCCCAGCCCCTTCGTTCAAATTGTGAATGTATTTTTCAAAGTTGAAGTGACTTTGATAAACGTTAATTTGCATGAACAATATTATAAACAAAAAAAAATTTGATTTTGGTTTCAAGTGAAAAAAGAAATTCAATTTACTTAAAGTTCTATTGCCTTAAGGAACACATTCTTATCGTAACTTTATATCCATTAGAGCCACATTAGCATTTTAAAAAAATATTGTAAATCTTTTAGAAATAAATAATTTTATTACTAAACATTTTTCCGTATTTCGTATTTTTTGGCGGGAAATTGAATTTTTTATTTTCATAAAATCTTTTTTAATGAATAAATTAAATGATATTACTCCTGTAAAGAAACAACGCCAAATTTGCTATCGCTGCAGAACAAGCTTGGGTAATGAGCCACCAAAAAGCTAAATCGGACATTATCCTGTCGATTTCCACGAGTGAAATTAAACAAGTGAAAAATTGTGCGACGTCGAGGGAAATGTGGTTAAGATTGGAAAAAATTTACCAATCCAAAGGGCTGGCAAGAAAGGCCACGTTACTGAAAAGACTCACGCTACATAAAGTTACGGAGGGAAACGATGTCCGTGACCATCTGAACGATTTCTTCGATAGCGTGGATAAATTGGCGGACATAGAAATTGCAATAAACCCGGATTTACTAACTGTAATGCTTCTATATAGCCTGCCTGGTAGTTTCGAAAACTTCAGGTGCGCTATAGAGTCTAGGGACAATTTACCGACTCCCGAATCAAGGATACATACAAGGAGCTTCTGCAGAGATTCGACATGAGTGACTGTAAACCTGTTGCCACTTCATGTCGACCCGGAAACAAAACTCAGGAAAAATGAAAATCCCAGTGAAGATGAATTTAAGCTCCCATACCGTGAGCTCGTCGGAGCCCTCACTTATTTGTCATTGATGACTCGCCCCGACATCGCTTATTCAGTTAGGTGCTGTTCAAATAATACGTAACTCTACTTTTCTTTTGTTTATGTAGCTTTGTCGTTATCAACTTCACGACAATTTTATTCTTATCTCTTTTTAAACAAATGAAAAAGGCGTGACGTATTATGTGAACGGCCCCTTAGCAGATTAGGGCAGTTTAACAACTGCTACGGAACAGAGCACTGTAAGGCGGCGAAACGCGTGTTGCGTTACCTAAAAGGAACCGTCGACATAGGACTTTTCCATAAAAAGAAACCAGGCCCTATCCAAATATTCGTAGACGCAGACTGGGGAGGCTGCATCGAAGATCGCAGGTCTCAATCAGGATATATGTTCCTACTCGGCGGAGGACCTATTTCATGGGACTCAAGAAAGCAGAAGACAGTAGCACTGTCTACGACAGAGGCCGAATACATGGCCATGGCCAAATCGGTCAAGGAGACCATATATCTTCAACGAATAGTTCAAGAACTCCGTTTCAGCAGCTACGGTGATCTCACTATCCATTGTGACAACAGGAGTTGTCTAGCTTTGGCGGAAAATCCAACGTTTCACGCGAGGTCGAAACACATAGACATTCGACACCACTTTATTAGGGATGTGTTAAGTAAGAACATATTTTCAGTGAAACACATTTCAAGTGAAGATCAAGTCGCTGATTTTCTGACAAAAGGACTTCTTCGAATTCAGCATGAGTATTGTGTGACTTCGGCCGGACTCCGAAAATTGAATATGTGATTATTGGTTTTATATTAACAAATTTATTTGTGGTACCATTTGACTCGAGGGGAAGTGTTAGAATTGACATTACTTATAACTTGAACTGTTCGAGTCAAGGTCCCATTTTCATATGCGCTTGCGCAAAATGGCAAAAGGCCTGCCACAACTCTTTGTTCTATTATGTGCTTTGTTTTAACATAGTAGTACAAGCTCAGCCACAGGCGTGTCGGTATTGCTCTCTTTGTATGTTAATTAACAGTTTGGTTTGTAATAAAGGTTCGAAAAAATTCGAACATTTTTTTAGATGAAAATTTTTTTTCGTATCGTATAGTTTTTTTGGCAACCAAAAATTTGCATTTTCAACAACATAATTTTTGTTAAAACTAAATTCGAACCCGTATCACTTCAGACTAAAATTCATTATCTATTCTGAGAAACCAACAAAAAAGAAGAAAAGAAAAAAGAGGGAACCTTCCAAAACTCCTTCTTTCTTTTTCTTTCTTTCGTCCTCTTTTGTCTTCATTACACACAACCATCTACATAAAAAAAAAGTTTCTTATAATCGTTTATTTTGAGAATTTTCTTTGGTACAAATTTGGTTGTTTTTTTTCTTGTATTTTGACTTGAAAGTTATGAGGTAAACACGTACGTTTTTCAGGATAATTAAGCCTCTTTTTTTATTCCTTTGATGCATATATTTTTCTTTTAAACGGTTTTCGTAAAAAATTGGTATGTAAGGGTTTTTTAGGCCGCCAATTTCAAATTTGAGATCAGGATTCGAAAATTCAAAATGGCGGTTAAAAATGCAAAGTTGTCATATATTGAGCTGAAAATCGGTACTCTGAGGTTTCCGAGGTTGCTAATTGCAAATTTGGAGACAACTTGATAATTCAACGTATTGGATTTAAGATGGTTGTTCGAAAATGCAAACTTATAAATTAGGTAAAAAATCGGCATTTTAGTGTTATTGAGGATGCTAATTGTGAATTTAAGAGCAGTATTTAATAATTTAGGTTGGCGGATCGACAATGCAAATTTGTAATGTATTGAGCCGGCGGGTAACGATGTATTAAAAATTATACCGAAGGGTACCACTGGACGATTATGTTACACTTTTTTCTGATAACGTACAGCTTCACAATTGCGACGTAAATCTTAATTTACGGAATAATGATATTAAATTGTAATCCCTTGTATACAACCAATTGTCATCTCCAAGTTATAAAAATATGTTCCAATACGCTTGCTACAAAAGCCCCTATTTAGAAACTAAATTAGGAGATTTTTAGTATCCTGTAAATTTTACATTTTTTAAAAAATATGCAAATAAAGTCACGAATTTATCAAACGGCCCCTCTATAGCGATTTTATATCTTAACTCGGTGGCAATGATTTTCTATACTTGCAATAAATACAGCCTCACAATATCTTAGAACAGACAAATCCATTTAATTTTCTTCCTCAGATTACGGTATGTTTATTAACTAGTTGAGTTTGAAATTTTTGTCACTGCCTACATGATCGGAGGATCACTAGTCGCATATCAGATAGGATACGTTGTCGACAGGTGTCCTCGTAGACAATTCCAAACTCTTATATCGCAAATAAATGCAAATGAATTCAAATATTTAAAGAATTTGAAAATCTTTCTGTGAAAAAAAACCTGTCGACAACGTATCCTATCTGATACGCGACTAAGGATCCTCCGATAATGTAGGCAGTGACAAAAATTTCAAATTCAAATAATTAATTTGAAATCATTTACAGCCGCAAGGCAGAGCCACTAGGCGATATAAGGAAATCTTCCTGTGGATAAGGAGGTGTCGGACGCCTGTGTACATCAGTGGTTAGAGCAGTCGACCGGCAATCGAAGGACCTGGGCTCGAATCCCAGCGCAGTCGAAAGTGTGTTTTTTCCACAAAAAGATTTTAAAATTCTTTAAATATTTTTATTAACATTGCAAACAAAACATTTAGTTGCAATGAAACAAAATTTGTAATACGTAATTGAATACGAACCATTCAAAATCATAGAATTTTTATTTCAAAGTTTAATTGGCTTTTTTATACAGCTTTTCAAAATTTCTTTCTATGTATGTAAATTTTATTTTTTATTTTTATTTAAAGTTTATAATGATGTAACTTTATCAGTTGTGATCTGATCAAAAAATGTCATAATGATAACAGTTGTCTACACTAAATTTTTAACTTCACGTTGATAGCCGTTTCTGATCGATTTTGTAGCGCTGATTACGAATCTGGGGTAAAAAAAAGTTCTATCAGGTTATGTTTTTTTAAGAAAACTGGGGTTTTATTGGCCAAAAATCACGATTTCAATTATTTTTATGAGATTCTAGTAAAACGCGCATAAGTTTGAATGTATTTCTGTGTATATTATTATATTATCACTGCAAAGTATACTATAATATTCTTCCCCTTTAAGCGAACTCTTGCTGAAATAGGATGAGTTTATTACAACCAAAGCATGGCGAATTTCGAGCTATTTTCGCAAAGCACAACTGCTCTAAAAGCATGAAACTTAGTACTTTTTTTTAGCATGAAGAGATCCATGCTTAAAATTTATGAATTATTCAACATGATAGCATAAACGAAACTTAAAACAAAAGCATGACCAGTGTTCTTGCTATTTTAGTCAGATTTTTTTCTCTGCGTATGGGATAAATTTCTCTTTCACTAATACTCTCACTTAAATTATGCGATGAAGGTAGATTTGTTTTCATTTTCTATCTTCCATCAAAGGCTTTTTCCCAATTAAAATTTTTTGTTAATTTTATTAGTATTTCATGGTCTCAGTGAGAAGTGCTAATATACACAAATTTGTATTCATTCTGAAATTTGGACTTACGATGACATCAATTAATTATTAGTTGCAAACAAAAACGTAAATAATAACATCAAGTTGTTTACGTCGACACATTTTCAACGCCTCGCTTACGCCAAACTTATTCTAGAAAGTTCCTAAACCCAGTTTCCCTATTATGAGTCTTGAGTGCACTTTGAAATATTAAATATAAATTCAACAAGCATTATGCAGACATTCCCCTTCTAACTATCGCGAAAAAATCGACGTACACTTTTCAGTTGCAAAAGCATTAGCGTAAGAACTCCTCATTCTTACTTTGCGATCTAAACCTAGATTTTCGAAACGAGTAAAGCCAGAATTTTTTTTTTTTAATACCTGTTCGAAATTTCGCATGGATTCCATGTCTTCTGGTTGTTCGAAGACACATGCTGTCGTCTTGACCGGTTTATCTCCATCTTGAGCTATTGAGCCACCTGGTACCAAAAGGCCACCTGCTATCAAAATATCAAACAATGCCTCTCCGTACCGACGATAGTCCAATTTCGAACCAGCCGTATCTAAATACTTTGAAATCGCTTCTAAGTCGTTACCAGCCTTCTCCAGACCAAGCAAAACTGCGTCTCGAAATCCAGTGGGATCATACTTTTCCTTTTCATCTGTCAAATATAAAAATTACACGTTCAATTACTTTTGGTGATAAAGACGCCGATCTGTTCATACCTGCAAAAACCTCATTTTACACACCTCTTTTTCTGGTCTTTATACGTTGACCTGACAGCACTGGCTTTTCTATTTTTTGACTCATACAACACTCTTCTGAAATCCCAAATGAAAAATATAAAAACATAAAACAATCTTTCTTGGTAAACCTTATTTCCAAATTAGACTAAAATACTATTTATCGTTTGGTATCATTCATTTACTGCAAAAATATGTGAAAACGAACTTTGGATAAAGAAATACTTAACACGTTTGAAGTACAAATTTGTAGCAACTAAATCAGATTCTTACATATGTACAAATAATATATTTAATAAAAAGAACATCAGATTAGTTTCGCTAAGTTATACAGGCGAAAAAATGTGATTTATCAACCAGCGCACAATAGGAAAATTTTGGCAAGATTGAGCGTGCAGCATGTAATTACAACGGATTCTTTTACTTAGGTTATGAGACTCTTAAGGTCATGCACGATTGTTAAGGCGCAGGTATTTAATTATCACGTATCACGCGTTCAGTCGCTTTTAAGGATCTTTGCCTTTATAAAAAATCATTTTTTAGAAAAACTTACTTAAATGCACGTACGATTGTAGAACCACTCCCTCCTTAACGTTGGTAAGTGATGCGATATGTTTATGAGGATGTGAACAAACTTGCGGTGAGCGAAACGAAGAAATAAAAATGGTAGAGTAAGCCCGGTAAAGTCCAAAAAACGGTAACTCAGTAACCGATATCGCGCCAAGTTTCCATAGAGCTAATATACATAGAGTATGCAAGCCTGTTTGGAAGGCGTCCTTCAAATAAAAGAAGAAAGAGAATCGAATTGGGCTATCTATTACGCGATATGCATACGCGCGCGAACGACATGAAAAAAATATACAACCTAACCTGTTACAACTCTTTAGAAATGTAAACAAGAACTGCGCATGCGCTAGTAAACAACATTACTGTAACTATATTAAATGTGAGTTTGCATCATGACTGTGTCCGAATCAGCCCCCGGAATCTCTGGAGTTGAAAATGTCACAGATGTTGACCGTTGGCCACCGTGGCGCTGGCTGTTCATGAGGCCGACCTTATACAGATTAGCATTATAGAACATTGAAATTTAACGTTTTTTGTGAAAAATTGGTGTCTGAAGTGCTTTTGTGTGCTTTTTAGGTAAATTGGAATGGTTTTAACAGTCGGTGATATAAAAATTTAAGTGAAAATGCGGAAATTTGTTGCTGTAGGTTGCAAAACAGGCTACACGTAATGCTCTGAAAAAGTGCATTGTTTTGTGGTTTATTTATCATGAGCGCCTTTAACTTATTAAAATTTAATCTATACTAAATTTAAAACGCTTTGAATAAAAAAATCAACAAAGCTGATTGACTGAACTTAAGGTATTATAGATAGGGATGGGCAATCTTCAAAAAAAAGAATTGATTTTGAAATTAATGATTCAATTTTCTCGATTAATCGGTTAAAAAGATAGATTTTTGAATCGATCTTCAAAAATCGATACCTTTTTCTGAAAATGATAAATTTCTGTAAAATAACCTTTTTTTAAAATGTTTTATAACAATTGGAGATATAATTGTTACTTGCATATTTTGTGAATTTAAATTATCAAAATATAAAAGTGTTTATATCAATAAAAAAGGAAATTAGGCTTAAAAAACACACCATATTTGTGAATCAGAAACGTTTTTTATTTTTTTAAATTGCACAATTTCTAAAGCAATGCGTATTATTAGTGACAAAGTTTCTGACATAAATATGAAGTATTACTATAAAGTTTATAATATTAATATACTTTGAACTTTGCATATCACTTAAAGTATTATTTATGATAAAATTTCTGGCATAAATATGAAGTATTACTATAAAGTTTATAATATTAATATACTTTGTATATCACATTAAGGATATTCTCGTGGTCGACCCCTTGATCTCACTTTTAATCTAAAAAACAGTTCATAGGAACATTTCATAGAAATAGGAAACAGGAAAAAAAGAAAGGAGAATCGTTCCTAAAGATCGAAAAAAAATATCAATCCAACCGATTAATCGAGTAAAAAAGATAGATCTCCGTAGAATCGAATCGAGATCGCCCATCCCTAATTATAGATAAAATACACATAATAAATTATGTGCATATGAGATCTAAATATCCATTATATTATTATGAAAAATAGTATATTATGTTGATTATTATTTATTACAAACATCTTTGTTCTTTGTGTTTTCAAATACTTATAAAGGAATTTTATAAATTCTTTATATTTGTTACTTTTTCAAATGTACGTTCATTCCTTATGTGAAAGTTTTGTTCATAAAAATGTAATTTTTTCAATTACTGAGAAGTTTTAACATATAAAATACAAAATGTCCTATAATAAAATCTAATTTTTCTAACAAAATCAAGATGATATAATTAATTAGTTGAGTTTGAAATTTTTGTCACTGCCTACATTATCGGAGGATCACTAGTCGCGTATCAGATAGGATACGTTGTCGACAGGTGTCCTCGTAGACAATTTCAAACTGTTATATCGCAAATAATGCAAATAAATTTAATATTTTAAAGAATTTGAAAATCTTTCTGTGGAAAAAATGACGCTTTCGACTGCGCTGGGATTCGAGCCCAGGTCTTTCGATTGCCGGTCGACTGCTCTGACCACTGAGCTACACAGGCGTCCGACATCTCTTTCTCCACTGGAAGATCTCCTTATATCGCCTAGTGGCTCAGCCTTGCGGCTGTAAATGATTTCAAATTAATTAGTTGAGTTTGAAATTTTTGTCACTGCCTACATTATCGATATAAGGAGATCTTCCTGTGGAGAAAGAGATGTCGGACGCCTGTGTAGCTCAGTGGTCAGAGCAGTCGACCGGCAATCGAAAGACCTGGGCTCGAATACCAGCGCAGTCGAAAGCGTCATTTTTTCCACAGAAAGATTTTCAAATTCTTTAAGATATAATTAATACCCGTATCAATAATATAATAATAATAATATTGATAAAATAAATAAATATTGTATTTTTATTTAATAATCACAATGTAAATATTAATGTTAAAACGAAGATAACAGAACTTTGATTTCAATTTCCAGCCAGAATTACAAAGACAATTTTCGCCCAAATTTCAAGCATATTACCCTTTATATCAGTAAAAATTGCTTTAAATAATATTTAAAACTTTCTAGTTTAGTGTGTTGTAAAAAAATATGATCAAGTAGTTTTTATCCCCAAAAATTTAATTTTTATGCATTTTTCCCATGCATTAAAATGAATTCAGGCCTCATGAACAATCAGCGCCCATAGCGGCCACGGTCAATTCTTGTGACATTTTCGTTTCGCGCATTACGTGCATTCTGGCTAAGATGCAGGGGGCTGGTCCGAATTGGCGAAGTACATTACGAAGCAAATACTTCCACCATAGGATGAAAGGAGGCCGACGTTTGCTGACGTAACAACTGACTCTTTTCATACTATAGCTCGTTATAGCTAACGTGCCTTTCAGGTGTATGCCAAAATCCCGACTGTCATTAATTAACGGATTGCGAAATTTTTTTTTCGTTCTACACGTGAATCTCTGGCGGAGGCGACAGTGCTTGCAAAAAAATTTTTTGTTCATTGTTAATTGGTTTTTTTTTAATCCGAAGAAAAAACTATGTTTTTCGAGCTTCGGACCGAAAAAGTGATTGAGGAAGTTTGAGCTACAGTAAACTTCCCGCGAACAAGTTGATCATTAGTATATGGAGCAACTTTTTGGAAAATATCAACTCAATTGAACTATTACTTTCGAAAATACAACACACACTTTTTATTAATTTACTCGAAAATTTGCAACGTTATAAAAAAACTGTAAGAGGAAACTAACATCCATTTTTCACGAGCTATAAAACCATGTTTTTGGTTTTTTCGAATTTCGATTTTCAATTTTTGACTATGACATCACGAGGCGGACAATGCTTTTACAGGTTTTCGAGCGCCTGTCGCCTTATTGAATATAACTCCTCAATTTCAAAGCTTTGCAGGTTTCAAAATGCTAAAGGCAGTTAATATCTCGTATATTTGCAAGAAGGTTGGTGTACAAGGATGATCATTTGTTCCTCCAGCTAATCTGATAGTGCCAAAAAATCTCTAAACAAAAGGAAAGGAACAAAAAATTAGTGAAACTTTTATACAGTATTGATAATATTCCATTCGAAATCTCATACTGAATAAAATATTTTCATCTTGTTCAGTTAAATTTTCTGAAATTAAGGAAGCTAAAGAAATACTAAATGGATTTTGAATGCAACATCAACGACACTATATATCTTATACAAATCCATTTTGTAAACAAATCTTCTGCAATCAAATAATACTAAATTACTTATAATACAGCTGCATTGATATTTAATACTGTATTATTGTTTAAAAAAAATCGTTAATGCTTCCTAGCTAGTTTATATTATAATTATATTGCAAAATTACACATTTTTGTCAATATAAGGAAACTATGAACTCCATATGACCTAAAAAAAATGTTTCTCGCACGTGGCTTTTTCCGCAATATTCGTAGGTGTATATATCATTAAAATATATATTAGCTTACCTAAGGTAGTTGTCATGCCAAAAATCAGTCTCTGGAAAAAGAAGTTTTTCTATAATTTCAAGAATGGTAATTATATCATCAGCCGTGTCAAATGTAAGGAAAGACACTCTTTTTAATAAAAAAAATTTTTAAATTACGAAAAGTAGTATTTTAATAATGTTTTTTGTAATAGGATATTTCCTTATTATCGCTCTTTACCAATTTTTTGAAAATGATTGAAGTTCCTTAAATCATAGCATATTTTTTTGATGAAAATATTCTCTACAACTTAACAGTTTCCAATTTTTGAAAATAAATTCTTTAATGGTTGAAATCGTTAAAAAACAATTTTCCAAAACGAAATTCTTATAAACAAATTGCTAAATTTGATAATAATTGATTCATTTTCAAAAATTGGAAACCACTGCAGGATAAGGATTTCCTGTATATAATGCGATAATGTGAAATCGTGGAAAACGTGATTCATAAAAAAAACTGTAATTTCACCTTCTGTTTGCTGGCGAGCGGCAAAACTTGATTGGTTCTTTCCGACGGATTCCGACGAAAAATCAATATCTCTAATGGAATTGACCAATCAAGTTCTGCAGCTCGCCAGCAAACAGAAGGTGTAAAAAGTACACTAAAACATCTAAAAAATATCGATGTTTTCGATGTTTTGACATCGATGTCCCATCACTAATTTCAAGTGTATAACTAGATATAATTTATGTATTACTTAAGTATTTTAATATTTTATTCTTTAAACTACAATATCATATTTTACCATGCCTTAATATATAATATTCTCTACATAATTTTCTACTTGAACTATTTGATTTGCACAGCTAAAAAATATTGAAATTGATATTTTGTTTTGAAACTTTCAAAATTTATTGAGTTTAAATTTTAATAAAAAATCATCCTTTGAGTCTTTAAATCATCCTAAAATTTAAAATAAAATGTTTAGATATTCATTTTAAGTGAATGTTTTTGGAAATATCAAAGAAAGAAAGGTAATATCCTAAATGATAAATTTGGTGATTTTAAATTTGTCGTCTGCTTCGCGCCACTTTGACACGAAGTCGACAGAAACATAATTTTTGATCTTGGCTCAACAGACGAAAGTGTGAAATCGAAGCGAGGAAGTAGGAGACACACCGACACTGCGCGCTTGATGTGTGTTCTCCCACATGGGAGCGTGGTGGGGGCCGCCAGCTCCCACGATCTGGGTTCAATGCCGTACCGTAAAGCTATCGTAAAGCTATCGTAAAGTAGCATTATAACTCATGAATGAGGCAAAATAAACATTGAAAATGTTTTCATCTTTATTCTACGTTGAAAATAATCTTAACTGGTAATTGAAATATGCAATAATATTATTTACTTACGCTAAAAATAAAAAAAAAACATAATACCTGTCATTGAAGGCAGTGCAGTGGTTCACCTTTTGTGGAACTTCTCCGTTAAAGTTGACCATTGGTCATCTCACTCTAACAAATATTCAATCCTGACGGTGAAGACATGGAAAGGAAAGTGATGAACCACTGCACTGCCTTGAATGACAGGTATTATATTTTTTTCAACTTTTAGCGTAAATAAATAAAATTATTGCATTTTTGAATTACCAGTTAACGTTATTTACAACGCAGAATAAGGATAAAAACATTTTGAATGTTTATTTTGCCTCATTCATGAGTTATAATGCTACTTTACGATAGCTTTACGGTACAGCGTGAAACTACCGTTCAGCCAGTTCGCTAGGGCAACCTTCACGGTGGAGACGTTCCACCAATTGTGAACCATTGCACTGCCTTTAATGACAAGTATTATGTTTTTCTAGTTTTTATCGCAGGAAAACAAGATAATTGTATTTATTGCTCCACCTTCTAATCCAAATTTCGCGACAGAATCATAATTGCAATGGTTTTAATGTCTTTTTTACCGTTCTTAGCCGTAATAATGCGAGGTCATAGAACGGGCAGAGAACGGTTAGAGTATTCTATGACCGTTCTCTCAGCCGGGTCCGCTAGGGTATCCAAATGTTAAGTTATACAAGCTTATCAGAGTTGTCGAATATCCATTTAACAAACATTTCCGGTCTAGCAATTCTTTTGATCTAATTCTAGACGATTTAATTTCATCTGAAACAAAATTTAGTTTTCAATGCAAAGAACATGCCATTGAAGCTGTGGAGATTTTAGCATATATAATTCAATTTTATCTTCAAATACGGATGAGACAATTCGTAAGACAGGAAATGGCTGAGATTAAAAAAGTTAGCGTCTTGAAGAAAAAAGCAGCCATGCTTTGCGACACTTAAGTAGTCATCATCGGTCTGTACATGTTAAAAATTTTAAATGTGTTGAAAATATGTACTAGCAAATTTTATAGTAATGAATATTTTTTGTTACATTTACAAATTTTTAATTGAGTACATATTTCCCTTGACACGGTTTTTTATGTTGAACACAGGGCTTAACAAAATAATTATTTTTCATTTCATTCGTTTGAAGCTGGAAAATAAAAATGGAAAATACTTCTATTTATAAGCTTAAGCTTTTTATTTATTTTTAAATATATTTTCAGTTATATGGGGATAACATAAAGAAAATTTTGTTTAGCGTCTCAAGAATTCTTCCTGCGTATCCACAGTATATATTTTACGAAGTTTAATGTTTTCTTTTTTTTATTTTGTATTAATTGATTTATGGAAAATGTGTATTTTAAGTCCTAGAATCATTTTAGGAACATTTTTTCATTTCATATTGTTCAGAAACTTAATTATTTAAATTTTTTAAAATATTTGTCTAATAGTATAATGCTTTTGTAGAACGTGCCGCGTGCAGCGCCGCTCTGGTGAGAAAACTTCGCACATAGAAACTATAATCGCTAAGGAACCGCCATTTTGTTTTTAGACGGACAGGGCTGGGCTGTAGTGTGATTGAGTTTTCTATGGAAAATAAAAGCATGGCCGAAACAATCAAGAGATGGGCGTATGCTGTGTGTCGAGACAACAACGGAACATTAGGTATCCTCAGGTATCCTATCTTCTCGCTAGGTGGTGCTGACCATGACATAAATCACATACGCATAAATAAAAAAAATATAATGTATATTTTTTCGTGATAATAAAGAGTAGAATATAAAAATGCATTTAGGATAAAATTAATAAAATTGTTTTGAATAGAATTCAGAATTATTTGGAAAAAAATCGATCTGATTTAAATAGATGGTAATGTTTTTATAAAGTTAATAGTTTTAAGCTTATGTGCGAAAAATAATTATTAATTGGACCAAACTCGATCTGATTTAAATAGTTGTTAATGTTTTTATAAAAAGTGGCTAGTTTCAAGGTTATGTGCAAAAAACGTCCATCCTTTCAAAATTACCATTAATCAAATACACAATTACATGAATTCACTTAAACACTAGATCAGCCCTATCCAACTCCTCCATTTTTGCATGGAACGCGTCTGTAAATATATGACCCCCAGAAAAGATATTATAAACCTAGATGCGGCGAGTGGCCTCGGAGTGGGAGAACGATATATATAGAACATCACTCTTTCTTGGGTATCGAGGTGCTGCCCTCTTCACAACTTTCAGCCGTTTCCATGGCGACGCGTGTTTCTCGCAGTGTCTTCTGAATTGGAAAACACGAAGATGCTCGAAAATCTTCGGGAGACTTCGGCTCTCTCCTTATTTCGTCTATATATAGCATATACGAAACATACGAAATAAAGCAAACGTTTCGGCCACATATGGGGCCCTCTTCAGTGCCATAGATTTAAAGATTAATACAAAATTTTCGTGAAAGATAAAAATGTAGAAGATAGTTAAAATAAGGATAATAATGAAACTCAAAAACTTATCTCATCGCTTGCAATTCAAAATGAAGAAGTCCAGTAAGCAACAACACGAATTGGGAAAATTATGTAGAAATCACTGTACATAGAAAACCGGGTGAAATAAACGAAAAACTTAGAATTTTGTAAACAACGGACCGGAATTTTTTGTTTGTTTTATTATCCTTTATCAAGAACGGATGACCAGTTGGTTATTAATAGTAAGCGCGAACAGTTTTAAATTTTGAAAACTTTCCTTGACGACTTTGTTATCGGAGTCTCTCAACGATCGAACTAAACTGTTTTAAAAACCGACTAGGGACAGTTGGCTTTGCTGACTGACAATTTTTTTTTTTTTTAGCTTTTTAAAAGCTATCCTGAGAGGTTCTTCTCCTCCTTGAAGAAGACTATTGTCCTAAACCTAGTAAAGAAATTCGAGACGGTTATGGTGATTTTTACGAGTGGAAGAAAGTGTATAAACTCATCTTCGATATAATATCAGACATGCCATCAAACATGTCACTTTACATTTTAAAAATGGCACATTCAACACAAAGTTTAAATAATTCATAGTTCTGACTATTTTCAGAACAAGTTAATTTCAAAAATTCTTTTAAATGTGATACTTAATTTTTTAAAGATGAGTTTTTTTTTTCTTTTCAAAACATCTCAGAATTAAACTAAATTCAGAAATAAACAACTTTCCAATTTTTCTTCAATTCTGAACACACTCGAATAATATTAAGTAAAATGACAAATATAGATATTATAATAATTTATAATTCTGCAAAGACGTGTTTGCAAATTCAATACAAAATGATTTGTCTGGAAAACTGATATACATAATCTTTTTCTTCATAAATATACACTTTCCTCCACTCGTACAAGCACCATAACCGTCTCGAATTTCTTAACTAGGTTTAGGACAATAGTCTTCTTCAGGTAGGAGAAGAACCTCTCAGGATAGCTTTTAAAAAGAAAAAAATTGTCATTCAGCAAAGCCACATGTCCCGAGTCGGTTTTTAAAACAGTTTAGTTCGATCGTTGAGAGACTCCGATAACAAAGTCCTCAAGGAAAGTTTTCAAAATTTAAAACTGTTCGCGCTTACTATTAATAACCAATTGGTCATCCGTTCTTGATAAAGGAAAATAAAACAAAACACAAAATTCCGGTCCGTTGTTTACAAAATTCTAAGTTTTTCGTTTATTTTACCCGGTTTTCTATGTACAGTGATTCCTACATAATTTTTCCAATTCGTGTTTTTGCTTACTGGATTTCTTCATTTTGAATTGCAAGCGATGAGATAAGTTTTTGAGTTTCATTATTATCCTTATTTTAACTATCTTCTACATTTTTATCTTTCACGAAAATTTTGAATCAATCTTTAAATCTATGGCACTGAAGAAGGCCCCCATATGTGGCCGAAACGTTTACCTTTTCTCTTTTTTGCGTTTTTTATCGTAAGTAGCATTGAAAATTTCAATAGAAGAAAATAAAAAGAGGCTGACCCAATGCCAAAAATATGAAAAATTAACAAAAATTCTGTGAATTTTGGGTCGATATAATAGCAGACATGCCATCAAACATGTCACTTTACAATACGAAATAAAGTAAAAGCAAGCGTTCCCTAACTTTCTGAGTTTCTGCGATTTCTTCGATTCGATGTCTCATGCATCTCGTCGTCTGCTCGCCCGGCGCCTTCTGTTTACAAAATTTGACAGCTGACAAATTTTGTAAAAAGTCTTAAATAATGTTGATGACGTGACATAAATTTTATGAATTTCAGGAAATGTTAAATAATTCTTTCGAGTGTGTGATCTGCAAGGACTATTTATTCGATACTATTTGTTTGTAGAATTTAAATGCAGAATTTGAGGTTAGATTCATAACCTGTTGTATTCAAGTAGTTTTATTTTTAACTTTCTTTGATTTCACTCAATTGATTTTGAATATTATAAATAAAATAAAATGTTACTGTCAATATTTTTGGTCGAAATGAGAAATTGAAATTTTGAGGTTAGAATTTAAATCCAATACTCTTACAGTCTTACAAATGAAAATTAAATTACAGTTATTGAAATTTTACAAAAGTACAATGTAAATCAGATGAATTAATGATACAATGATCTAAAAATGAAAGAGTTTTAAAATCGTTTGAACTCAAAATTTTTTTAATTTTCAAAGGCTTTTTTAAGGCTATAAGTGCTTTTTACAAGTGATTAATTAAAAGCTTACAAGAAAATCATAAGTGGACAGATTAAAAAATAATGAGGTATTGAAAATTGCTTAATAGTAATATTTCCAATTTTAAATTGAATAAGTTGGGAATATTTAAATAAAAAGATCTACGCAAATAATTATTGTAGTTCCTCTTTACAAAAATTTTAATTGCAAACAATTCCAATTGTAAAATATCCTCGATTTTCAAGCGTTTTAAAAATAAATCTATATAATTTAAAGTAATTTAAGTTACACGGAGAAAAATAGTTGAAGTAATTTTACTCAACTCTGTCGATTAAATTTGGGACATAAGGACATTTGAACGTTTATTAAATCCTAGTCGGGTAAAATGAATTTGATATATACCTAATTCACCCAAAGTGAATAACAATAAGCATTACATAGGGAATAGTAAGGAGTTGAGTAAAACGTTATCGACGGCCGGGCACCAACATGCGTCAGTGGGTTAACATGAAATGTATAAGTATATCACCGACGCTTGAGGTTCTTCAAACCGTAGTTGGCTAAAATGAGCATCGGCCGTATTATTTGAACTGGCAATGGTATGGTTCTCTCAAATAAAAAAAAATTCTCACCTCGAGCCTGCCAATAGTCATCCGGTATATACATAAACAACTTACAAATACATTCACACCATTCAGACGTAGCCAATCACATTTCAAATTACAAATTCACTTAAACATATAACCTTACATATATATAAACCTAATAACTACACTTATATATAGTACGATACGCTTTCGACAAATCACGCACACGCTCGCTTACAATGCTTAGATATAAAACTTGGAACTTTCTTATATAGTGACTGAGTTAATTCAGAGCTTGTGAGAGTAAGTGCCGTCAATAAAATTTTTTAGCCTTACTCAAGTAAAAATAAATCAACTTTTTTCACAAATGATTAATAAAATATTTTTAAAAATTAATATAATTCAATATTTAAAGAATTTGAAAAACTTTCTGTGGAATAAATGACGCTTTCGATCGAAAGCGTCATTTTTTCCACAGAAAGATTTTCAAATTCTTTAAATATTGAATTTATTTGCATTATTTGCGATATAAGAGTTTGAAGTTGTCTACGAGGACACCTGTCGACAACGTATCCTATCTGATACGCGACTAGTGATCCTCCGATAATGTAGGCAGTGACAAAAATTTCAAACTCAACTAATTAATTTGAAATTAATATAATTAATCAATTATTATAACTATGATTATTGATATATATATATATAATATAATTATTAAATTACATTTAGTATAGATTTAAATTATAACGACGTATGAAGTTTAGTGAAACTAAATTTTCAAATGTACATTAAAAAATTGCATTATTATTAAGAAGTATCTTGTATAAAAACATTGAAAAGAAGGTTCTTTTATTTTCTGTGTTTTATATTTTCAAAATATGGGTTCTACATTCCAAATTATTAATCTGCCTGAGTAATTTATGTGATATTTCATATTTTATGCAATACACTTATCGACTTTTTTTTGTTTAAATTTTCATAATATCAATTTAATTTTAAGAATTTAAGTTTTTGAAATTAAAAATTTGTTATCTGTGCCCAAGGCGCAGATTACTTTCATTCGTTCCTGCGTGAATAGATGTAGCTGTTGGAATAAATCTTGCGATTCACGGTTTACTCAACTCTCGATTGAAGCGTAGAGTAGAATGAACGGAAAGCTCTACTATTTTTGTGATTTAATAAAAGATTGGTTTTTTTATAGTTATACTACGAGTAATAATATATATATTTAAAAAATTTTAATGCACGCTTTCATACTTCACCCTAAACTTCTGAATTTTACTCAACTTTGATTCATTTTCGAACATTTAATATATCACAAGTAAATACAGTGATACTAAATAACTTCTAACTTGTCCTTATGTCCCAAATTTGATCGGAAGTTGAGTAAAATTACTTCAACTATTTTTCTCCGTGTATATATCGAAAAAATTGAAATAGTCCTCGGAATTTAGAAAACTAGGAAATTTATTCATGGAAATCATTTCAAATTGCATTTAATGAAATATTTCAAATGAAACAATTATTTTTTGTGCCCTCTTTTGAGGATATTGTAAGAATTTCCTTTTCTCACAATTTTACTGGGAATTCTTATATAAATCAGGATCACCTTCGGTAAGTACGCTTTATTTCACTCCCTAAACCAAATAAGTGCACTCAGAAAAAAGATTTGATTAAATCGAAGAAAATTATTTGCTTGAAAGACTTTCTTTGATTTAAAGAAATGATTTGTTTAAATGAAATAAAAATTTTTTAATTCAAACATAATGTCTTTAAACGAAATAAATATTTGTTTGAATCAAATTAATTTTTCTTCTAAACAAAGAAATTAATTCAATGATATATGGTCAAAGATATAAATTGTTTGATTGAAGGCAGAAATTTATTTGATTCGAATAAATATTTATTTGGTCCAAAGATATTTTGTTTGAATCAAAAAAATTTTGTTTCATTAAGGTATTTTTTATCCACGAAAAGTAAACCTCAGGCAAAAATAGATAATTTTGCTTTCAAGAATAACAATATTGTTACTGAAGGGCTATTTTGGAAGAGAAAAGATTAATTTCCATGAAAAAAATTTGAGATACAGAAAAATAATTTTATAAATAAATATTTTTTTCCTCAACTTTTTTTCTTATCGCTTCTTACCAAATTTCAAAAAATTATGCGATTCTAATAAATCATGAATCACTTTTTCAGAGAAAAAATTTCCCACAACTTAACCATTTCCAATTTTCGAAAACGAATAAATTATTATCAAATTCAGCAATTTGTTTATAAAAATTTCGTTTTGGAAAATGTTTTTTTATTGGTTTCAGCCATTAAAGAATTTATTTTTAAAAATCAGAAACGGTAAAGTTGTGGGAAATCTTTTCTCTGAAAAAATGATTCATGATTTATTAGAATCGCATAATTTTTTAAAATTTGATAAGAAGCGATAAGAAACAAAGTTGGGTCCAAAATAAAATTTATTAATAAAATTATTTTTCTGTGTTTTAAATTTTTTTTATGGAAAATAATCTTTTCTCTTTCGAAATAGCCCTTCAATAATAATATTGCTATTCTTGAAAGCAAAAATATCTATTTTTGCCTGAGGTTTACTTTTCGATGATGAAAACTACCTTATTGAGACAAAATTTTTTTGATTCAAACAAAACATCTTTGGACCAAATAAATATTTGTTTGAATCAAATAAATTTCTACCTTCAATCAAACAATTTATATCTTTGACCATATATCATTGAATTAATTTCTTTATTATGAAGAAAAATTAAATTGATTCAAACAAATATTTATTTCGTTTAAAGACATTTTGTTTGAATTAAAAAATTTTTATTTCATTTAAACAAATCATTTCTTTAAATCAAAGAAAGTCTTTCAAGCAAATAATTTTCTTTGATTCAATCAAATCTTTTTTCTGAGTGCACTTATTTTGATTTACATAGTGAAATAAAGCGTATACTTGCCGAAGGTGATCCTGATTTATATAAGAATTCCCAGTAAAATTGTGAGAAAAGGAAATTCTAACAATATCCTCAAAAGAGGACACAAAAAGTAATTGTTTCATTTGAAATATTTCATTAAATGCAATTTATTTATTTATACATCTTATTATAAATGTTTATAAATCAATTCATTTGAGTTTTTTTGAAAAACATTGATCCATTTTTACATTCTCATCATGGATGAGAAGGTATTGGTTTTATGTGAAAAATGACTTTCGAAATTTTCATAAAATCTTTACGTTTTGAGACCCCCTGAGTCAGAAAAAATGGTTTTTACGAAAGTGTCTGTCTGTCTGTCTGTAGGTCGTGTGCGGCATAACTCTCGATAGAATTATCAGATTGAATTGAGCTTTGGTACACTTCATCGGAGCCGAAAAAGTAAGGACAAGTTCGTTAACCAGCCACATCCAATCAAAATTGAGGGGTTGAGCACTACTTTTGTGTTTTTGAAAATAATTTTTTGAAAAAATCAAAAATTTCAATACTGGTTTTAGATAGTGCTCATAAATCTCTACAAATTAACCTGATAACATTTTTTTATTAAATCAAAATTAGAAATGTTATAGCATATTCAAATTCGAAAAAAGTCAATATCAAAATTCCATTTTCCAGTTAAATTATACGAGATACGAAAAAACGTTATGATACAATATTATTGAATAAATAAAGACCTACAAATTTGAATTGTAACATTTTTTCATAAGATGCATATTTTTCTATTTAATTAAAAAAAAAACTATTGAAAATCCAAAATTCAATTTTTTAACAATAATATGTAAAATAAGAAAAAAACGTAAGAATACAATGTTGTTAGTTTCAAAAAGATCTACAAGTTTTGTCTCACACAGTTTCTGATAAAAGATATATTTTTCGTTTCAATTCCAAAAAATACGATTAAAATTCAAAAATTCCATTTTTTAGACAAAATATGTGCGATACAAAAAAAACTTTAAGATGAAAAATTGTTTGGCTAAATAAGGTCTACACATTCTTATCGAGAAATTTCTCGACAGGATGTATATTTTAATTTTTTGATTTTTAATATTGAAAAAATTCGATTTGTTTCACCAAAATATGTGAGATACGAAATAAGCGTTGTTCTGCAAAATCGTTTCCTTAAATAAAGTCTACGATTGTTTTTCCTTTTTGAGATATTTGGAAGAAAATAAATTTATCAATAATCATGTAATTTATTAAAAAGTTACAAAAATGCATACAGAAAATCGAGCGCGAAGCGCGAGTGTCATGATGAGAATGTGTTCCTTAAGGCCGATAGAGCCTTAAGTAAATTGAATTTCCTGTTTCACTTAAATTCAGAAAGAAATAGAGTGACTTTGAGAAAATTACTAATTTACATCATCTTTAATATCATTAAATTGGTTTGAGCTTCAGTATTAAATTATAAGAAATAAACTTAAACGTATGCCAAGAGACAAGACCGAGCGCGAAGCGCGAGGTCCAGAAAGAACGGAGCGCGAAGCGCGACGATCGAATCGCGCGCCCCAGGCGCGCAATGAGAATGTGCCCGCGAAGCGGGCAGATTTTTTTTTTTAGAAAAGTGTGGAATTATCACTTTTTTAATACGAAAATACAAGAACTAGCCATAAATTACAATGAGATTTTAAAACATTCTGACTAGTGTGAGTCAAACAAATATTTCAGAAATTACAAATTATTGATCTTCGGACAACTTTCTTCTTTAAATTTTCGTAAAAATTTTCTGTAAACATTGAGCTTAAAAAAAGGAGAAGACTTCAACATTTGAACTGGTAAGATATTGATTTAAGGGTATGTGATACTTTACCTTGAAGCAATTTAGTTTACACAATTGTTTTTCCACAATTTTGAATTTTTCAAAAAAATAATAGTGCTGCGACGTAAAGAAAATTAACACTGCCGTCTGTGCACTATTATTTTTTTGAAAAATTAAAAATTGTGGAAGAACAACTGTGTAAACTAAATTGCTCTTATGGCAAAGTATCACATGCTCTTAAGTCTAAATTTTCAATTAACTAATTAATTTAAAATTTTATTTTTATAATTGTAATTATTAATTTGAATAATATTTGAAAAGAATAAAAATCCTGGTAACTAGAAGTTGTTCATAATGAAAAAAATCTGCCTGCTTCGCGGGCAAATTCTCATCGCGCGCTTCGCACGCAAGTTTGAGCGCGCCTAGGGCGCGCAATTTGATCGTCGTGCTTCGCGCTCCGTAATACTCGATCGTCGCGCTGCGCGCTCTGTTCTTTCTGGACCTTGCGCTTCGCGCTCGGTCTTGTGCTCTTCGCATAGATTTAAATTTATTTCTTATAATATGATACTGAAGCTCAAACCAATTTTATATTAATATTACAGATGATGTGAATTACACATTTTCTCAGTCACTCAATTTCTTTTTGAATTTAAGTGAAACAGGAAATTCAATTTACTTAAGACTTTATCGGCCTTAAGGAACACATTCTCATCATTACACTCATGCTTCGCGCTCGATTTTTTGTATACATTTCAGTAACTTTTTAATAAATTACATGATTAAAATAATTTATTTATTTTATTCCAAATATCTCAAAAAGAAAAAACAATCGTAGACTTTATTTAAGGAAACGATTTTGCAGAACAACGCTTATTTTGTATCTCACATATTTTGGAGAAAAAATCGAATTTTTTTAATATTAAAAATCAAAACATAAAATATACATCCTGTCCTGAAATGTCTTGATGAGAATTTGTAGACTTCATTCAGGCAAACAATTTTCAATCCAAACGTTTTTTTTGTATCTCATATATTTTGTCTAAAAAATGGAATTTTCGAATTTTAATCGTATTTTTTGGAATTGAAACGAAAAATGTATGTTCTATTAAAAACTGTATGAGACAAAATTTGTAGATCTTTTTGAAACGAACAATTTTGTATTCTTACGTTTTTTTCGTATTTCACATATTATTGTTAAAAAATTGAATTTTGGATTTTCAATAGTTTTTTTTTAAATTAAAAAGAAAAATATGCATCTTTTGGAAAAATGTTACAATTTAAATTTGTAGGTCTTTATGTAGTAAATAATATTGTATTATAACGTTTCTAATTTTAGTTTAATTTTCACAATTTAGGTCGGTTGTAGTTGGTTAACGAACTTGTCCCAACTTTTACGGCTGTGATAAAATATGTCACAGCTCAATTCAATCCGATAATACTATCGAGAGTTATCGAGTATACGACCTACTACTACTACAGACAGACAGACACTTTCGTAAAAACCGTTTTTTCTGACTCAGGGGGTCTCGAAACGTAAAGATTTGATGAAAATTTCGAAAGTCATTTTTCACATAAAACCAATACCTTCTCATCCATGATGAGAATGTAAAAAAAAGAATTAAAAATACAAAAATATTAAAATAAAAAATTAAACTTTTTAAAAATAAGAAACTTATTCTCTTTCTATTGCATACATGTTCAAATTATAATAATTAAATATTGGTTTTTCATTCATGTACTTATCTTTCACTGACAGAAAGTTAATTTAGCAATGTATGTTCACTGTAACCTATTTCAATATCAAAATGATACTATAAAGCAAAATAAAATACACGTAAAGTAGCATTGAAACACTTTACACGCTTACTGTTTATTGGTATCTCAGCGGGTGGAGGGGATTGGAGGGAGATACATTTAGCGCCTCTATAATGCTTTCGAGGAACTAATTTGATCTAATGCTATGGTGCGGGAGAGGCAAGATGGGACCGGTAAAAACACGCCGAAAGCGACGTCTGCATTTAAGTCTGCCAAACTATAATTGGCCGCATCTAGGTTTATAATATCTTTGCTCCCAGATGATAGTTCCTTAAAATCCCAACTTCAGCCTGACTTTAACATTGTTTCATATGGGGAAAATCACGACGCGCCGGTCACAAGATGGCGCCTCCACATCCCGCCTGTTACGTGCCGCGCAGGTGCGACAGAAGAGATAGGAGTTGATAGGTGGGTTCGCGTCGGTCAAATTATTGAAATAAACCGGGAGATATGAATGTTTTTAAATAAAGAAAATTATCGGCTCGTTTAAAATTGACTTTAATCAATATTATTTATATTCAAAACAAATCGGCTAAGTCCGGATTGACAAAGTTACGTCTGAGTTCAAGACGGCGAGATTATCAACTCAGACGAGTAAAATCAAGACTGAGATCAGGATTGAGATTATTCAACTCACACACGATTTACAAAACTACGCGCTCACATGCTCTCCCACTCATACCTTATTGAGGCTCGCTGGCCAGAAGGTTTCAGATTCGAAAAAAGGGTAGACTCGCTCCCTCTACTCATGTATACTAATATGTTCTAGGAAAAATACTTAATGCTTCATATCTCACCCTTTATTCGAAACTCGCGTTTCGTATTTAATGTCACCTAAACATTTAGGTCTATGTCTCGCCGCTATCAGCCCTAGTGTGACAGATCTGTAAACTATTCGGATAAATTATGGATAATGATTTCATTTCTTAGCGCTTTTTATTACATGCCGCTTATTTCGAACCTAATATCCGGACTTGCCTCTAATGTAAACTTAGAACTATTGCACAAAATATTTATAATAGACTTACAAAGGTCCTTATACTCTAACGTGCGCATGCAGGGTTCTCTGAAGCCCTCTCATCACACCGACTCCTTTTAACTATAAACTAAATATTTAAAAATCGTGAGAAAACTCAGTTTAACTTTCAAGAGTTAGTAACTCTATCTCTAATTTAATTACTTTTATAATCTTTCTTTAGATAGCTGATCCAGGACAAAACGTGAATTGAAAACTATTCTATATCTTGCACCAGAAGTCCAACAATAAATCTTTATTAGTATTAAAATATTAATTAAATGAATAAAATGATTAAAGATAGGAGTAACTAAATTTATAATTTCCCGCAAACTTAACTCGAGAGGTGTTGCCATCTTGCGTAGATACGAGCGAATTAGCGTCGCTCGTTACACCTCAGCCCTTATAAAAAGAATTTTGAAGAAAATTCTTTTATTAGTCTTACCCTAGCAACTTAATCTTGTATCTTTAATCTATTCGCATAAAGGAAGAATTCTATTACAATAATAACATTTGTAAAAATACGATTATTAATATTGAAAATCTAAGTTAAATATTCTGTATATTTATTTTCCATCCCTCTCGGATAGACGATGAGTGTGATAGGGTGCTCCATGATGATGAAAGTACCAGAGTTCTTGTTATAACTTTATCAAAGCTATGAATCTAGAGCTTAGAGAGCAATATTCTCTCTCATCGTCTAACTCCAAGCAGATATTTTGTGGAAATTATGACGAAAGGAAGATAAAAAAAATTTGTTTGTTCATTTATTCTAAATTATGTTTCTTTTATAGCTATTGATTTATTACTATTTTTATTTTGTAGGGGATGAGTGACAGGGTGCTCACGACAAGTGTAAGCTCTAGTCCTTATTGCAATTCAAAAAGAAATGCGAGAAGTTCCTAGCCTTCGTGGTACAACAAAGAGCAATACTCTCTCACCTCCGACCTTTTTATTAAAATATTTTTGTTTTGGTGTAGCTTAACAGGTGCATCGAGCGAGTCCAAGTCGCTCATACCCACTCTGCCCTATATACGAAGGATATTTACAGTGTAGCGTATTACGATCAAGAATTACATGTAGCTAAGCTATACCTAATTTCTAATTTAATTGTAGCATATTTTAATGGTCTGTGGTCTAAGACAATTCATATGCACAATTTTTGTTTTTCCATTTCCCAAATTTAATTCAACATTATGATCATTAAAAATGTTAACTATTTTGAAAGGTCCTTGATATTGTACATCTAATTTAGAATTTTTTGCATTATTCAATAAGTAAACCGATTCTCCAATTTCATAATTCTGCGAATTTAACTTTTGATCGTAATATTTCTTGGATTTTTCTTTTGCTTGCTGTAATCTTTCGTTGGCTTTACTTTGTGTTTCAATTAGTTTATCATTTAAGGTTTTCAAGAATAAATTGTATGTTAAAGGAATTTTCCCATTTGCGAATTCTGAAGGAATTCTTGCCCTTTTGCCAAAAATTAATTCGTGGGGTGTAAAACCAGTTCCTTCATGTTCGGATGTATTATAAGAGAAAAGAGCGAATCGGAGCCATCTATCCCAGTTATTTTTTTGACAGTAATTTTTTAAATATTGTATAAGAACATGATGACTTCTTTCTAAGGATCCCAAGGATTGTGGATGGAAAGCAGTTGATTTAATTTGTTTTATTTTAAATATTTTGCAAAAAGTTGACATTACTTGACTCGTGAAATCGCTACCTTGATCAGTGTGAATTATTTGTGGGCAACCGAAACGAGAAATAAAATGTTCAGCAAATGCTAAAGCTATAGTAGTAGACTGCGTGTTTTTTAGTGGTATTGCATCACTGTATTTTGTCAAATTGTCTTGGATTGTTAATATGTATTTATTATTATGTTCAGTTTCTGGTAACGGACCTACAATATCTATTTCAATTTTTTCGAAAGCTTCAGAAGGGGTATCAGTGATTCGCATTGGTAATTTTGTTTTTATCCTTACTAATTTATTTCTTTTACACATTTCACATTTTCGTACAAAATTTCTGACTTCTTCACGCATATTTGTCCAATAAAATTGCTCTCTGATTCTATTATAAGTTTTATTTGCACCTTTATGTCCTCCTACTGTGGAACAATGATATTCTTCAATAATTGGCAAGCGATCTGCTTCCGTTGGAATTTCGATTTGGCCATCACAAATTGTAACAGTATAATCTCCGTTTCCAAAAGTTTTACGTAATTCATTTTCGATTAAAGGCCATGATATTTGATTTAACCCATTTCCTATACATGAAATACTAAAGTGATTCAATTTTAATTCATTCATGGCATATTTTAATCCAATGAAAGCATCAAGAATGTGTGTCATATATGTTTTTGAGTCAAAGTTTTGTTTAATTATTAAATAAAAAACGCACAGATGATTATACTTGTGAACTATAACATTTCCTACCTTTAAATTTTCAGGAAGTTCATTTTTTAGATCATCATAGTTTATTCTATTTTCTTTAAGTAATTCCTGTCCAGTTTCAGTAGTCAGTTTGCAGTCAGCAGGTATAAACAAAACTAAATGATCATTTCTCATATATAATTTATCTTTACAAGTTCGTAAACAAGTCATTTGAAAATCAGATGTCATTAATTCGTCATCGTTAGTTATTTGATTTGTCTCAGTTCCATTAATAGGATTTTCATTTTCAGAATGAATTTCTGTCAACAAGGGAAAACATTTATAATTTTGAGAAGATTGGTTCGATTCAATTATTAATATTTCTTTTAAAACAGAATTATCATTTTTTTCAAAAAAATGTGAATCAAATAGATCCAAATCACTTTCAGAGTCAACATCATTCGGTAATTTGCAAGATTCTTTTTCATTTATTTTAATATTTTTACTATCAATTTCACATCGCTTGACCTCAGTGACAACATCAACAAAATCATCTGTTCCAAAACAAACCAGGACCTTGTCCTCACCGACACAGGAATTTTTAACTGGTACCTTGTCTCCATAGACATAGGCATTTTCATAAACCAGAACCTTGTCCTCATCGACACAGGAATTTTTAACTGGTACCTTGTCTCCATAGACATAGGCATTTTCTACCACATCCCTGCCAAACACGACACAGGATCTCTTAATATCACTCACTTCGTATGATTCATCACTGGCGTCAGGCGATTTATCTATCTTATTATATTCACAAACAGGAGTACAATTATCAAGCTCATTGTCAGCAGAAAAATACACTTCAGTTCTTAAAAAGGCTTCTTCAATGTTTCTACCAATAGTGTCATAGACAGGATCGTAAATAGGATCAGGATACACAGGTGGTAGATTCTGTAGAACCAACACCTTATGCAATTTTTGGAAGGATGAATCAAGAGGGTCCACTTCACTAATAGGTAGAACAGAATCATTATTGACATCAAAATTTATCTGTATTATTTCGTTACTCGGATTTCGCGAAAGAGCATCTGCATTTGAATTCATCACTCCTTTTTTGTAAACAATGTCATAATCATATTCACTAAGGCGAAGTCGCCATCGAAGCAATTTGGACCCAGGATTTTTTACATTGTGTAGCCAAACTAGCGGTCTGTGATCAGTCTCAAGTTTAAAACGTCTACCGTAAAGATAAGGTCGAAAAGTTTCTACACAAAACAAAATAGCAAGTAATTCTTTTTCTATTGTTGAGTAATTAATTTCAGTGTCAGTCAAAGTTCTGGAAGCGTATGCAATAGGAAGATCTCCTTTCAAGTTTAATGATTTTTGACTGAGTACACCCCCTATACCGTAATTTGATGCGTCAGTAGAAACTGTAAAAGGTTTTTTAAAATCTGGATATTGTAAAAGTGGAAATGAACACATAATATTCTTCAACTTATCGAAAGCTTCCTGTTGTCCAGATGTCCATGCAAATCTTACTCCCTTTTTCAATAAGTGAGATAAAGGTTTTGCTATAATAGAAAATTTAGGGATAAATCGTCGATAGTATCCTGCAAGACCTAAGAATTGTTTAACATTTTTAGGATTTCTAGGACGAGGAAATTTACGTACCGCTTCGACCTTTTTGGGATCGGGTTTAACTCCTTCACGAGAGATTACGTGCCCTAAATAAGCTACTTCTTTCTTCAAAAATTTACATTTTTCGGGTTGAAGGGTCAAATTTGCTCTTTCTAATCTCTGTAAAAGGTTCTTTAATTTTCGTGTATGTTCTTCTAGTGAATGAGCGTAAATAACGATATCATCCATATAAACGAAAATTTCTACCCCCTGAAGGCCAGATAAAACTTTATCCATGAGTCTTTGAAAAGTAGCAGGCGCATTTTTAAGACCAAATGGCATTCGATTGAAATGATAATGTCCAAAGGGTGTAGAGAATGCAGTTTTCGCTTTGGATTCCGGGTGCATTTTAACCTGATGAAAACCAGAAGCGAGATCAAGAGTTGAAAAATATTGAGCACCCCCTAACTGATCTAAAATATGAGTTATATTCGGAAGTGGGTATGCATCGCTGATTGTTTTCTCGTTAAGTTGTCGATAATCTATAACCATACGCCAAAGTTTATTTCCCTTTTCGTCAGGCTTTTTAGGAACAATCCATACAGGCGAATTAAACGGTGAATCTGAGTCTTCAATAAAATTAGATTCTAGCAATTTATCAGTCTGTTTCAATATTTCTTCGTTGTGAATTTCAGCTGGGCGGTACTGTCTTTGAAAGGTAGGAGTTTCGTCAGTCGTGTGAATTTTATGCATTATAACGTTAGTAGATCCTAATTTATCACCATCTAAAAAGAAACGATAAGAAAACTCAGAGAAGGGACCAAGTAAACTATTTATTTCTTCGTCATTTAGGTCTTGAAAATTGAGCAAATTCATTATTCTAGTTAGTCTGTCTGGATGTTCTTGAAATTTTTCATCTTGTAAACTTTCTTCTATACTTAATGTCTGTATATTATGAATAGTAGTTTCGTATTCAAAAAGTTTTATTGGAGGGATTATTAGTTCTATATCATGTAAAGTGGAGTTAATAGCATAAACTTGAACCATTCCGTCATTATTTTTCACAAGATTTTCACCAATAAAAACCCCTTCGCCCGTATTGATTCTCTCCAAATAGCCTTCTTTTAAATCTTGGTTTTCGATTTGCAAGGAAACTAATTTTCGCGTTCGTGCAGGTAAATAAATTATTTTTGGTTGATTACAATTTATAGGCTTCAATTTTAAAGTAATTCTTTCATCAGAAAATGACATGGTTGCAAAATTCGTTCTCAAAAAATTCATACCAAGTATTCCACAAGATGAAACAGAAAATTTATCATGAACTAAATGAAATTCGACTTCAGCATCAAAGATTTTTAATATTACAAATCCGTGAGTTTTTTGCATTCCTTTTCCAATTCCAGTTAGGTAATATATACATGTTTCGTCACGACGAATTTTCTCCTGAATACACGATTCTTTAGGAGGTTTAATTCGCAACCCGTATCAATCAATAATTTAGCTTTACCCTTATGAAATTTTTCATTGAGTACTTCTATTGTTGGATTCTGTGAGATCCCCCCTTTCCTGACTGCAAGTGCAACTCGTTTAATTGGCGCTCTGTCGCATTGTTGTTGCTCATCGTTGCGCCTTGACGACGAACAAGTCCGGAGTTTAAATGTCCTGATACAGAAGAGACAGAAGAAACAGATGCAGCCCTTTTCATTTGTTCTAATGTTCCCTCTGCTTTCTTAACCCTTCTTTCTGCTTCGTCAATTTTATGTTTAAAACATTTTTCAAGATTATGCCCCTTTTTATTACAATATGAGCATTCCAATGTGTTTCTAATTTTACCCATGAAATTTTTCGATTTACTGAATTTTCTAGCGTTAGGGAGAGAATTTATATTTCTATGAACGCAATTTCTGGAAATATGTCCATCTTCCCCGCATGTATAGCAAACGAAATTACTAATTTTATCGTTTGGTTTATTTCCGCAACTGCGAGACGTATGACCTCCCTTACCGCAACTGTAACAAATAGTATCTTTATCTGACGATTGTGACGAATGCTCTTCTCGGATATGATTTATTGATCTATGATTCGACTTATGATATTTGTTATGAGGTTCTCTACTTGCGGAATCTACCCCTGAAAATACTACGTTTTCCGCGATGGATGTACTTGGTTCCGACAAGTTTCCATATAATCTTTTCCTGCGGTTTAAATCGCGTTCTGCATCAATTGCAGCATTTATCGCATCTTGTAATGAAGTAGGACTCTGACTTCTAATTCGCCTTGCAAACCTAAACGAAAACAAGTGGCTACGTCAAGGTTATACTCTTTAATTTTTTCTGTCGCTAGCTCAGGTGAAGATTGCTGTTCAATTATTTCCGTCATTTTGTAAAATAATTCAGTAACTCTAGCACCATATGATAAAATATCTTCACCCTTATTTTGTTTCACATGAGCTATTTCAGACTCCACTTGAAAAAGAGTTTTTGGAGTGCCGAAAGCTTTATCTAAAATTGACAATAATTCATCGAGAGAATTAAAATGCCTATTTTTAATATATATATCTGCTTCCCCTACAATTTTTGAACGTAATAATCTAAGAAACAGTGAATAAAATCCCTCATCGATACTTTCAATTGTTATTCTGCATTCTCGTGCAAAGGTTTGAATGGAAATATTTCTGCCATTAAAAATCGGAATTATATCAATTAAAGCTCTTAAAGCTGTAACATCACTTCCTCTAATTTTAGTTATGTTGTTAACTTCTGGGAGGGGAGAAATATTTATATCAGAATTTTGTTCAATTTCTCGCATATTTTTGTTATTATCCACCCACTCAGCTGCGGATGAACCCTCGTTATGACGCAGATCAGCTATCTGTTTTTTCAATTCCAAAAGTAATTTATTTGTTTCGGTTACTAATGTATCATCATCTTTGGAATTAGTCTGGTCACTTTGTTTTGTAAAATTTTCATACGCATTTTTACTTATTTCTGTATTTAAAATTTTAGAACACGATGCGAAACCATCAGGTGGTGACGCATAATCATGATCGTTTTCTAAAATTATTTGTTCGAACGATGAACCTGATGTCGCTGACTTTGACATTTTACCCCCTTTTCTTTTTCTCACTCGCAACAAATAACAAATTTTATCCAAATTCGATTATTATACACATATATATATACACATATATATATCCTTGTTTCTTATTTTATTTTTATTGTATATTCTACTTTTCACTTTTATTAAGTAAACTCTATATTTAGGTTATTAAAATTTGTAATTAAATAAAATAAGAATAAAACTAATTATTTAGTAGTAATAAAAAATGTCTTTTAAAATTTGAATGATTTTAAAGAAACACACATACATACACATATATATATATATATTCAGTAAAGATATGGACGCTTTCTAAATTAAAATTTACTTATATTCTAACCAAACCTTGTGATGTCCAAATAACGCAAACATTTAATTCAACCTGAAAATAAAAAACACTCACTATTCTTTTTTTTTTTTTTTTTTTTTTTTTTTTAAGCGAAAATGACCATTTCCCAAAATAGAGGGTTCACTCCCGCACTAAAAACACTGAAATCCTTGATTGTAGTCCCGCGATGTCAGTCGATCCCTGCAGAAAAAGGTCCAAGTCCCACGAAGGTGAAGAATCCAGTCCGCTAATCCGATGATCCAATGGAGGTGAAAAATTATCAAATAAAATGATTAAATAATTTATTCTTTCTTTACTCTTTTCTAATGCTAGCTACTCGATCCACCAGCATTGTACTCAGAGTAAATGAAAGAAATTTTGAAGAAAAGTCCGTCGATGGTCCACTAATTATATCGCTGCTGTCGTCCCACGATGATCCATCCTTGATCGAAAGTCACTATAATTCGCTGATGTTCCCACGATGGTCTTAAATTTTCAGGCATTCACTTCTAACACTCTTTATTTAAAAATTCAAATTATCCCGTACCGAAACTAGTATACTAAAAGTTTATGTTTACTTAATTAATTCAAAAAGATCCCGGACGAGCCCCCAAATTTATTTTGTTACGTGCCGCGCAGGTGCGACAGAAGAGATAGGAGTTGATAGGTGGGTTCGCGTCGGTCAAATTATTGAAATAAACCGGGAGATATGAATGTTTTTAAATAAAGAAAATTATCGGCTCGTTTAAAATTGACTTTAATCAATATTATTTATATTCAAAACAAATCGGCTAAGTCCGGATTGACAAAGTTACGTCTGAGTTCAAGACGGCGAGATTATCAACTCAGACGAGTAAAATCAAGACTGAGATCAGGATTGAGATTATTCAACTCACACACGATTTACAAAACTACGCGCTCACATGCTCTCCCACTCATACCTTATTGAGGCTCGCTGGCCAGAAGGTTTCAGATTCGAAAAAAGGGTAGACTCGCTCCCTGTACTCATGTATACTAATATGTTCTAGGAAAAATACTTAATGCTTCATATCTCACCCTTTATTCGAAACTCGCGTTTCGTATTTAATGTCACCTAAACATTTAGGTCTATGTCTCGCCGCTATCAGCCCTAGTGTGACAGATCTGTAAACTATTCGGATAAATTATGGATAATGATTTCATTTCTTAGCGCTTTTTATTACATGCCGCTTATTTCGAACCTAATATCCGGACTTGCCTCTAATGTAAACTTAGAACTATTGCACAAAATATTTATAATAGACTTACAAAGGTCCTTATACTCTAACGTGCGCATGCAGGGTTCTCTGAAGCCCTCTCATCACACCGACTCCTTTTAACTATAAACTAAATATTTAAAAATCGTGAGAAAACTCAGTTTAACTTTCAAGAGTTAGTAACTCTATCTCTAATTTAATTACTTTTATAATCTTTCTTTAGATAGCTGATCCAGGACAAAACGTGAATTGAAAACTATTCTATATCTTGCACCAGAAGTCCAACAATAAATCTTTATTAGTATTAAAATATTAATTAAATGAATAAAATGATTAAAGATAGGAGTAACTAAATTTATAATTTCCCGCAAACTTAACTCGAGAGGTGTTGCCATCTTGCGTAGATACGAGCGAATTAGCGTCGCTCGTTACACGCCATGGAACATCCGAACCATCAGAGGGCGTACACGACAGACACTATCGCCATCCCTCTCTACTACTAGAGGAATGGCGCACCATTATCCGAGCGCTACGCGCTCCACAACCTACGCTACCAACATTTACAGGCAGCGAACACGAAGATCCCCATAACTTCCTCCAGGAATGCGAGGAACATTTTGAACAGACGGCAACAGAACCCAGCCAATGGACACGCCTTGCCGGAAAAGCTTTGGTAGATTCAGCAGCAAAATAGTCTGAATTATATAAAACCATCTCTCTACCCTGGGCAAAATTCAAATAGGTGTTGGTAAAAAAGTACGCCGGCACTACCACCTTGATGAAATTACATACAACCTTATACTCCAGAAAACAGAGTGAGAAGGAAAACACCGCCATCTTTCTCCAACAAAAATATCTACTCGCACTCCGTCTCCGACCAGAAGCACCAGAGGAAGAAATCGTCGCCATCTTGTTGGAGTCGTTACGACCCTCAATACGTCGAGCCATACATGCCTCTGCTCCCACGTCATTTACGGAGCTCTTCGACCGTGCCGTTGAAGCAGAAGCGGACGAAGTAGATGACGTCCCAAAAAAGGAAATCCGGAAGGAAGAAGCCAAAATTAAAAACATTCCAGAACCGGTAAATTACACAGCACCAACCCGTCGCGTACCGCCATGTAATTACTATCCAGAGCGCCATTTTCACCGGGACTGCCCAGTTATCAACTCTCGCATTAATCAAGAAAACTGGCGAGATTCAGCTCAACAAAACAGTAATCCGGGAAACTGGCAAGGCGCGGCAGCCAAGGAAGCTGCCGCCAGCCCCTCAACATCGAACAACCAGCAATAAAGCTAACCTCAACGGCCCTGAATCGATTAGCACGGTTACGGGTTCGAATCGGAAACCAGGAGATCTTCGCCCTCATAGACTCTTGCGCTTCTGACAACATAATAAAGTCTTCACTCTTAACGGACGCACAGCGACAGTCGTTACAGCCAAGCCCCCTATACGCAGGACTCGCAGCAGAGGGAGCCACCTTACGATTGATCGGATCAATCAATCTTGCACCCGAGATTTACGACAAAAAATAACCTGGGAAATTCTACGTAAGTCCAGGCCTATCTACGGATCTAATCCTAGGACGTCCATGGCTATGGGACCACAATGTAATACACGAACACCGAGGGGATTGCATTTTTCTAGGCGAATCAGAGCGCCAGAGGGTTTATCTCAGTCCAGAGATTAAACGTAGAACAACCGAGTACGCTGTACCAGAACTCGTGCAAGATTTTCCCCCAGAATTTCTAACAAAGTTCAACGAAATCATTCACAGGCACCATTTTATTTTCCATCAAGGAGGAAGATTACGCCAAACAATCGCCGCAATCCAACATGAAATTCACCTTGCGGACACGCGCGCTTTTCGTGACCCCCCGAGACGCTACTCGGACGAAAAACGCGCATGGATTGATTCACAAGTACGTGACATGCTTGCTGACGGAATCATAGAGCCCACTACCTCACCTTACAGCTCAGCGATCGTAGTTGCAGGGAAGAAGGACGGAGACTATCGATTTTGTATCGATTACCGACGTTTAAATGACGTCACTATTGATACCCCACAATGTCTACCCCGTATCCATGAAATTATCAAAGATCTCGGCCGTGCTAATATTTTCTCATTGATTGATTTCAAAAGTGGATATTGGCAGATCCCATTATCCCGAGAATCCATGAAATACACGGCATTCACTACTCCCAGCGGTGGACAATACCAGTTCCGAGTAATGCCGTTTGGATTAAAAAACGCACCCGGGACGTTCCAAAATTTTATGCGTCACGTTTTGGCCGAATATTGGGGAAAATTTGCCATTGCTTATCTGGACGACATTATTGTTTATTCAGATAGTTGGGAAGAACATCTGCTCCATCTATCGGTAATTTTCGAAAGGTTGGAAATTTATGGTTTAACCTGCTCCCCTACCAAGTGTAAATTCGGGCAAACAACCCTCCCTTATTTGGGCCATATGATAAACAAGGACAACAATACTCCCCAGGAGGGACATTTGATTTGATAAATTTATAATAAATTTATATTTAATTATAGTTAAGAAATAAATACCTATGCCCATTTAAATATAAACAACATTATATACCATAATAATAAATTTTACCGAGTTATATTTTAGTATTATTTAATGAATTTCATTTCATTAGTTTAATTATGGATACTGTCAATACTAATACCGGTAAAAAGCATGGATATCATATATTTTCTTTAATATTTACACTTTTCCCTTTTTACTATATTTGAATTTACCGCAACATTCTTTGTAATCAACCTAAGTAAAGATGGCGGCTCAGCCTTCAATGAAGCACACGACTTTGCATTGATTGTGCATCCAGTGTATAGGGACCGAGAAAAGCATGTCGCGCTATCTGGTGACTGAAATAGACGAACTAATGGAGTAAAGTTTTTGCAGCAATGCCAGGTAAATAGCATGAAAATAATTTGTATATCAAAATAGAGCAGTTACAGAGCATCGATTGGAGTTCAATCGTTTTAACAACATCGAGTGTCAATATATAAAAATTATAAACAGTAAGTATAACAGTGCAAAATTGTGATTTTACTAAGATAGACTCGATCATGTAAGGTTATGTTCGTGATATGTTTACACGACGATTGCAAGGTCGTTAGCTCGTACAGTACGGTCAGAATTGTGGGACCACCTGTTTTTCGATGATTGCTTAAATTACCTTAATTTTAATTCTGTAAGTGATAAAATTTGTACTCTTAATAATCTGGAAGTCATCAAAATTATCTTTAAGATTAGTCTGCAATGAAGTCGTTTGGTTAAATTTTGAAGAAATTATTGCAAAAAAAGTCCAAATTTCAATGTTTTCTTATATTTTAAATAACTTTCAAAACAATCAACATTTTATAATATTCTTAGGCTCATAATAAAGCTGAGATTCTACAGAATCACAATAAGTTGTCATTATAAATCTATAATTTTTTTCTTGCATAATGCAAGGAGTTAAAATTGTAACAAAAAAGTAGGGAAATTTCGAAAACATTTCATCTGTAAGTAAATCATAATAAAGATCATATGAATATATATTTTAAGGGGATTCGATACAAAATTCATGATTATATGTTTTATATATCTTATAAAAATGTTTTTCTAAGCAAAAGCAAAATTGGAATTTTTCCAACTTTTTATTTGAACTTTAACCCTGTGAAGTATGTAAGAAAAAAATTACACATCAATTCCAAGAATTTTGGTCGATTTTTTAGAAATTTAGTTTTAAAATTAGTCCAAGAACATTAAAAAATGTTGATTACTTTGAAAATTATTTAAAATTTAAGAAAGCATTGAAATCTTGACTATTTCTGCAATAACTTCTTCAAAATTTAACAAAACGAATTCATGCTGGGCTCATTTTATAAAGAATTTTGATAGCTTTAAAATCAATTAAGAGAACAAATTTCTTCACTTACATAATTCAAATTAGGATAATTTAAGCAATTATCGAAAAAAAGGTGGCCGGACAATTCTGACCGGTACTGTAATTATTTTCTGTACATGTATTTACATTCAGTAGGTAAGATTTATTTCTGTAAATCAAAAATATGACCAGATTTGAACAATTTAATTATGTATTTTAGGATTAGAATTCTTTCGACTAACTCCAGCTATGTCCAAAAGTTGTTCCTCTTTTTACAGTGACTCGTAGCCTTGAAAATAACGTCTTCATGTTTCCAACTCTTGGGATTCTCCATTTAATGATTTATCTCAGCATACTCCTTGGTTACCGTACTGCAACATTTATTCTTTATCTTCTTCTGACTGGGTATCGTAAAAGTTTTTGCTATGACAATATGAGTCTTATTGCAGAAATCCATTGAACTCTTTGCTGTATTTTGTGTGCCGCAGTTGGGAATCGAAAAAATTTATAATTTCTATTCGAAGCTGTATTTTTACAGTTAACTATACAACGTGAAAAACCCATTGTTATTGAATTTTGCTATAACAACACGTACATATATTTACTCCATAAGTTTCACTTTTCGCCACTGCGAGCGCGGCGACCGATTCTTCTATCCCCTCCCGCCGAACGCTCGGTCCCTATAAAGGTGAAATCAGATGACAGCAGAAAACGCAAGGCAGAAAATGAATAGCCAATTACAGAACAGGTACAAGAAGAAAGAAATCTAAAGATCTTCTGTAATTGGCTGTCTGTTTTCTGCTTTGCGTTTTCTGTCATCGGATTTCACCTTTATAGAGATCAGTGGTACGGGCAGAAAATACATAAGAGTAAAGGAGACAAACAGTGTAAAATTGAACAAAAAGAAACCGTCTGTCTCTTTTGCTCTTATGTATTTTCTGTCCGCACCGGTCAGGCAGACGGGTATAAATGCACCATGAGACAAAAATAGTTATGTCCTACTCTAACCGACACTTATGGTGCATTTATACCTCTGTCTGCCTGACCGATGCGGGCAGAAAATACATAGGAGTAAAGGAGACAGACATTCTAAAATTGGACAAAAAGAAAATATCTGTCTTTTTTGCTCTTATGTATTTTCTGTCCGCACCGGTCAGGCAGACAGAGGTATAAATTCACCATTAATCCCGATCTCAATCCTGACGGTGAAGACATTGTATATATTTCAGCCTCGCAGGAGTTGTCCTAGCCTGCTAACTTTTGGGTGAAGAGTTTTTTTGTTATGTACGTATTATTATAGAATAGAATATATTTTCTAAAAACACAAACATTTTTTTAAACGAATTAACGTAGGCAGTATAATAAAAAATCTATTTTAACAGTCAGAAAATAATAATGTAATTTCTAAGTTGTATAAAAGGGCACGTGACACTTGAGAAAAGTAGTAATAACGTTGAAAAAAGTTGATAAAATTTGATATAAAAAATTTTAATATTCGAAATGAAAGTTTCAGTAAATTTCAAACTGCTCTATGGTCCAAACATTTAGAGAATTTTCTTTACAGAATAAACTAAGAAGAGTATCCCCCAAAAATAATTATTCATTAACTTTTGGAAAGCGCTTACCTCCGATTTTCTTGAAACTTTGTATTCTTATGTATTTTAAGCCCTGATTACGAATATGATTGTGAAAATACCCACAAATTTTATTTTTATGGACCGTGAAAGTCATGGTTTCTCATGTTTATTTCGAGAACCACTGGAAATTTCAAAATTTTATTTCTAAGAAAAGATGTAAATCTCTTCAAAATACACATTTCATCTTCCACCCATGTTCTCTCTGCGAAAGATACTTTTCGAGGTATCTGACTACACGAGAAAAAGTTTATAAATAAATATAGCATTTTACAAAATTTACATATTCACTCGTTTCTCAACCCTTGGCACAGATCAAAAGTTTAGTAGGATATGGAAACTTTCACGGTTTTTTTCCAAACACGATGAGAATGGGTATGATACAATGCATACATATCAATTAATAATTTTGAAAAATGTTGATTCACTCCATGAAAACCTTATGAAAAGTATCTTCAACGTGAACGCCGGAAAAGGACCTAACGTTTTTTCTCCCACCCTTATTACGACTTTTCAACTTCACCGACTTTTTTCTCGATAACTATTACTCCCACGAAAAAAAATGGATAAGAGGTAACATATGTATTTTGATGAAATCTATAACTTTCGTTTCAAATATTTTTCGAAATTTCGAATGATTTTCAAAATAAATGTAAGAAACCATGACTTTTACGAGCTTCTCATGGTTCTTACCATCAAAATTACATTTGCGGGTATTTTTACCATCATATTCGTAATTAGCGCCTCAAAATACATGAGTATGCAAAGTTTCTAGAAAATTAGAGGTAAGCGCTTTTCGGAAATGAAAACTCGTCACACTCAAATACTTAACCAGAAGTTTTGGAATAATGGTTTGTTGCACCTAGTTTATCAGAAACAAAATATTAGAAGTACGAACGAAGTATTAGAGTTCCTGCCTGATAGAATTTTATGGTACTTTCGGCGATTTGTTAACATAGGAGTTGATACAGCTTTCATACGAAAAGTATTTGATCAACTTTTTATCAGATATGCTGATATAATTTAATTCACGTTCGTGGCGAAAGTATTGGATTAATTTTGGATTGATGCCTTGGATTAAGTCGGATTGATTTTTGACCGTTTTTCATCAAACGATGTACAAAACGTTTTCTGTAATGATTCAGAATGACTCGGAATAGTTCGAAAACAGATTCCGGAATGCTTTGGAGTTGCTCTGATTAGCTTGAATCACATTCCAATTCAATACTTTCGCCAGGGGTATTATGATTGAACTTGATTGAAGCCCGCTATTTCAATAGGGCTTAATTGAATTTTCAAATAATTATTGAGTTTGCTTCAATTTTTTTTAGGTAAAAAGTCTATAAAATTCCATAATTTTCAATACTATTTTCCATCTGGGGAGATATGAGCGTATAAGATTTGATATAATTTTATTTTAGAAATTGTGATAGAAAAATATAAGATTTCATAACGGAAAGAATTTGATAGAAGTTTCCATAAACATAGGATATGATAGAAGTTATGAGCGGATAAGATTTGATAGTTGCATTTTAGAAATGCTGATGGAGAAGTTTGAGATTTTTTAACGGATAGAATTTAATAAAAATTTTAGTAAATAAAAAACATAGCATTTGATAAAAGTTATGAGCTGATAAGGCTTGAAGAAGATTCATTTCAGAAAGGATGATAGAAATTAATGGGTCTTGCTGTCAAATAAAATTTGATCAGAATTCCACATAAAAACATAGTATTTGATTTGATTTAATTTCATATTTCCTATGATAGAAAGTGTACAGAATTCTATACATTTTCAATACTTTTTTCCAACAGGGAAGTTTATATGAATAGCTTGGTCCAGTTTCTACTTGTTTGTGTCCAAAATAAAAAAATTTTGTTTTTAAAATTTAGGAAACGGCAGAGAAGATAAAAACGTACGTAGATAGGTTTTTTTTTAGTTTTGATAATTAAAAAAAATGCCCGATGGATTTTGCTAATAAATGTTTGCATATTAAACCGTTGTCAAAACATAGATGGCCTTAGCTGCTTATGTATCTGATGCGTGATGCCAATACTGGTTTTTTATTCTTATTAAACATCTGTCAATGCTACTCAGTAAACGATATTCCAAGTTTCATACAACGACATTGTTTTTCATGGCATTGAAAATGTCGAATTGTTCTCCAAATTTTCATCATTTGCACGAAGTTCCACTTCATTATTTTATTTCAAAGCAGCTGAAAGTCATCATATTCTTGTGAAAGTTTATTATGAACATGTTCTATCAGAAACAACGTGCAGAGATTGATTTCAACGATTCAAAAGTAGTGATTTTGATTTCAGTAAAAAAGACCATAGAAAACCATCGAAAAAATTTAAAGATGCAGAATGACATGCATTCTTCGACGAAGATTCAACTCAAATCTTAAAACAATTGTCAAAAGCATTGGAAGTTAACCAGGGAACTATTAGAAAGATCTAGGAAAAAGGAAAATGGAGGGGGGGGGGCAGGAAACACAAAATAACTTTTCATAGCGCCTCCTTTGAAAATCCGATTTTCGGTACCTGTAGAGCGGGTTGAAGCTACTATTACATTACTCGAAACAAAACACAGCGAGCAATCGCTCTGTTTCGCCCCATGTAATGTAATATACTATTGCTCCACGAAAATGTACTTCCTTATGTTGCAAAACTAGTCAAAACATATTTGAAAAATAATAAATGGGACGCGCTACTTCACGCGCCATATTCACTAGACATAGCTCCTTCTGATTGGCTAATACTTTGAATATTAAATTCATTCAGTTTTTTATTCAACTAAAGGCATTTCAAAACATTTAAAAACCTAAAATCAATATAACTTCCTAATTTCTTGAGTACCATATACCCTAGAATCGAATAATCAATTTATTAAGTATATGTTGCTTCCTCATTTGTTGTCAATAGTATAGGTAGTGCAAAACAAATATCGCTCTTTTTAAACTTTCACCATAACACAACACTTTTCCACAGAAATCGTTTCTTAAAATGAATATAAGACAATTTTAAAAGTCAGAAACCAAAATCGATAAATAATTTGCGAATTCTGGTTCCTGATTTATAAATGAAACCGATTCATTTCACCGATGTCGATTACATTTTAATTGCTGATTCAATCCGTCATTATGAATTTAATGGTTGATACACAAAGAAAAATAGTTCTTTTAATTCTACTCCAGTTTGTCGGTTAAACCTGGCAAATAAGGACATTTCAACATCTTTTAAATCCAAGTCTAGTAAAATAAATTTGATAAGTGCTTACTTCACCCAGCGTAAGTAATAGTAAGCGTTACATAGGGAACTACACGGAAAAAACATTATAGCTGTTCGACCTATACCGGTATATAGTGTCTCGACCCATGCGGTATAAGTGAGACAACTATACTGGTTTTCCGCGTGACCTATACATTGCTTCGCATGCACGTGACTCTAACCTGTAAATGAGAAAGAAGTGTCATTTTTTCGAGGCGTTTTTTCGAAGCGTTTGTCGATTTGTTTGGGGCATTTTTTCTTTCTTTGAAAGATCATTTTTGCGTATCGCGTTTTGCTTTATCACACGCGAAAATTCACAAGAGCGATAACGATGGCATAATATTTTGTTTACGGTCGCTATACATGGTATTGACATATCAACGAATTTGTATAGCTGTCTCACATATACTCGTATAGTCCTGAGGACCATACCGTAGCATTGGTCTGATAGCAATATTTTCTGGTTCTGAGGACCAAAATATAGTTCTCTTGGCTATACTGTTTTTTCAGTGTACAAGGAGTTGAGTAAAACGTTGTCGATGACAAGGCATCAACATGCGTCAGTGGGTTAACATGAAATATATAAGTATATCACCGGCGCTCGAAAAATTTTTATCCCCATACCTAGCGGGGATGTTTGTCGTTTTCAACCCCAAATGCCCAAAAATGTGAATAAAAAATTTGTACAGGGAAGCTATGCTTGATACCGAAAATTTTAGACCTTAAGATTGTAGCATTTAGTGACAATTATTTGGGAAAGAATTATCAACGACATATCAGATGGGTATGCTTGTTTTTTTCAACCCCAAATGCCCAACAAAAATGTGAATAAAATATTTGTACATTCAAAGTAAGCTCGATACCTAGGATTTTAGAACTGAAGATTGTAGCATTTAGTGTTAATTATCTGTAAAAAAATTTTTATTTCCATGCCTCGAGGGGATGTTTGTCGTTCTCAACCCCAAATGCCCAAAAATGTGAATAAAAAATTTGTACAATCAAACTAAGCTCGATACCTAAAATTTTAGAGCTGAATATTGTAGCATGTAGTGTTAATTACCTACAAAGAAAATTTTATTTCCATGTTTCGAGGGGATGATGACCCATCAATTTATTTTTCAGTTGCAAAAAAAATGAAAGTAGGTAAAATGAAATAAAACAAAATAATTCAACAAGGAAGACAAAATAAAATCCAATCGGATAGAAGTAAAAGAAAATATTGATAGGGACTCCCATCCAATTGCTAACCATGCTCGGTGTCGCTTCACTTCCGTGATCGACCGAGAGCCGGCAGGCCGAACCTAATATCACGCTGTCTGCTCTCTTGAACGAAAATAGCCGTGAAGACATGATGGCTACGTTTGACTTGCGCACGCTCTCCGAGTGCAATTCAACGCGTAATAAGGGAAATTCTAGTGTGTAAAAAGCTGTGGATTTTGCGCGTCAGCTCCCACTCGTTACACGCAAAGTCCTCATGCCAGTATTTTTTAGCATTCCCTTCTATTTTCTTTAAAAAAGACGCCAGAACTCGAGACCGACCCGTCTCATGGCATTAATTATCACAGTCTTATTTTTTCCTTTTTCGTTTCTTGGAGAATCATATATTTTGACGTCACAATGTTGTGACTCAAAATTGATCTTTCGAATTAAGTGTGTTTTAAAAAAACGGTTGGAGACAGACATTGTTGGATGAAAGTGGAGAATAAGATCTTTTCTATACGAGTTCAGATTTGAGGAAATTCAACTAAAAAAACTTGAAAGGATTTGCACAAGATGGCTGGAATATTGCGGCAAATGTGAAACGGTTTGCAATGGCCTATATTACAGCAATTAAATATTGTTAAATTAAGGGGGTCTTTTGGTTCGCCGTCTGATTTTCACACGCATTTTCAAAAATTTATTGCAAGCAAACGACAAAAGATAATGACACGGATTTTTTTATTGAATAAAGCATTTCAATGTCTTCCTCATATATTATTTTGAGTTTATTGACTTGTCACCCGTGACGCCAGGATGACGTTGACCAGAACCGTGAAAAAACCCTGTGTCGGCGATTGAGCCTCTCCTGGTGATCTGAAACAAAAAACACAAATGGGTCAGAATTAGTGAAATCGCCACGAAAAAAATGACTGTCTTTATTTTTTATTGAAATTTTGATAATTCGGTTCTACACTGAGAGACGTTTCATTAGAGTAAATTATAAAAATGAATTATATATTAGTATGATATCGTTTCAAAATGAGGCAAACAGGGTTTACGTATCAGAAAATAATATAGTGGTTTTCAAGCGGCGAAGTTACTATTTTCGTCTGAATAAATGAAATCTATGTTCTACTAACTGTTACATAGTGAATTTGAAATTTACTATATGAACGTTGCGAAGCGAAACAAAAAATATGTAAATCTGAATATCACTTTATGAAAAATCACTCACTCCACCAAAAGGTTTGATCTTGAGAAGTGATGGTTTCTTCAAGTCCCTTCTGAACACAATTATGTTTCTTCACATTTAGAGGGTTACAGCATGCATTTGGCGAGGGCATTTCGAATGATAATTCACTGAGGAACAATGATAAACAAAAATTATTTCACTTCTACGATTCAAAAATACGTAACTGCATTGTCTCCATAATCATGATAAACTGTTTGAAAGCCAACAAAAATGGTAGATAAATAATCATTAACGGGATTTTCTCAAATAAGTCTATCCCCAATGACATGCCTTGCAATAATTATTTTTAAATAATGTAGAGAAATTAAGGAAAATACAATATGAGTCAACAATTTCTTTATTACCGTCTACACTACTCTGTAGTATTGCTACACGACTGAGTCGTTAGGTCAACACGATTGGGTCGTGTATGTCACGAATTTTTCTGACTGGCATAACGGAAATTTCTTAGAGTGACAGTTGTAATTATGTACATTGTGTTTGTTACAGCAGCTTCGTTGTTCAGATTCGTTTGGTCTAGTTCCCTCATCCATTTAGCAATGCGATTGATTGCATTTGAACAGGCGAGAGGCTGTTGAAAATGCAATTTTTTGAACCTGGGATCCAAGATTGTCGATGTTGCATAATAGCATTGTTTTCTATTTAACTAAATCACATAGAAATAGCGTTTTGAAGACAATCAACTAATACAAGTGCAGTTTCCGTTTTTATAGGCTCTCGCAGAGGTTTTTATTTTGATTTTTTAAGCAATTGATCAGTGGAATGATTTTGCTAGCCGTTACAAATCGTTCTCCACACATTTCTCTTGTAACTTTTTCAAGTGGCTGCAAAACTTCCATAATTTCTTTTGCCAACTGGAGTTCAGACTCAGTCAACATTTCCAATAATCATTATGCAAATAAATTCAAATATTCGTGCAATAAATATTTATGATTTTTTACACTGTTAAAAATCGGTGCGGCTCCTAACACCGAATAGGTGTTGATTTTTGAGCCTCACACCAGTCAAATGTGAAAGTCACACTACTGCGGTGTGAATTCGGTGTTCGGTGTCGATATTCAATTTTATTCAAGTTTCACAACACATTAGTGTTAAAGAAAGTATCATGAACACCACTTTGGTGTTAATAAACGATTTATATGTTTGATTGTTTTATACGTAATGCATTTTTCTGGATATCAAGCCAATCACTGGTTTTTTGATGTTTGAATTTTAAGAAATAATTTTTTAAAGAAAACCAATTATTTTAAGTGGTTTATTAAGACATTAAACTTTGTTCAAATAAAATAGAAATGTTCTGTATGAACTTGGAGAAATGGTAATACTTATCATTATGTTTATTTTTGGTTTTTTTAATGAATCGATAGATGAAATTTTTTTTAGTATTGTGGGATTTTATACTTTATTTGGAAAATATAAATTATATATTAATACTATACGGCTTGATGTAGTAACAATAATGTTTAATTTTTTGTCCAATGAGAATATTATGACGAAGACGTCTAAATATAAATCATGTGAAATATCTTAGAAGTAGCTTCCATTTGAGTGTACAGGTCAAAATGCAAAGAATATTAAATATATCATTTTTCGTGTTATATTTTTATTGTTCAAAACAATCTTATTTTCTAATGGTAACATTTCATATTATTTTATATCTTGAAATTATATAATACCCAGAAGAGTGATATGGTTGATGTCGTTCATAAACTAAAATATGTGACAATTCTTTCAAATTAATTCACTGAAAAATTCCAGCTCGTTGAAAATTGTTTCTGCTTTTTGTCCTGTAGTTCTGCAAAAATTGTCATCCTCGCAACCGGAATTTAATAATTCGGATCTGAGGCTTTCTTCTTTCTCTAAAATCATGGTCTTTGTCGACTCGTGAGAAACAGTACGAATTCTACAGAAATTCGTTTTATTGAAAGACTGTGGTAAATTGTAGAGCATGTTTCCCCCCAAATTGTCTTTTAAATTAAAGGACGCAATATTTTCTCCATTCCATTAATTTTGGCATCAATGGAATAAAAAAGACCAACTAAATGAATGTTTTCCAGAATTGCATTGAATTCATTAGGCAAATTCCTCAAAGCACAATATATTGCTCCTATCTTATGGCCACTGGTTTCGCTCCCTAATGGATTTACCGTTTCAAACTCGTCAAAGTACAAAATTAAAGCGACCTTGGAGTTGTTTTCTTTGAATAAGACATGTTTTTGATAATATGTACCGTCTCTGAATCCTCTTATTTGGCCATTTTGATTAATATGGGTCTTCGATATTTCCTGCCATACAGATTTGTCCAACAAAACGGATTCGATTGTCTCTAATATCGGAATACAAGCCATTTTACAAGTTACTGGGATAGTTTGTAAATACCTGTTTTCCTATCACGTATCTGGTCAGATCTTTTACCAACTGGAACGAATTTTGGCATAACTATTTCAGCTTGAGTCGATACTAGCTTATTTCTTTTGTATTTATGTTAGTTGCCAAACTTTCCATTCTTTTTTTTATTCATTGACGTAATCGTCACTTTTCTTTACAATAAGTGGTGGTGCGTCAGAACAAATTTCAGTAATATCTTTCAATACCTGATGTAACAATTTAGAACTTCCCTCGACAATTTTGTCGATATCTGTTTTGGTGAAACTTGACGCATCGAGATTGTTAAAAAAAATTTCGTAATTATCGAATTGTTTTTCCCCACATAATTTCCCAGTATTTTGATCTTTTGAAGTGTCATCTCTGACAGCAGAATTAGCATTAATGGGTTGTAAAATAGAAGTACTTTTGTTGCGAAAATCGACCGCCTTTTTACCAATTGCGCTGGATTCTCCATTTTCATTTACTCGCATTTCTTTCTGTGTGGTTACATTTGTATTACTTACCAGGTCTAGAAGTATGAAACCGGAATTTTTTTTGCAAAAGTTACACGTCTGTTCCATGAAAATAATCAAAAATATTTTATTCAAAGTAATCTCCATTGCTATTTACACATTTTTCCCACCTCTCCGGAAGGTGATGAATGCCACGCCAATAAAACTTTTCGTCTTTTAAATCAAACCAGTTATCCAGCCATTCTCGTACATTTTCGTACGTAGTGAAGCGTTGTTCAGCGAGAGCGTGGCCCAGTGATGCGAACAGATGGTAATCCGACGGAGCCAAGTCTGGAGAATAAGCGGCATGCGCCAGTATTTCCCAACTGAACGTCTCGATCGTTTCCTTGACCCGTTTCGGTGTGTGATATGGGGCATTATCGTGAAGAAAAATGACTTTGTGTTGCCTTCTTCGATAATCCGGTCGTTTTTCTTGTAATTTCAATTAACTCGAGGCCCCCAGATATTCCTTTGATTTCTTCGTGGAGATCCTAGCACAATATTAAAATAGTTTTGTATCAAATTTTTTCACAAAGAAAAATTCCATATTGTAGACAGTTGTAATTTAAAAAATCTTTGAAAAAGAGTAAATTGCAATTTTAAAAAAGCTCTCTTACAAATGGCTCCGACTCTGGGAAGTTTTGCACTGCAGCATTTATTTGAATTAGAACACTTGAAAGTGCACATTCTGCGGAATCAATGTTACTAATCGTCATGACAACATCCTGATCATTAGGTTGTAATGATTTCATGAGGTCGACGTCATAATGGTTAAGAATACCTACGAGGAAAAACAATATATGTGTTTGCATGAAGTGTAGAATTTTTACCCTAGCGAACTGTCAGAACGGTAGCTTTACGCTGTACCGTAAAGCTATCGTAAAGCTATCGTAAAGCTATCGTAAAGCTATCACAAAGCTATCGTAAAGTAGCATTATAACTCATGAATGAGGAAAAATAAACATTCAAAATGTTTTCATCCTTATTCTACGTTGAAAATAACGTTAACTGGTAATTGAAATATGCAATAATTTTATTTATTTACGCTAAAAATTAAAAAAAAACATAATACCTGTCATTGAAGGCAGTGCAGTGGTTCACCTTTTGTGGAACTTCTCCGTTAAAGTTGACCATTGGTTGGAGTGAGACACAATAATACTTTCATCTCACTCTAACAAATATTCAATCCTGACGGTGAAGACATGAAAAGTGATGAACCACTGCACTGCCTAGAATGACAGGTATTATGTTTTTTTCAATTTTTAGCGTAAATAAATAAAATTATTGCATATTTCAATTACCAGTTAACGTTATTTTCAACGTAGAGTAAGGATAAAAACATTTTGAATGCTTATTTTGCCTCATTCATGAGTTATAATGCTACTTTACGATAGCTTTACGATAGCTTTACGGTACAGCGTAAAGCTACCGTTCAGCTAGTTCGCTAGGGCAGCTACTCATATTTCAAGCAAAACTGATTTTATCATCAACTGACCTGGGATTAGAATTTCCTCCGGGACTGATTTAATGCAAAAAATATCTTTTTTAAACAAATAAAATGTGTCTTCTTCGATGACGGCACCGTCAGAATCCGTAACTTCAATTTTTGATTTTTTAAAACGTTCCTTAGCTAATGAGGGCCCAAAAACATGACAACTTTTTTATTTAATTGAGAGCTAGAATAAATGAAGAATTGTACTGTAACTGGATCTTTCTGGCCAATTTTATCGTCCATGGACATATACTAGTTGTTTTTGTCAAGACCAGTCGACACATGTGCAATGCGCGTATTCACGATTCTCAACACCGGTTCGGTGTTGATCTCACACCGCCCGGTTTTAATATCAAACCACTTGGTGTGAAGAAACATATAATAACACTACTTGGTGTAACTTTTTTTTTTCTATTTTATTTCAACACCGACTGGTGTTGTTCTTCAAAGAAATCAGCACCAGTTCGGTGTGAAACAGTATTCCAATCCAAAGTCACACCAGAATTTACAGTTTTACAGTGTACGTATAAATTTTCTGTATAAACTGCAATATCTAGATTTTAGATATAAATCCTATCCAACAACGTGAAACTTTATTCCTCTGTAGTTTGTCTTCTTCGTTGCTTGTGGTTTTATTTCTTTGTCACAAAGCAGAAAATGAACAGCCAATTACAGAAAACCTTTGGCTTTCCTTTCGTCTAAAAGGTGTTCCGTAATTGGCTGTTCGTTCTCTGCTTTTCGTTTTACGCGAGTAAGCCCACCTGGAGCGACAACCTGACTACTTGGACTCTTAGTCTTAGGAGCTGTAAAAAATCTTTTAGATGTGAAGCCGTCTTTAGATTATACAGAATGCTAAAAAATGCAACTATAGAACGTAGATATCACAAAGATACAGGCAGTACGAGCTGTTTGGAAAAAAAACCTAAATTATAATTTTTGAAAAAAAATCGACTCTTCGATTCTTAGGGTAAAGAATCGATTCACTTAAGAATCGAATAGCAAAGAATCGGGTGAAAGAATCGATTTTTTGAAGAATCGAATCGGAATCGAACTTCCCTAGGGTTTTTTCAAGGCTCCGGTCAAGGTCATCTTGACGTCACGGGTGATAAGACAATAAACTCAAAATAATATATGAGGAAGACATTGAAATGCTTTATTCAATAAAAAAAATTCGTGTTGTTATCTTTTGTCGTTTGGTTGCAATAAATTCTTAAAAATGCGTGTGAAAATCAGACGAGGAACCAGAAGACCCCCTCAAGCTCTCAAACATTTAAAAAATTTTATGGGTTGTTGGAATATAAATTTATTTGTGAGAGCCTGCAGAATCGACGCAACAGCCTTTGATCACCTGGATAAATGCTCTTTGGGAGTGATGTTCAGTGTGCTATTATTTTCAATGAAAATAACAAACAAGATTAGCAGTTTTGAAAAACAAGGTAGTGTTGGCTTTAGCTCGCCAAATATATCACTTTTGAAATTTGCAAATAGTTTTTTCGAATACAAATATATATATATATTGATTTTTATTTTGTTTTTCTTAGAAATGTCATTTCGCACAAAGAAAATGTACAAACAGTTTTTAAGTACTATTTATGATAAATAGGCTATTGCGAAAGAAAGAGCAGTAGTAAAAAACAGTGATTTACATAAAATTTTGTTTTAAAAATTTAGGAAATGGTAGAGAAGATAAAAATGGATGAAGATATATGATTTTTGGTTTGGGCAATGAAAATAAGTTCTAAAGGGTGTTTTTATAAGTGCTTTAAAACTTCAAATTGAAATAAAACACTAAAAAAATTGATGGAATGTTTATTTTTGATATTTTTTTTGTGAAAGTAAATTTAATTTCATTTATGTTTTGAAAACGATTTTCGGCATGTGACCGCCACGACTAATCGTTACAAAGCACATCCGATAATTCCAATTTTTCACAACTTTTTCCAATACTTTTGGCCTTATTTCATTAATGGCTTGGTTAATATTGACCTCCAATGCTTCCAGAGTTATTAGTTTGTTAGCATAAACCATGGATTTCAGGGTCTCAAAATATTTTTTTAGATTGGTCTCACTCCATATACGGCAATTTTGCTTGTTCATATACCCATTCAATCAGAAATGCGCCTCATCAAAGAATAAAATTTTACGATAAAAAATGGATTAACTTTGAATTGGTTGTGAGCCCAATCTGCGAACGCACGATGCAAACGATGATAATTAGGCTTCAATTCTTGGACCGACTGGATCTTATTTTTTTTCACGTGGTGAACAGAGAAAGCCCAAGTTGTTGAGTACGATGGCGAATTGACATGTCTGGGTCCTCTTTTACACTTTCACTCACAGAAGCGATAGCTTTTTTGGTACGCAAATTCCTTTGTCCTGTTAGTGTTCTCACATCATACAATGAATAAGTGGTACAAAATTTATTCATCAAAGAACAAATAGCCTGCTCAGAAGGTCGATTATGTCGACCTTAAAATAGACAAAGAGCTTTATAAATTTCGCGAACAGAACTTCGATCTAAAAAATAATAAATTTCCAAAATTTGGAAGCGTTTTTTTTTTTTTTTTTTTTGGTGAGGAGGAAAAATGGCGAAATCTTTTATAGACCGCGCCAACCAGGAAAGGAATAAGAAGATTCCTCCCCTGGTCGACGCGAACAGCCAAGTCCGCCCAAGACGCAGGACCGCGGGTGTAGGCCCCGATGCGATTTCTACTGGCCCCCATTGTTGCCGCGCTCTGCACGCCCATCGAGCTCCCTCCACTTCATCACCAGGGTGACGAATGACTCGATAAACATCCAAATCTGTTCAGACTGGAGCATGAGAGAGACCATCGTGTCAGGAGTGAGCTCGGCACCCACTGCCTGACCGAGGGCCTCCCTTGCCGCGCCCCACTTTGCGCAGACGAAGAGTGCGTGCTCTGCATTATCCACAACGGAACCGCAGTAGCGGCACGACTCATCGTCTCTTTTCTTGAAGCGCTTTAGGTATGCATTAAAGGAACCATGGCCCGAAAGCGCTTGCGCCAGGTAAAAGCCGACTTGACCGTGCTTTCTATCCAGCCAGGTGGCGAGCTCCGGGATCAGACGGTGTGTCCATCTCCCGGTTTGGTCACCATGCCATCTCGTCTGCCATTTCTCGATGAGTCTGCGCCTTCCATCCTTGCGGATGGCCTCCTTCGCGCGAGCGATTTCCTGCAGGGCGGCGCAGGTAAGCTCCTTGCGAAGCTGAAAGGTCTCCTGCCTTTCCTCCGCCAGTAAATCTATTGGCGGGACGCTCGCCAGGACCAGCACAGCACTCGTCGACACAGTTCGGTATGCTGAGACAATTCTCATCACCACACCTCTCTGTGCCGAGAACAGCTTCTTCAGGATAGCATGGTTGTTAAGGGCACTTGTCCAGATCGGAGCTGCATAAAGCAGTTTCGAATTTAACACGCTCGCCACCAGCCTTCTCTTAGCTTCCCTAGGACCACCAATGTTGGGCATGAGCCGAGTCAGGGCGGCCCCACACTGGATGGCTTTGACAGTCGCGATCTGCAGGTGTTCGCCGAAGCTAAGCCTTCGATCCAACTGCACACCCAGGTACTTAATGCTCTTTTTCCACTTGATTTCATGTTCCCCGAGAACGATCCTCGGGCATTTGAAGGATCTCCTGTCTGTGACCAGCAAAGCCTCGGTCTTCTCAGGGGCCATTTTCAGGCATCTGCTATCCAACCAACGCTTTGCCCGCCACAGACTATCATTGATCCTCAGCTCCAGGATTTTGACGTCGTCAGCGGCGCACACGACAAGTGCGTCATCCGCGAAGCCGATGATGCTCGTTCCAGCAGGCAGGTCCATGCGCAGGAAATCGTCGTACATGACGTTCCAGACGTGTGGCCCTACCCGCGACCCTTGAGGGGCGCCACATGTCATCTCTTCCTTGAGAGACCATTTGTCGCCCTCGTATATCACCTACCTGTCGCTCAGATAGTCATCTATCATTCGTAATAGGTAGTCTGGAACCTTTTTCCGCACCATCGCCTCGATGCAGATGTTCAATCTCGCGGTATTGAACGCATTGCGTATGTCAATGCTGATCAACGCGCAGAATCCCTTACGCTTACCAGTTCCTCTTCTTGCTTTAGTGACGATGTCCACCACTGCTTGGATGGCGTCAACTGTGGACCTGCCTTTCCGAGAGCCGAACTGGTTTTCCGAGAGATCATTCTCGCGGACCATGTGACCCTGTAGTCTTTGTAGGATCATTTCCTCCAGAAGTTTCCCCATCGTATCCAATAAACATATTGGTCTATACGATGAGGCATCCCCTAGAGGTTTGTTGCCTTTCCTCAGCAGGACCAACCTCTGCTTCTTCCAGTCTGCGAAGAACCTCCCCTCCCGAAGACAGGAGTTGAAGACTTCTAGGAGGATCTCCGGGTATACCCCGATCACCTCTTTGAGGATCTCGTTCGGCAACCCGTCGATCCCCGGCGCTGTGTTTGCCTTGAGCCTTCCACCCGCTCTCTTTAGTTCTTCGAGAGTGAAGAGTTCTTCGCCCCGGACCACGCAGGAACTTCCGTCCTGTCTTTGGAACGGCTCTACATGCGGGAACAAGCTTCGCACGATGTACTTGACACGATAGGCACTATCCAGGCCCGGGGTCTTTCTTCTAGTCACCAATCTCTTAGTGACTATTTTGAAGGCGAGACCCGATGTGTCCTTCTCGACTTCTCCGATCAAGTCTTTCCAGCACTGAAGTCGGCTTTTTTTTATGCCTTGCCTCAGAGCTGATTTTGCTTTTTTCCATGCCTCGCGCAGCAGAGGATCACCCTTTGAGCGGGTAAAACTCCGCCGCGCTGTAAGGCACTTTCGACGAAGGACGGACAACTGGTCGTTCCACCAGTACATTGAGTCCCCGCTACGCCCGTGCCCGCGGCGAGGCATGGAGTGGTCACATGCTGCGACCACTTTCCGCCTCGCCGCCCGCACAGTGTCCTCCAACGACTCAGCAGACCTTGCCCAACCAAGCTCATCTATGAGCCTGGTTTCTTCATGATGTTCGCGAAGCTTGTCTTTGCTGAGTCGTTTTGTGTTCCAGGAGGGGCTCCTTACCTTGCCGCCCCTTCCCGTACTCACTGAGTGACTCCGTTCCTGGATGCCAAACTCAATGCACTGGTGGTCACTCAATGTTATTACATCGAGGACGCGCCAGTCGCCTATACTGGAGGCAAGACGGGGCGCGCCAATCGTGAGGTCGATAATCGACCCCCCCGCTCCTCGTCTGAACGTAAAATCCCTGCCCCGCTTCAATACAATCAGGTCATTCCTGGCGACCATCTCACCGACCTCCACCCAAACGAACCCCGCGTCGGTCTCCAGGAAATCCGCGATGCTCAAATCAGGGCTGCAGACGAGGATCCCAGCCCTCCTTGATGCATCCTGGTACCAAGCAGAGTTTTCGGACCATTTGTGTTGCTCACTAATAAGAAACATATCGGCCCTCCTGCATACCCTGCTGGATAACGCTGAGAGCCCTGGCCAACCTCTCCATTTTCTTACTTTGAAGAAGTGTGTGAGGGCGTGTCTGGTGCCCTCACCTCTTCACCTCCTTTATTTCCGTTAGAATTCATATTTATAAACATCGTGCCTTAAGACGGTTCGCCCATCATGGGAGCCCTACCGCAGTAGGGCTGCTATCCCCGCCTGTATAGATCCCTAGTTATGTGCGCCGAAACCGAGAAGCGGCTTATCGGATGGTCGATCCTATCGGCTCATTAAATGAAGCTAGTAAAAAGGTTACGGGATAGGCTCGCGCCATAATGATGCTAAAGGTTTAAAGTCACCCCTATCGACCGAGCGGTGCCGGGTCCGCCCTGACACCTGACCCGGACTTCAGGCTAGACGGTGTGCGATTTATCCTACGCAGCGTCGGATATAAGGAAATACTGACCAGGTAAGGTAAGGTACTGACATCGCGTCTTACCCTGGTCGGGTGGCTACTACTCCTCCCTTGGCTAGTCTATCGGGAATATCCACCAGGCGCCGCCCGCAGCCTATTCACTCGGCAACGCAGTCGTACTGGTATGTGTGGGTGTCGGTATCGTGCATGTGGTTGTGATGTGACCGCGAGAAGGGCACGAGGGAAGTTCAGCGTCACCGCCACATGCGCATTTGGGTTGATACCCCGATTAAGGGGCCCCCCGCATTCACACTGTTTCCACTCATGCGGCATCAAGGAACCTGTTCAAGGTCCCCTGATGCTTTTTGCTGCACACCGCGTCCTCACGCGCCTGAAAGTTGAGGAGAGACCATTCAAACGTGTGCGCCCGGCAGGCCCACCGCTATGGAAAGTCTATCTATAAGACTCCCTTGACGGCCATCCTGACGGCGACAGCCCAGCTGTTGGCAGAGTTCTTTCGGCTACTACCATTGGCGGGCTGCAGGACGCGTCTGCTCCGTGCATGGCCTCACACGTTCTTCTGGGCGAGACGCTGCCCTCCCGCGAAACGCCGTCTCGGGTATTGGTTGTGTTGCGTTCAGTGTCGCTGTAAGTATGTAGTGTCATGTTGCTGTCTGTGTGTCCCCTCCTCCTTTCGCATCCGGGCTTGGGATTCATGATTAAATTTTACTGAACACAAATGTTAAAGAAATGTCTCTTTGACAAACGTTATTCAAGTTATCCTTATTGTAAGATCTCATGCAGTTAAAAAACACACTGTAGTACAGAACAACTTATCCTAAGATTTTTTATTATTATCTAAACCAATAAAATTAGTCTATTTACGTTTATTTTTATCTTCATTCTCATTTGTCAAATTTTTTAAACAAAATTTCACGTCTTTGTGACGGTAAACATGTAAAAACTGGACCAAGTTATTGACATGAATTTACTACTTTTTCAAGTTTCACACGTCCTTAAAAACCATGTTTTTTTAATTTTATGAAGGTATTAAATTATTACTTTATTATTTAAGAACTATTCATTAACTGTGTTTTAATTTAATTTACTTATTAATACAGAAGTGTCGTGAAATGAAGATCAATAATGTGAAAATAAGTAATCAGAAGCGAACTAAGCTTTCCAAACAAGGCAAACTGAAACCTCGGCTACACGAAGGAAAAAAAAGTAAAAAAAAGGCAAGGCCGTCACAACTTCGATCAATAATTTTCCAAAAGGCGGATGGAAATGATGACAATCATGGTATGCTAGGAATGGTCGTTGCAAGCGATCTGAGCTTTCGTAAAAAAGCCACATCCGACAAGTCTTACGATCTTCTGAAGAAAATTCATTTTGATGAGAACTCAAAGTAAATTATTAAGAATTATTATTTTACCGATAAAATGGAATAAGCATAACTGTAATTTGCTGTAGTGTATAATTTCGTACGAGAACTAATGCGATAGTTGGCCGTATAGTCAAATACAGTTGTGGTAATACTGTTTGTAAGGCATTCTGATTAATTACAACTGAACCTGTCACAGCTTACATTCATATGGGATAACGTAAGCTATGATAGGTGCCGAATTGCATGCGAGAACATTTATTTTTCAATGCAGATTCAGATTTTCCATTTAAATGTACGTAAGATTTATTTGGATTGTTTTTTCGATTTGCGCCAGATGACGTTGCAGTGGCTAAAAATGAAAGTGTGCTCATCAGTAACGTTCGATTGTGATGAATTTAATTTTAAGCACTACTTTTAGCTCTACCCTGGACGTAGTAGTTGTCTGTTCCCTTTGGGGTGCTTTTTTGGTGAGTTCTGTCGCCTCTCACCATTGGAGTGCTTGTTTTTGATGCACTTGTTGATCCGAGCTTTAAAAGTTTGTACAAAGCTGTGAAGTGTTTATGATATTATTTGTGCACAAGCAGTCCTGATTCGCTCGATCATGTTATCACGAGTTGTTGGTACTTCTTGATCAACTTGACTCTTTGAATAACCGCATAAATAGAAATCTGGCGATGTAAAGTCTGGTAATCTGGCAGACTAATTTACCGGACCTCCTCTCTACCGATTTAGCAACTATTGAATTCGCGATTCGACATTTCCCGCGCGATTGTCGATTAATGCGCTGGAAAAACATCATGTTGAAACCACATGTTCTGTCGCACTTCCAAGCTTAGGTCTTCAAGCAATATTGAAATTTCATTTTCCACAAAACTACGATATTTGTCACCGTTCAAATTATCATCAGTAAAACATGGATCGATAAGTTGATCTCCAATTATTCCACGAGAAATGTTTATGCATCAAGGACACTGATGCTCAACTTACTGCTGTGCTGTGTTAATTAACCGTACCGTTTCGATTGTTTCGTATGGTTCGTTTTGATTGTTTCGTTTGGTTCGTTTTGATTGCTTCGTTTGGGCTGACTCGTTTTGGTTGGCGCGATTGTATTTTTACGTTAAGGTTAAATTGTTCTCGATGGATCGATCGAGTTTGCTTATTTAGATTTGTTGTTTCGGGTTGGATTGTTTGGATTGGTTTATTCGGGTTAGGTTTTTGAGGTTTTTTTTTTGATAATTCGTTCAAGTTGGCTGTCTTGCTTACGTTCGTTTGGGTTGGATTAGGTGTCATTGTATTCCCTCATTACTTTACCATATTACTTTTACAATGGAAGCTCTATCTGAGCAAGAGAAAATTTAAATGATTCTCATTTATGGAAAAACAGGGTTGCCACAAGTCAGGGAAGTCAGGGAAAAGTCAGGGAAATCGTAGTGGTCTGGAAAAGTCAGGGAAAAGTCAGGGAATTTAAGGTTTAGTCAGGGAATCGCTGTGGCCAGATCGTGCGTTACTGCGTTTCACTGTGCCGCGGTCACTTCTTCCAACTCTTCTTCCTTCTTGCTCGGTTTACTCGCCGCAGCAGACACAGGCTAGCAAAAGTGTTCTCAGATCGTGGAACTTTTCGGCCCCCACTACTGACTGAAATATGTAACATTTTTTATGAAATGTCGTTTTCGAATCCCAAGTGCGAATAAAAGTTATCATTGTTTAAAAAGAAATCATGCCTGAATTTGGATACGAAATTACATCATGAGATTTCTCTGCTATAAAGTAAAGTTGAAGACTGTTTCGTTTGAATAAAATGCTTTGAAACAAATTTTGTTTAAATAATAGTTTTGTCGATAAATATTACGGAAATGCCTGTTAAAATCAACATTTTGAAGAAAATTGCTTATTTTATTAATTTTACTTGCATTTTGGTAATGATTATCAGCAAATGTATTATACTTTCCAAAAAGCGGTGAATTGTATTAAAATATCTACTAAATTTGCAAAAATTTTGTGCTATAACTATTTAAAATTGTTGAATCGGTAAAATTATGTATGTTTTTCTGACTCCGCGCGAAAAACGCACAAAAGGCACGCCAATTCATTATTTATGGAATATTTAATTTAAATTTAAATTATTTAATAATAACTTAAATTATTTGATTTCATATATTTTGAAAAATATTTGCCCAAAAAAATACCTGAAAAATTTTGTTAAATTTTTTGAATGATTTAGACACTTGAAATATGATTTTGCATTAACATTTGAAAGTCAATAAATGTTAATAATTTTAAAAAAAATATATCGATTTAAACTTTATGTAGCTTTTAAATCTAATATTGTAATTTAAAAATTATGCACAAAATTGTGTTTTACAATAAATATGGGGTTCAAGTTTAAAATAAACATTGTGTTTTTGTTGTATATGCAGAGACTCTTAATTTGAAAATTCAAAAACTCTATAGAAAGGAAAAAAATAAGCTTTTTAGGAAATGTATTGAAGTATTTAAGAGCTAGGTATTTTTTGCTCAAAATTTGCGAAATGATAAAGACGATAAAAACGGACGTAGATAGTGTAACCCTCGGGTTATGCGAGGCCCCTACCGAGCGGCAACCAAGCTCGCCACCATGCAGGTCGAAAGAGCAGAGTAGTCTAAGCACAGGCGCGGGCGTAGGGCGCAAGCGCGCGCCTCCCACCCGCGAGTCGCGTCACCCACGCGCTACGCGGTATCCACGGTGGGGATAGGACGCGAAACGCTATAAAAGCGGAATGCGGCCGTGGAAAAGACATTCTGGCGGCTCGAAAGCGAGCCGTAAGCAGCCTAAGTGGCATTTTAGAACAGGCTGGAAGTTTTCTGCTTTCAGACGAGTTCTAACTTGTCATCTGAGACCTTTTAGGGCAGGTTGGGAGTTTTCTGCTCCCCGCTGAGTTTTAACTGGTTTCACCCTTGAAGCCCGCGGGACAGATTGAGAGGTTTCTCCTCGAATATCGAGTTCTGCGCTCAGGATTCCTACGATTGTTACGAAAGAATTTCATCAATGAATTTTTACATTCATTGATAAATATTTCGAACAATCAATGCTTACGGTCACTCTTGTGAGATCAAAGAAGAAAGAACTGTTTGTCTCGAAAGCAAGCAGACCTTATATTGAACTTGTATTATATCGAGTCATCAGAGAGAGAAAATAATAATAATTGTCTCCACTAGATTAAGTTTAGAGAATAGAGGATCTTTTTCTTTGTATCTTAACAAAAAATCCACCGAAAATAAATATATAATTAAAGATTTTATCTGGAGTCAATAGAAAGCAATTTTAAGGGATAATTCGTAGAGTAGATCGATTTTCCCTCCTTTAATAACTCAGGTAATACTGATGAATGAAATTTCTTGTAAAGGGAAAATCGATGTAGTATAAAATTCATTAAATTAGATAAACCATATCCTGAATCGTTCTTATTTCTTCTCCCGTATGTGAACTCCAAATTTAAAGATTATTTTATTTAAAAGTTTAATAAAAAATAAATCAAAAAAGTTACAATAGACTACTGCGGTTTCGAAATTAAAAAAAGTTAAATTAAAAAAAAAATATGTATCAGAAAATTTCGTTTCATTGTCAAAACCAAAAGTAGTCTATCTATGTCCGTTTCTATCTTCTTTACCATTTCCAAAATTTTGAAAACAAAATTTGATGCATGTGCATGTATACATATTTTCTGTACGTTTCCCTTAGTATCGAGTGAAATCTATCAGATACGAAAAAATTAAGTTTGGTAGATTTCACTGGAAGTTAAGTGGACTGTACAAAAAAACTGTTAATTGGACCAGATTTCTGGTAATATATCTACTCAAAATTCAATTTGTAAAAATAAGTACTGAACTTTCTGTAAATTTTACTAAACTTTTTTCTGCGTGTTCAACTTATAAATTCGCTAAGGAATGCCTGTTAAACTAATAATATAAGAAATTTTCTTCAAAATGTTAATTTTAACAGGGATTTCCGTAATGTTTATAGATAAAACTATCATTCACAAAAGTGCGTTAAATAATTAATAATTTTGCTTCATACCAAAGAAATTTCAGTTTTTTTTGTATGCATATTTAAATATAGTGTATATGTATATATTTATTAAATATTTTAAACCTTTATTTACACTAATATATTGACAAAATATAATAGAATATATATTATAAAATTTGTTTCGAAGCACTTTATTTGAACGAAATATTCTTCAACTTTCCTTCACAGCACAGAAATCTTATGATGTAATTTCGTATCCAAATTTAGGCATGATTTCTTTTCAAACAATGAAACCTTTTATTCGCACTTGGGATTCGAAAACGACATTTCATAAAAAATGTTACATATTTCAAAAACTTTAAAAAATATTTTATTGGAATTTAATGTTTTTTCATGTTGCTTTCTATCAAAAAAATCTTATTGTCTAATTTTGTGTGTAAATTTAAATACAATTTATGTTTTTTATATTTATAACGTTTTAATATAAAGTATTTTAGGGTCCGTTCACATAATACGTCACGCGATTTTTAGCTATTTTTACCCCCCCCCCCCTCCCCCCGTCCCCCATGTCACACATGGTCGCAAACCTCAGCCCCCCCCCCTCGATGTCACGTCACACCTCTTAATTTTATAAAAAATTTTTCGTTAACGCGTACAAAATCCAGTAAAAAATTTCGTGGGTACACATTTAATGTGTGACGTAACGCAGAGGGCAGACCCCCCTCCCGACATGTCACACCACGTCACAATTTGCAGACCCCCCCCCGTCCCATAAACTGTGTGACGTATTATGCACGGAGAAAAATAGTTAAAGTAATTTTACTCAACTCTGTCGATTAAACTTGGGACATAAGAACATTTGAACATCTATTAAATCCTAGTCGGGTAAAATCAATTTGATATATACCTAATTCACCCAAAGTGAATAATAATAAGCGTTACATAGGGAATAGTAAGGAGTTGAGTAAAACGTTATCGACAACAGGGCACCAACATGCGTCATTGGGTTAACATGAAATATATAAGTATATCACCGACGCTTGAGGTGCTTCAAACCCTAGTTGGGTAAAATGAGCATCGGGCGTATTATTTCAACTGGCAATGGTATGGTTCTCTTAAATAAAAAAAAATTCTTACCTCGAGCCTGCCAATAGTTATCCGGTACATACATAAACAACATACAAATACATTCGCACCATCCAGACGTAGCCAATCACATTTCAAATCAGAAATACACTTAAACATATAACCTTACATATATAAACCTAATAACTACACACTTATATATAGTACGATACGCTTTCGTCGAATCACGCACACGCTCGCTCACAATGCTGAGATATAAAACTTGAAATTTTCTTATATAGTGACTGCCTGAGTTATTCAGAGCTTGTGAGAGTAAGTGCCGTCAATAAAATTTTTGAGCCTTACTCAAGTAAAAATAAATCAACTTTTTTCATAAATGACTAATAAAATATTTTTAAAAATTAATATAATTAATTAATTATTATAACTATGATGATCAATATATATAATATAATTATTAAATTACATTTAGTATACATTTTTATTATACGACGTATGAAGTTTAGTGAAACTAAATTTTCAAATGTACATTAAAAAATTGCATTATTATTGAGAAGTATTATGTATAAAAACATTTAAAAGAAGGTCCTTTTATTTTCTGTGTTTTATATTTTCAAAATATGGTTTTTGCATTTGCGAATTCCAAATTATTATTCTGCCTGAGTAATTTATGTGATATTTCATATTTTATGTAATACACTTATAGACTTTTTTTTGTTTAAATTTTCATAATATCAATTTAATTTTAAGAATTTAAGTTTTTGAAATTAAAATTTTTTTATGTGTGAGATCGTGCAGATCTTTTAGTCTGAGATATAACGGCTCGCGATGTTTCAAGTAAGGAGGACTTCCACCTGAAAATAAAGTTGGGTCGAGTTAAGAGCACAAGTTGTTTTTCATACTTTCAAACACCCCATGAACCACACGTTATCAATAAATCAATCATAAGGCGATAGGGAAGTAAAGTTTATTTAGTTCAAACGTGCAGAGATATCAGTTTTTGAGCCTGCGTAATTATAAACCAATTTGGTTTAATCGCCACGGCCATTTATCATCACTTATGTCTGCACGCTACTTCCCTAATCGTGAATACAATCCCGTAAGCTTCTTTTCTTGGACGAATTAAGTATACTGGTAAAAAGGAAAATTTGCAATCATCCACGATGTGCCTTGTAAAAGGCTTCAAAGTGGACGCTTTTGCAATAAGTAAGGCAAAATTTAGGCAGTTCGTCGATGTCTCTTTCGAGTACAAAGCAGTCCTGCCTGACAAAAGGCGTAGAGATGGTGGGACTTGTGGAAAGTGCGATGTCCCAAAAGGCTTCAAAGCAGTTCCACTAGTGAGGAAAGGATGTTTTACGAGAAGTTCCGATGTTACGAGTTTCTCGCTTTCAAGGGAACTCTTGTGGAGGAATCCGTGGAGGAAAGAAGCAAACACTTAACTTTTCCAGCATGAACACTACATTTTTAACTCCACCGAACCCACAAAAGAATTTTAGGTTGTTGCTCTTAACTCCCTAACTGGAGAGTTGGTCCGCATGTATTAAACGGATCCTCTGAGTCTATGGCCCAAGTGATGCTACAATGCACCTAGGCGAGAGACGAGCTCCGCTTTTGAGAGAAAAATAACCCGGACGCGACACTTCAACCCACCTAGAAGTAGGTGTTTCTGGCGAAGTGATTTTCGTCGATTCCTGACTTCCCTCGTCACCGCGGTTGATCTCTGATTTGCCCCTATCAATCCCTACCTATCAGAATTTGGCAAAAGAAGGGCTAATTTGGCCATTTCTCATTCGTTTTAATCACTCGATGGGGAGCCAATAAGAGTTGTTAACAGAAATTTATTAGAAAAATTAAGTTTTTATTGAATAATTAATATTTTGCCGCATTGTCTAGTTGGTACGGTGCGCGCTTCGCTGCGCGTTAAAAAGAGCTTTTCCTCATATTTTTAACTTTGCTAGATCCCGAGAAAAATGCCCTTTTGCATCTCCATGCATTCAGGTATAAGAGGAAAAGAGAAAACCTGATTATTAATAAAGAAAAATAGATCCACCTGTCATCATTTCATGAACAGCCTTGACCCACTGTTTAGGAGCGAGACATAGACACAAATATTTTCATTAGTTTAAATGTCCTCACTGGTTACGCAAAATCGCGCTAGTGCCTGCTTGGGGTAATTTATTGAAATTAGATAAGATTATTCTAAGAATTCAATATTGTGACTCTTATAAAGTAATAAATTGAAATATATATGTAGAGATTAAATAAGTAAGCGATATTTTATTCTAATCGAGACTGGATCGTCTCACAAGATAGCTGAAAATTATTTTTGTTTAAGAATATTTTCAAACACAGTTTAATATTATACATAAACAAATGCAAAATGTCTCAAAAGAATAAGAATAGTCAAAAACAGAAAAAAGGGTTCATGGGGAAAACAATTAGAGAAGGACCATAATACTGTAGTTTTAGCAGACATTATAGGGCCTTCACCGTTATTTAGAAAGAAATCAGTATATAGCCTTCCTCGATTTTTTCACAAGATGGGATAAAATAATGCCAATTAAAAAATAAAATAGAATATTAACTAAGAAAAAATTTTATAATAAATTTATAACCGAAGCGTGAACATCGAGAGTATTATCAGGTGTACAACTTTGTTTCCGCCGTTTTTTCCCAAAATTTAAAGCTTTACTCTTAAAAAGTGATTACATATTCAATATTCAAAGTACTGTTCGTCGCTAGCCACTACATTTTTTCCATCTTTCTGGCAATTGTTGCATACCATCTCGAAAAAACGATGCGTCTTTTGTGACGATCCACGTCTGGAGAGTACGGTGGGCAGGGTAATATCCCCCATTTCGGCGTTTACAAGTATGTCTTGACTGGTCTTGCTACATGTGGCCGAGCATTGTCTGCTGGAGGATAACTTTGTCGTTTCTCTCTTGGTACTGTGGCCGTTTCTCTTTCAATGCTCGGCTCAAACGCATCAAATACGTTCGATATCGATCTCCTGTAATGGTTTCACTCGGTTTCAACAGTTCATAATACACCACACCGAGCTGGTCCTACCAAATGCAGAGCATAACCTTGGCACCGTGGATATTCGGTGTGGCCGTCGACGTAGAGGCCTTTCCGGGTATTCCTTATAATTTTCTGCGCTTAGGATTATCGTAGTGTACCGATTTTTCGTCGCTGGTCACAATGAGATGTAAAAACTCTTTCCGATTCTGTCTTTGAAGCAGCTGTACACAAGCAAAGAAACGCTGTTCAACATCTTCCGGCTTCAAATCGTACGGAACCTAATTTCCTTCATTCTGAATCATTCCCATGGCTTTAAGGCGTTTCGAAATGGCTTGCTGAGTTACTCCTAATGATGCTGTCAATTTGTCTTGCGTTTGGCACGAGTCTTCGTCAAGTAGTGCCTCCAATTCGGAATCATCGAAAATTATATCTCTTTTCCACTGCCATGCCGGTTCTCGACATCAAAATCAGCGCTCTTGAAGCATTGAAATCACTTACGACACTTTCTTTCGCTAAGAGCAGCCTCACCGTAAGTACGTGAGAGCATTCAATGAGAATCAGCCTCAGTTTTCTTCAAATGGAAGCATAAAATCAAAACTTCTCGTAAATGACGAGAATTTGACTCGGAAACTGACATTTTCGATCGAGAATAAATTCATGATGCAATCAGAAATTTACTAATGTGGTGCTTTCGTTATCTTGACAGATGTCCAAGCTTATTGTGTAACATTTTTAATCTGCCTATTACGACCAGCACTTACCGCTGCAGTCATCACTCGAAAAACGGCGGAAGCAAAGTTGTACACCTAATATTTACAGACAATGGAACAGAGTTTGTCAACAAGATGATAAAGGAATTAGCGAAAAAGTTTGAAATACGACATACGAGGTCTGTTCAAAAAATAAGGTGAATTTTCATTTTTTTCGAAAAATATTAATTTATTCATGAATTTCTATGTAGTCCCTTTCAAAGTAATCCCCCTCAGATATAATACACTTGTGCCAGCGTTTTTTCCAAACCTCGAAGCACTTCTGATATGCACTTTTTGGTATGTCCTTAAGCTCTCTGAGCGATTCGGTTTTTATCTCAGCCGTGGCAAACCGCCGACATTTCATGGGTCTCTTCAACCTTGGGAACAGGAAAAAGTCACACGGGGCTAAATCTGGGGAATACGGTGGCTGCGGTATGATTACGGTGTTGTTTTTGGCCAAAAAATTACGAACAAGCAATGACGAGTGAGCAGGTGCGTTATCGTGATGCAAAAGCCATGAATTGTTTTTCCACAATTTCGGGAATTTATTTCGTATTGCATCACGAAAATGGCGCATAACTTCAAGGTAATACTCCTTATTAACCGTACGACCTTATTGTAAGAACTCCTGATGCATTACGCCATGATAATCAAAGAAAGCAGTGAGCAAAACCTTTACATTTGACCGAACTTGACGTGCTTTTTTCGGTCTTCGTGATTCAGTGTGATTCCATTGGGACGATTGTGCTTTGGTTTCGACGTCATAACCATATACCCATGATTCGTCACCAGTTATGACCCTTTCAAGCAAATTTGGATTGTCGTTGACGGCATTCAACATTTCCTGTGCGATGGTCATGCAACGGGTTTTTTGGCCAAAGTTCAGCAATTTTGGAACGAACTTCGCTGCAACACGCTTCAGACCCAAAATATCCGAAAAAATTGCATGGCATGAGCCAACCGATATGCCGACATCCTCAGCAACTTCTCTAATAGTGATTCGACGATTCTCCATAACAATTTTCTTCACTGCTTCAGCGTTTTCATTGGTTGTTGACGTGCTGGGCCTTCCAGGGGAGCGTCGTCATTCACCTCTTCTCGACCGTCTGTGAAGAGCTTGTACCACTTGTAAACACTTTTTTGACTTACAGTACACTCACCGTATGCCACTTTCGACATTTCAAGTATTTTTTAGCACTTAATTCCATTTTTTACACAAAATTTAATGCATATTCTTTGATCCATTTTTTTCGACAGCAGAAAATTGCTAACACACGCAAAACACTTCTAACCTTTATGCCTCTCACAAACAAACAAAAAATGCTATATTGCTGAAACTGTGAACATACATTCGGGACAAGTGTGCCAACATAGGAATAAAAAAATCGAAAATCGAATCTACATAGCCCGCGAAATTTGAAAATTCACCTTATTTTTTTAACAGACCTTGTAGTACAACACCAAAGTACTATCCACAACCTAGCCCATTAAAACGGTGCAAAAAAATAATTAAAACTTCAAATAAAGTGTTTACTATAATAATTTTTTTCTGAAATTTTTTGAAAATTATTGAGTTTTTGACCCTATGCTAGGATGTTATGTTTTTGCTTAAGACATTGAAACGGTTAGGTCTCAATCATATATATTTATTTATGAATAAAGTATATAGAATTAATATGGTGCCAAATGCCAAATGGTTCGAAAGGTGCCCACATAAAGAACACCAAATATATATTAGTGTTTAGTCATGCACGCATTTCTTATTATTGATTGATATAATTACGTACATCTAATTATCAAGAACGACTGTAGATTCTGGTACAGAATAAAATAAATAGTGCATGAACTTTCTGTACATAATGGGTCATTAAGTATCCTGTTGGAAGTTCGAATGGTAATTCGAGTTCAATGGTAATTCATTTATTCTTTTTGCGTAGAAGCCTGGAAAGCGAGAATCGATGAAAGCGTAGGAGGCATTTTCGATAGTCTTTTGGAAATTTAATATTTTTCTATGTAAGAAGCTATCCAAATTCCGAAACAAATAATAATTCATCAGTTGGTGAAAGGTCCGGTGAATAGGGAGAATGATCGATAATTTCTAAAACAAATTCCAGTATTTTTAATTGCGTCCGAATCGCAATGTGTGGGCGAGCATTATTTATCATCTAGGGGAATTGGCCTGTCTCTGTTCATTAATCTCGGCTGTTTTCTGCCAGATTCTTGATTATGTTGTCCAGTTGGCTACAGTAGGTCTCTGCTGTGATCGATTGACTAGGTTTTATGAGGCTATAATTAATTGAACCGTGGCTACTCCACCAAGTAGTAACTATGAGCTTTTCTTTTGATAAATGTTTGGTTTTAGGCTGTTTTTTGGTGCTTTATCCTTATCTAACCAGCATGCTGAACCCTAACGAGTATCATAGAGGATCCATTTTTTCATCACAATTAACAATACGATGCAGAAAAAGCTCTCCTTTATTCCGCGAAAGCAAAGAAATGTAAGCATCAAAACGTTTTGTATCTAATGTGCGTTTAATTCGTGCGGAACTTATCTATCAAGCTTCTTTACTTTGTTGATCTGATGTAAATGATCCAATATGGCTGGGATAGAAACACTAAATTTCGATGCTAACTCGCGAGTAGTTTGCGATGTGTCACTCTCTTTACAATAGCTTTCAGTTCACAATTATTTACTTTGAGTTGGGGTCTTCCATGTGGTTCGTTTCCAAGGCTGAAATCCCCAGAACGAAATTTCGTAAACAAAACGATAATGTGCTGTGGCTAGTTAAACCTTCTTCAAACACACTATTAATTTTATGAGCTGTCTCCGATGCGTTGGTTTTATAACGAAACTCATATTCGAAGATTGCACGAATTTTCTAATTATCCATGGTTTTACAAAATGCTATTCAAAAGATAATTGTAAATTTCAAAGCGTAGTCGAAAGAATAACAGTGTAGTTTCACAATATATATAACAAATGGAAATGCAAAATGTCAAAGATATTAAATGTCAAAATTAATACATAAGAAACATCCAACTTCATACATAATGACCCAATATTATAAAGCATTATAAAAACTCGTTCTTCTTTTAGAATATTTCCACCGGGGCTCATTGAGACGTTCTACGATATTTTCTTGGTTTCAAAGTATTTGTGTCGAATTTGAAGTTTAGCAGTAAGTCTATATGAGCTTCTCTATTTATCTTTGTAAGAATTGAAATTCGCTCCACTTTCGAGAACCCTCTTTGATATTCGTAAGATAATTTAACGTTATGAAATGGTAAAAGTGATTAACCGGAATGAGATAAGAAATATTCTCGAACCCCTGAAAATTTCATATATTCCAGTGGGTTATTGAGTTTTAGGACTAAGAACTCGCGTTTCGTTATTGCTTGCTGAACTTTTGATACTTTTAGGTCTCACGTTATCGAAGATTTGTGATGATTTAGAGTAAATCGTTGATAAAATATGGAGTTGTCGGTAATGCATAGAATAGATCCATCGAAAAAATAATTAAACTGGGTATAAATACTTCTCAATAACAGAAGCTATTGACGAACGAAATTGGTAAATTATGCTATTTAAAGTTATGTCTTTACATTTTGGCTGGGAATGAATACTTTTCGATGGGACAAGATGGAATCATGTCATATGTCAAATTGGTAATTCCACTCATTTAAAGTTATGTTTATCAATTCTTAGACGATGAGAACATTTTTTGCAGCAAATCGTTATTTTTTAAGGAAAATCAGCAAAAAATACTATACAAGATAAAATGATACGTCAAATTACGTGTCCAATGGGTAGTTTCACTAATTTCAGGTTACATTCACTAATCTTTAAACGATGAGAACATTGTTCTAGCAAATCGTTATTATTTAGCACAATTTGCGTATTATGCTATTTAATGTTATGTCTATGTTATACGGAAAGTGATGGTATCTTTCTGAAAATTGTAGCATGATGTTATTTGTAAATCAAATAAATAATATGAAACATTTTATTTTGATAGGAAAAGTAAAAGAAAATCAACAGTAGATGAAAATTTGGAATACAGATACGAACAAACTGCCTTTAAAGGTGTCGAAGAAGTAAGTAAAAAGGAGTATAAATTGTTACTACCTGTCAAAACAAAGGATGGACTCGTTGAAACTAGAACAATTGAAAAGAAAAATGTGGAAGAAAATATTAGTGATCAAGAAAACGAAGGAACGTTTGATGCCAATGAGGTAGGGGGAAATTCCAAAACAAAATCAAAATTTCTGGTAAAATTAATTTTTTGAATATTTAGAGTTAATTTGAAAAACGTATTTAGTGTCTCGTCAGTCTTGAAAATTCAAAAAAATATTGTTCACCTGGAGTTCAGAAAAATATAAATACATTTTGGATGAAGTAGGAATATTGGAATAAGCTTTAAATTTATATTGAAAAAATTAAAAAAAAATTGCAAACGTTATATGACAAGTGTCAAGTGTACAGCAATTTCATAAAAGCGTCACTCTGCGACTGTAAATAAATAACTCTTTACCTGTTGTACATAAACCATTTAAAAAATACTGATTGGAACGAATTCAGGTGAATTAAAATTTATTAATTCGTGTGAAACTTACTTTCTGATACGCCTGGATGCGTGGTCAAGGTCATTTGAAAATAAAAATTATTGGGTGTGCAACTAAGTTCCCGCTGTTTGTCAATAGATGGCTCCAGCAGTAAGTGCTGGTCGATTTTGACTTATACAAAACGTCATGAACCAAGCTCAGACATATGGTAAACAAGCCGTTTTGACAGATTAGTGATTTTGTTTTGGCGTCATATACTTTTGGTTGTGTGAAAATATCTGATTTTGTTCCAAATAATCGTCATTTGCGGGAAGTGTTGATTTTCTTCTTTCATTCGAAGAAAACGGTGGCTGAAGCGCATCGAGAGCTTCAAAAAGTTTACGGAGATGCTGCTCTAAGTGAAACAACGTGTCGTGATTGGTTGGAGGCATTGCTTGATGAGGATCCGTGCCAAACGCAAGAAGAGCTTGCTTCAGCATTAGGAGTTACCCGTCAAGCCATTTCCAAGCAATGGCATGCGTTGGGAATGGTTCAAAAACAAGGAACTTGGGTTCCTTATGATTTGAAGCCAAGGGACGTTGAGCGTCGTTTTTTCGCCTGTGAACAACTGCTTCAGCCGCAAGAAAGGAAGGGTTTCAGCAACCCAAAGAGAAGAAAGTTATGGGGACTGCCCGGTCATGCTTCTACGTCGTCGGCACTGCAAAATATTCACGCTGCGAAGGTTATGCTGTGTATTTGGTGGGACCAGGCCGGTGTAATTTATTATGAGCTTTTAAATCCGAACGCAACCATCACTCGAGAACTGTATCGAACGCAATTGATGCGTTTGAGCAGAGCACTGCACGAAAAACGGCCACAATACGAGCAAAGGCACAAAAAAGTTATTCTACAGCATGACAACAGTCGGCCTCACGTTGCCAAACCCGTTAAAACCTACCTGGAAAAGCTCAAATGGGAAGTTCTACCCCATCCGTCGTATTCACCAGATATTGCACCGTTCGATTATTACTCGATGGCACATGTTCTGGCTGATCAGCAGTTCAGCTCATATGAAGACATCGAAAAATGGCTTCATTCGTGGATAGCCTCAAAAGACGAACACTTTTACCGTAACGGTATTCGAGCTCTACCAGAAAGATGGGTAAAAGTTGTAGCTAACGATGGGCAATACTTTGAATGATTCATTTGTAACCATGTTTCCCAATAAAGTTGTACTTTCATAAAAAAAACAGCGGGAACTTAGTTGCGCACCTAATAATAAAATATGCCTGCATGCAGAATCGAATTAGCAGTCCTTTTTTATCAGTTAAGAGCACTAATGCTGAGCCGCAGACCATTTAGCAGCATGTGATAATGGATCGCTTAAGTTCCGCTCTTTCTGCTCGTGGCTTTTACTATTACGAATTAAGATGAATTGAACATTCTTTTTACGTATTTGCGCTGAATAATTCAGACGAATCCGGCTTTAATTTCAAATCACACGAATTCAAATGAATTGGCTAACACTAAAATCCATTCGTGCTAATGCATTCAAACGAATTCGCTCCTTCAAATACTTTTCGATGAATTCGGACGAATCGTGATTTGAAGATCTAATTATTTCTTCACTAGCTTACATGAAATGACACACAGCTCCATTGCGTGTTTGTAGTAAAGTGAGGTTCACGTGGGTTCACAGCGTAATTTTCTCAATTTGCTTCAGTTTTTTTTTCGCTGGGAATAGTACACAATGTTATACAGTGTTACATAATGTTAACGCAGTCCCTATGCTCACAATTTTCAAATAGTTACGTAGTTCAGTTGTAAAAATGTTATGTAAAATTATATTTGGAAATAAAAACAGAAGCCAGACAACTTCTGTTGGAATTCGAAGCAAGTAACAGTCTTCGAACAACCATATAGATCCAAACAGTAAATAAGACTTGTTATATCGGGTGTACAAATAAGTTTCCGCCGTTTAACAAAAGTTGGCGTCACCAGTAAGTTTTGGTTGAAATTGACAGATGTAAAACGTCACTGTTGCAAGGTTGGACATCTGTCAACAACATAACCTTGAAAATCTTGGTGAATTTTTATCAGTATAATATATTCTCTTGTGTGCGAAAATGTCGGGTTTTGAGCCGAATAAGCGTCATTTTCGGGAACTTTTGATTTACTTTTTCAATTTGAAGAAATCTGCAGCTGAGGCGCATCGATTGCTTGTAGAAACATATAGTGAGGTTCCCTTAAGTGAGAGAGTCGTGAGTGGTTTCAAAAGATTAAGAACGGTGAATTTGACATCTAAGACAAAGAAGGTAGTGGAAGGCCGAAAGTGTACGAAGACGCGTAATTGAGAGCATTATTGAATCAAGATTCGTGCTAAACGCAAGAAGAACAATGCGATGGACAATACTTCGAATAAAACATAAGGTTCCGTTCTTTCACAATAAATGCCTAATTTTTGATAAACAGATAAAATTGATTCAAAGTACATCTAAATGTCGGGAGCAGAGAAAAAAAGTACTTTTTCTAAGACTAAGACTAAAGTTAAAAAAATAAAATTAACACTTAGTAAGTTTTTTAACAATTTAACGAATCCTAGTTGTGAAAAAAGTTCAAATTAGTTAATAATTAAAATCTGTAAATTTTTTGAATGTATAGTAAATACCAACTGGCTCAGTTTCGGCGCACGAGCTGTGCTACACATAAGGGTCAACATTTGCCCCTTACTTTCGCGCATCGGAACGCCCGAAATCTGTGCAACGGTTGCTCCGAGTCTGCAGTGCAGCCTGCGTACTGTAGGTGGTAAATTTCTGAAAAAATTTCGGTGCACCGGTTGCACCACCTACAGTACGCAGGCTGCACTGCAGATTCGGAGCAACCGGTGCATCGAAATTTTTTCAGTGTACCTGTTTTTTCTAACTCCTTATCACTTGTGTGATGAAGCACTCCATGTGCTTTCAGGACTCCATAGACCTGAGCATTCGACTGGGTAATAACGCTGTATTAGAGTGCTATTGGAGCATCGTGTCGGGGGTAATCGCAGCAACCACCGCCCAGAATACAGCCCTTTCGGCCCACTCCATCCATCGCAGACAAAGAGTGTGTGCTCCGCATTGTCCATGGGCTAACCGAAATACCCATAGGCCTCTTCGTCCTTCTTCTTGAAGCGCTTCAGTTACGCATTTAAACAACCATGACCCGTATGTGGCTGCACCAGGTAGAAGCCAACTTCACTGTGTTTTCTTTCCAGCCACGTAAGGAGCATCGGGATTAAACGGTGTGTCTATCTTTCTGTCGGCTCCCCTTGCCATCTCGCCTGCCATCTTTCGACTAGTCTGCTTCTAGCCATCCTCACGGATGGCTTCCTTCACGTTAGAGTTTTCCTGTTCGTCGTTGGCACAGGAATTCTCCTTGCTGAGCTGAAAGGACTCTCCACTTCTTTTCGCCAATAAGTCTATTGGCGGCACGCTTGACAAGACCAGCACCGCGCTTGTCAACACAGTCCAGTATGCTGGGATAATTCTCAGCTCTGTGAGGAATGAAGCTTTCTCAAGGTTAGGTAGCGATCTGGAGGTGTTCGCCGAAGCTAAGCCCTCGATCCAACTGCACTTCTAGGTATTTAATGCTCCATGCGACTTCTCATCCACTTAGCATTATCTTCAGATATTTAAAGGATCTCCTGTCCGTGGCTAGTAAAGCCTCGGTTTTCGTCAAGGCCATTCATGTGCTTATGCTGATCAACTTGTTTTTCCGATGAAGCTTTATCTAGAGGCTTCTCTCCCATTCTGAGTAGGATCTATCTCTGTATGCGAGAGTTCTGTCGACACTCAATCGCTATAGAATATAAGGCATGTGTGGAAGAACGGATGAATGAGAGATTCGCGGAAGCAGAATTAAAATACTCTACAACTAATTTTCGCGATTCAAAACGTTCCAAATATATTAGCATCCTAGCCGTATGAATTCAGGAACAAACTAGCTGTAAACGATACCCTAGGAACTTATGATAGACATTATATAAATATTGTAAGAGGATCATTTCCTGACAGTGCAAGCGAACACCGCACGCCATAGCCACTTTTCTGCAGTTTTCTTGATTCCGTCTTTCATCCATTTTCATAGGATAAAAAATTCAGCATTAATTGAACCAAACTGGATCTGATTTAAACAGATGGTAATGTTTTTATAAAAATTACTAGTTTAAAGGTTAAAATAGAAAATTCAGCATTTACTGGACCAAACTCTATGTGATGATAATTTTTACAAAAATTACTAGTTTGAAGGTTATGATCGAAAATTCAGTATTACTTAGACTAAACTCGATGTGATGGTAAATTTACAAAAATTACTAGTTTATAGGTTATGATCGAAAATTCAGCATTGATTGGATCAAACTCGTTATGATTTGAACAGATGGTAATGTTTTTATAAAAATCACTAGTTTTAATGTTATGCGCAAAAAATCATCATTAATTGGTCCAAACTCGATCTGATTTTAACAGATAGTAATGTAATCAAGAGTTGATTTAAAAAAAATAAATACTTCAAAAACTCTGACCGTTCTCTGACTGTTTTCTGACTATTCTCTGACATAGATTCTTTATGGCTAAGAATAGTTAAAAAAACATTTAAAGCATTGCAATTATGATTCTGCTTATAATTCAAATTTTGCCACAGAATTATAATTGCAATGCTTTAAATGTTTTTTATCATTCTTATCCATAACAATGCGAAGTCAGGAAACAGTTAGAGAATGATCAGAGTATTCCCTGACCGTTCGCTCAACTGGGTCCACTAGGGCTCACATTCATATAATCGATAATAGACAAAAATAATTAGTCAACATGTCCCGATTGCGCAATTCATTGACAGTAAAGGTAAATTTGGATCTTCTTCAACACTTTCCCTCACAGCGGTAATATTTCGTGTTGAACGACCCTGACGAGCACGAATCAACTATTTCATTACGATTTTCGATCGAAATAAAAGAAATTATAATGAATGGAAAAGCTTTTACTGTGTATACTCGTATGCCAAAAAACTAACTGTCAATACTATCATCTCATCCAAATTTGCCCTTATTGAAAAAAGAAGTCACGGATGGTAAACCCTGTAACTGTAACAAGTTTTTATTTTTATAACTTCAGCATATGTGACTCCGAATGAAGAATCAGGGATACGGGCCGCAAAATCAATTTGCAGATATTAATTGATCTTTGTGAAAGAAGATATAAGAGACATCGATTGAAGTTAGTCTAAAAACTGAAGAATTCAAATTAGGCAAGATATAACTACAAAGTTTATCTTGAAATTCTGATTCAGTCCATAACCATGATTTTTTATTCCAGGTCACATATACTCTTTTGGTTGAAAAGCATAGAGATGCCATTGCCTTCCGCTGCGCGCTATGACGTACTTAGCGGAGCAAAGCTGAAAATAAGTTATACGGAATGGGCGTTGGCTACGGTAGTCAAAGGGATGTAATTGGATATTTGGCCTACTGAACATTCCTGTAAAGGACCTCGTACCTGATCCTGCAACAGTTCTTGCACAAGAAATATGACCAGCCTAGATAACAATGGTGATCGCGCAGTGAGATCAACATGAGATCATTGTTGATTCACCAGTGAGCTCAAGAACGCAGACTCATGTGTGTACATGGTGATCTCACCTAGATATCATCGATGATCTCATTATAAAATCATCGGTGAGCTCATAGTAAGATCATTGGTGATTCATGAGAGAATCATTGATGATAGAAACCAGCCGAAAAAATTCAATTGAATAAGTTCCCGCTGTTTGTCAATAGATGGCTCCAGCAGTAAGTGCTGGTCGATTTTGACATATCCAAAACTTCATGAACCAAGCTTAGACATATGGTAAACAAACCGTTTTTGTTTTGGCGTCATATACTTTTGGTTGTGTGAAAATGTCTGATTTTATGCCAAATAATCGTCATTTGCGGGAAGTGTTGATTTTTTTCTTTCATTCGAAGAAAACGGCTGGTGAAGCGCATCGAGAGCTCCAAAAAGTTTACAGAGATGCTGCTCCAAGTGAAACAACGTGCCGTGATTGGTTCCGTCGCTTCCAAGACGGTGATTTCGATGTTGACGACCGTCCGCGTGAAGGAAGGCCAAAAACCAATTATTATAACTATGATTATTGATATATATAATATAATTATTAAATTACATTTAGTATACATTTTTATTATAACGACGTATGAAGTTTAGTGAAACTAAATTTTCAAGTGTACATTAAAAAATTGTATTATTATTAAGAAGTATCTTGTAAAAAAACATTTAAAAGAAGGTTCTTTTATTTTCTGTTTTATATTTTAAAAATATGGATTTTACATTTGCGAATTCCAAATTTATTATTATTCTGCCTGAGTAATTTATGTGATATTTCATATTTTATGTAATACACTTATCGACTTATTTTTGTTTAAATTTTCATAATATCAATTTAATTTTAAGAATTTAAGTTTTTTAAATTAAAAATTTTTTATGTGTGCCCAAGGCGCAGATTACTTTCATTCGTTCCTGAGTGAATAAATGTAGCTTTTGGAATAAATCTTGCGATTCACGGTTTACTCAACTCTCGATTGAAGCGTAGAGTAGAATGAACGGAAAGCTCTACTATTTTTGTGATTTAATAAAAGATTAGTTTTTTATAATTATACTACGAGTAATAATATATATATTTAAAAATTTTTAATGCACGCTTTCATACTTCACCCTACACTTCTGAATTTTACTCAACTTTGATTCATTTTCGAACATTTAATATATCACAAGTAAATACAGTGATACTAAATAACTTCTAACTTGTCCTTATGTCCCAAATTTGATCGGAAGTTGAGTAAAATTACTTCAACTATTTTTCTCCGTGTATGTACTGAAGTATGTACGGTTCAGAATTCCAATTGGAACAAGGCCTAACTGTCTCTGAGCGTGCTGTCCCATGGAAACGTAATGGGTCGTGTAATGACGAGAGTGTACGCAAAAAATTCTACTTCTCTCTCATTTACTTTCGTTATAAAGCGTGGCATTACGCTCCCATAGGACGGAGCCCTGAATTTTGTACTTCGTAAGCTTCTAAAAAGAATGTTCATGACAAATAAGCGAAACATAGATTTCTCAGCACATGCACGTAATTTTCTTTCGGGATTGGGGTGTGTGTTGCATAACGCTGCTGTATCATCGACCTGACTCTGTAGTTTTCCCTGGCGGTTATCATGAACCGAACTGTTACCGAATTGGTTATCATTTCGGTAACGATTGGGTAAAATTTCTCTAAAAAGACAGTAAACTGAATAATGAAAATCGATCATTTTATTTCCTGGCTGTAGAAAATAGGAAAAACACGATGTAGAATTTTAATTTTAATTCTGTAAAATTAACATGCAGTCAACAACAGAGTCCTGAAAATTATTATTTACAGAATTTTATTTCTATAGATATGTACTACACTCATTGGACTGAAGCTGCCCTTACCAGACGTGAAAATTCGACATCGTGTATTTTTCTATTTTCCACAGCCGGGAAATAAAATGATCGATTTTCATTGTTAAATTTACTAGGCCAATTTTAACAAAAAATGACGCTATTAACATTTTAAGTGTTAGTTTTGCGCCAATGATACACAATCGTTAGCGAAATGATACCCAATTCGGCACAAGTTTGGTTCTCACGACCCGCCCGGGCTGTCACTTCGTACAATTACAGTAACCTCCTAGGGAAAAAAATTGGATTACATTTTTTTACAAATTTGCATCATAAATATCGAAAAACATCTTAAAGAATTTGAAATCTTTCTGTGGAAAAAAAGACACATTCGACTGTACCGGGATTCAAGCCCAAAATTTCTATCTCAACCACCTAATTAAGTAATATACGAAATTAGGTATAATAGAATTTAAATTCTATTTTCTTTGTCTTATAGATATGTGGTATGCCGTATCACATGCTCACGCACAAGATTCCCGCCATGAAAGCAAGAATGATATCTAACGTAAAGCCGTTTTCCCCATACGCGGCGGCAAAATTCTCCCAAGTATAACGTAAACTTAGAAACCTTTCACAGTAAATAAGAATACTTATTATTTTTGCGTGTGAAGAACACCAAGAGGTTTGATCTGTTGAAGGATCATCCAGACAAAGATGAAAATCGGAGGTTCCTTAATAAACTTCTTGTCTTAGCTTACTTGCAAAGCAATATGATGACTGCCACCTACCTCCGGATAAAGAGTGAATTCAAGTTACTGGATAGGGTTAACGTAGACAAATTTTTAGCCTACTACGAGCGTTGGTGGCTCCAGAACATTACGCCGAAGTATTTTTCAGTGTATCAGCCTCCGCAGCGGACAAATAATGTTTAGGAATCCAACAATGCTCGACTTGTCTAGAAACTTGGAATTCGTCCTGATGCATGAAATTTCATGAGTAAGTAAATTTTATTAATTTAAATACAGGGTGGGACATCTGTTACTGAGTTTTTGAATTGAAAAAAGCACACTTTTTATGAGAAAAAATCGAAACAGTTTATTGAAAATCAAAGGTGGTTCCATGACATTTATAAATAATTTATAACATCTGCATCCGTATGATGACTCTCTCCAAAAAAACGGGGTCAACGGCCTCAATTTCAGTTCGAATGTTGTCCTTAAGATTATAAATTGTTTGTGTGGCATTGGCATATACTTTACTTTTGAAAATATAGACATTATTTATAAAACATGAAATAAAAAAAACTTGCATGAAATATTATTACTTTTAAAGCTCAAACTAAAAGCCATGGTGATATAGACTTCAGAGTAATTCATAGATTAACTCATTTCAGTAAGATAACTCTTTTCGAAAACAACAAATCTTTCTAAAAAATCGGAAAATATAAAAGAAGAAAATAATAGAAAACTTCTATTAACTTCGTTTTGGGAATGACATCATAACTTATAAAAAATTCACTTACAGATTTTTATAATACTAAAAGAAGTTGCCCAATAAGTAGAAGTTGATTGGGAGGCATTAAAACGTTTAAATGGGTTTCAATTCCGTTTTTCGAATTAGCATTTAAATCATTGTCAATGTCTTGAAACGCATTCGAGGAGCAGTTATATTGAGGACTCTTAGAGTCATTTTCAGAATGCAATAACTTTTCTTGATCAAACTGCTTATTCCCTTTTTTAAAGAGCGGACATCTCGGGGACAGGTCACCATTTTTTCAATACATAATTACATTATCTTGTGACGATTCGAAGGTATATTTTAGAACTTATAAAACTCTAACCTCTGAACTGCAACTTAATTTTCTCATAATTTCTTTTTATGTCTCTCAATTAACTCCTTACCGGGTGTCAAACGTTCATTATTTTATTATCTTATACTTTCACAAGTCTACAGAAAGATATCCTCGAGAAAACTAATTAATTTACAGGAATTAATTAAATGAATATAAACATAGTATGGTTAATCCTATCATACTAAAAGACACTTCTTATTTTATGTACTATTGTAGCACATAAATATAACAACTTCAATTTTTTTTTATAAAATCTTGTTCAAGTACTAGCTACATCCCAGAGGAACATATTGACCATCAACTTCGGGAAACCAATAGTGAAACTACTATTGGTCCGAGGTTTGATGAAGGAATCGGATTTGTTGAACAAGTGGAACCGATTGAACCTGGGACGTATTAGTGCAAAAGAGTTCGTGGATTTCATGCATCAGCACAAAGACATCGTCAATTTAGAAGGATGGCTGGAGATGGCTGTTAAGGATGTCTCGAATGAAAGTGAGCCTGATTCAGAACATTCGGTGGAGGAGTATTTTCTCCAAAAGATTGTCAATACTTTGGGCGAAGACGTTCCAATGCTTAATCAGAAAGAAGAAGAGGAAATTTATCCACAGGAGATTGATAATCGCTTGGTGAAAGATATTCCAATGTCAAATCGGAGAGAAGAAGAGGAACTTTTTCCCCCAGTGATTGACAACCCCTTAGGGGAAAATGTTCCTCTACTTTTCTCTGATTGAATATGGAGGCAGCTTTTATTCAACAGTTAGTACTATTCGAAAAATCCAAAAGATCGTTTAACTATTATAAATAAATTCCCTAGCGGATTCGGTTCAGTGAACGGTTAGCGAATTCGTTCAACTTTCACTGATCGTTCACTGACAATTCGACCCCGTAATAATGTGAATAAGAAGGGAATAAAAAACATTTAAATTGTTTCATTTATGATTATGCGGTACATTTTGAGTATGAAGGTATCGAAGTTAATACAATTATTTTATTTTTTAGGGTCAAAAATAAAAACAAAACAAAAAATACCTGTCCTTGAAGGTAGTGCAATAGTTCAGGAATGTTTAACTACTACCACCACACTGCCTTCAATGACAGGTATTAAGTTCTTTTAGTTTTTAACACTAAAAAATCAAATTATCGAATCAACTTCGATACTTTCATACTCAAAATGTACCGCAGAATGATAATTGAAACAATTTGAATGCGTTTTATGCTCTTCTTATTTATATTATTACGCGGTCAGCGAATGGTCAGCGAACGGTCAGTGAAAGGTAAGCGAATTCGCTGTCTTTTCACTGGACAGTGTCATCTAGGGAAAACTATATTTAAAAAAATAGTATTAACTGCATGTTTTATTTTAGGTTTTCTTCAGTATTTGGATGAGTCTACAACCGAATTTTTATTCGAGGATGTTGTTCATGCGCTGGGTGCTGAGGAAAACAATTATATTATATATATTATATTATATAAAGGTGTATTCCCATGAGGGAGATTAGTAGAATAGCGGAATAGTCATTCACCAATATTGTGATTGCTTTACAGTTTATGAAATTCGTCAAACTCTAAAGCAATCACACTATTGGTTAATGATTATTCCAATATTCTATTAATCTCCCTAATTGGAGTTTAGTATAAAAAGTTTCAGTAGGGTCACCAGTAACAAGATTGGCATTAAATCGTATTGAAATGACAAATTGTGGAAAGAAACGGAATCGAGAATAAAGCTTTTGAATGCATTATTTCGATACCTCGGCATTGAAATACATCCAAAAGTTTAATTCTTGATTCCGTTACCACATTTTAAAATCTCAATGCTGTTCAATATGCACCTTTTTACTGGGTTGGTTTTCTATTATATCCATCATCTTATTATCTCGTGCTGAATTGTAAATAGTTTTCGTAATGGAATTATTTCTGGTAAAAAGTTTTTGTAATGTAAATACTTTTTGTATTGTAAATATTTATTGTAAATAATTTTTGTATTGTGAATATTTATTGTAAATAGTTTTTGTATTCTATATAAATTTAAAAACATTGATACCCTGCACATAGGTATCCTTATTTTTCTTGCACAATGTTCGTGAAGTTTCTTTTATGTAAATATTCCCATGCAAGTATATTCTTTCTAAAATACATTGAGATTTTATTTGAAAATTGTAAATTGTTAAATATAATCTAAGAAGTAGTCATAAAAAGTAAAAAAAAAAAAGGAAATTTCATTAAAATGATCGAGCTTGGTCCAATTAATTATGAGTTTTTGATCATAACCTTTAAGCTAGTGATTTTCTAAAAAAAAACATTACCATCTGTTTAAATCAGCTCGAGTTTGGTCCAATTAATGCTGAATTTTCGATCATAACCTTTAAACTAGTGATTTTTATGAAAACATTAGCATCTGTATGAAAAAGATCGAGTTTGGTCCAATTAATGCTGAATTTTCGATCACAATCTTAAAACTAGTAATTTTTTATAAAAACATTACCATCTACTTAAATCAGATTGAGTTTGGTCCAATTAATGGTGATTTTTTGTACATAGCCTTAAAACTAGTGATTGTTTATAAAAATCTTGGTATCTCTTCATATCAAATCGAGTTTGGTCCAATTAATGGTGAATTCACGATCATAACCGTTAATCTAGTAAATGTCTCCTAAATGTCTCTGACTGTTCTCTGACCATTCTCTGATCTCGCATTATTATGGCTGAGAATAGTAAAAAAAAAAAAAACATTTCAAGCATTGCAATTATAATTCTGCGATCAAATTTGAATTAGCAGGTGTAGGAATAAATACAATAATTTTATTTTTCAGCGATTAAAACTAAGAAAAACATCGTATACCTGTCATTGATGTCAGTGCAGTGATTCACGATTGGCGGAACGTCTCCACCGTCAGGATTGGCCATTGGTAGAAGTAAGGTAAAAGTATTTGTTTCTCACTCCTACCAATAGTCAACCTTCTACGGTGGAGACGTTCCGCCAATTGTGAAACACTGCACTGCCTTCAATGACAAGTATACTATGTTTTTCTAGTTTAAATCGCTGGAAAATAAAATTATTGCATTTTTTCCTATACCTTTTAATTCAAATTTCGCTACAAAATCATAATTGCAATGCTTAAAATGTTTTTTTACCGTTCTTAGCCATAATAATGCGAGGTCAGAGAATGGTCAGAGAACGGTCAGAGTATTCTCTGAACTTCATTTTTTGTCGCCCCCCCCCTTTTTCAGGACCAGAAGGACCTCATCCTTTCGCGCCCTTCGGACTTCCAGGACCTCCAGTCCCGCTTCCGAAGGGTTCACCCCGGCCTTCATCACCTTCAGGATCTCGGCATAGAACTGTCCGTCCTTCGCCGACATCCTGCTAGCATCGCCCGATCTGGGGAGCGGAGAACACTTCGGCGTCTTCCTTTCTTCTCTTTGTGCCTCCTACACTTCTTTCTTCTCCGTCTTTTTTTCTTTTCTTTCTTCTTCTTTTCCACCAGTTGCCATTTCCCAATTTCCTTAAGGGCCTGGCTTCTGATGGCCTCAGAATAGGAAGGCGATAAACTGCCCTTACCTTTTTTTGCTATCCGTTCCTTGAGGGGAGAGGGTGCTTTCCTCTTCTCCTCCTTGGACTGCGTTTTAGGGATATCCCCCAGAGACGCTGACCTGGAGGTGGGGTGGGATTCCAGCCTGTTCTCGATTTCCATCCTTCTTTGCAATAAACGCTTATGATTGTTGAGGAGACTGTCTAAAACCTCGGCAGCCTCTCCAACACCCGTTTTGATGGTGATCGGGGTGTTTTGACACATCCCGTCTTGGATTACTTTAAGGGCCAAGCCCAACTTTTCCATTTTTTCACTTTGCTCCTTCAAGAGCTGGAAGATATCTTTCAATCCCCCATCTCCCGAAAAATCTCAGTCTTTATTTCCCACTTTTTTCCCATGCTTTTTTTGTTTGTTAACCATAAGTTGTTTTACCACCGCATCATGCGTATAGGAGAACGATCAGTTGAACTGTTCTTAGTCGCAGACTCTGGAGGTTCATAGGGTCTTCTCTCACGTTTAACGGACATTTATCGCAGTCACGCGGCGTTTTCATTCAATCAACTACTTTCAATTAATTTACTCCTCTCACACACTCGCAGACTCATCCTCAGCGTCGCCGCCTGGAACATAAGTCCTTCTCCATTCACGGGGGTAAACGCGACTATAGCGTACCCCCCTTTCAGCTTGAGATAAACCTGTATATAGGGCACTCATCATGTAACTGGGAAGATGCCCGTATATAGAGCCCCCTGTATTTTTGCAACGATTCATCTGGACATTACAACCTCCATGGCCCGAAGGCCGTCCGAGCCTTTTAAGCCTTAAGCCTCCCCGAGCGTCCTTTTGTGCATTAGTAAAAAGAGAATCTGGAAAGCATTATAAATCATTGATCATACAGAAGAGAGAAATTTACAAAATATTGATGATAGAGATTGAAGAATATTAAGATCGTTAATTACATATATCAATTAATAGACGTTGAAAATTGGTATATAGAAGAGGGAATAATTGTTATCATTTGTATTTTGTATTATGCTTGTTACAAAGGGTTTTCCAATAGGGACATAACAATTTTATCTATGAATAAAACACAGAAATATTTGAGATATTGAGTTCAAATTTATTGTGGGTGTAGTGCAAGCATTACATTTTATGAATGAAATTCGATATCGGTCATATGACCACTACGAGCCCGTTTACAGCAGTCGATTCTCTGGACCCAATTTTCCACCACTCTGGCACACATTTCGACCGGAACGTTGACAATTTCGCGTTGGATGTTGTCTTTGAGGTCGTCCACAGTTGCTGGCTTGTTGGCATAGACCAGTTACTTGATATGGCCCCATAAAAATAAATCCAATGGCGTTAGATCGCATGAACGAGGCGGCCATTCGACCGGACCATTTCTCGAGATAACACGTTCACCGAATTTGCCTTTGAATAAATCGATTGTGACGCGTGCTGTGTGGCACCGTCTTGTTGAAACCACATATCGTCTATGTCAAGTTCATCCAATTCTGGCCACAAATAATCTTCCAACATAGCACGATAGCGCTCTCCATTGACGGTAACATGACGGTCGTTTTCATCCACGAAAAAATATTCAAGTATTGTGACTTTGTAATTTTTCTTTATTCTAATTATAATTTTAAAAGAATCCTTATTCTTATTAAAAGTTGGGTCGAACATGAGAGAAGAAATAAGGTTGTTCTTTTATGAGAAAATCTATAATTCAATATGAAATGCACATAATCTCCCTGTACATGTGTAAGATCTTATGACATATAATAAAAAAAAGAGAGATTATCTAGCTTAATATGTTTTGAACTTAAAATTAATCCTACAAGAGGCTACAATTATATTACTAGTGGTAAAGATGTAATGAGGTACACTATCTAAAACATTCTACGTATCTCTATTCCGTGGTTTACACACTAAAGAAAGTTTTTTATATCTCAAAGAGGGTATCTAAATATCAGATTCTATAATTCAGATTTTAAATCTAAACGCTTAATTAGCAACGCAAGATAATTTTCGCTAAGTCTTCCTTGGGCTTTGTGGACCGCAAACATTCAATCTCATGAGTACCTTACGTGAGAATATTAAATCGGGGGGATCAGGGGGTGGCACGAATCGTAAACCGGTAAACAGTTCCTCTCAATTTAATCGATTTCACTGCTTTAACAGTTAACAGTTATTTCAGAAACCACGGCCGATAACACAGGCCCACAAAAAAAGTGGTCTGAACTTTACATGTGACTAGGCCACCCTTACGGATTTTGAGCTAGGGGAAAATTGTGGCGCCTAGGGAAAATTCCGAGTCCGGATCGGATTCAGCGGCTCAAAAATCCATAAGGGTAGCCTAGTCACACGTAAAGTTCAGAGCACTTTTTTTGTGGGCCTGTGTAATTATATCATACTTAATATCATACTTCTTCTTTTTTTGGTATAATAAAAAACAATCTATACGATGTCAAACCAGTGTAAGAATTTTATCCATAATTTTGAATGTTTTGCAACATTTTCTTAAAGGTAATAATAGATCTAGAAAAAACTGAACCTATCTCTACCGCGGAATTGTTAGCGTGTCGAGAAGAGGTTTTGAAGTCTCGACGTCACACAATAGGCATATTATCGAGTGGTTTATTGGAAGATCCAGAGCTGAGGTCAATTAATTTCACAAAGTTACTTGATTTTATGGAGGAAAAAAATCCGGAAGTTTACGTAACTGTAAGGAAATTGGCAACCGTTTCTCTTTTCGAAATATTCAAGGACATCCTTCCATCTTATCCTATTGTACAAGTTAATCAAGAAGGAGTAATGCGTAAATATAAATCAGATTTATTTACTTGAATGCTTCCATTTCTATTTATTCACTCAAATCTGTTTATTTACTTTAAACGTTTTTCATTATTTTTAGTGAAAAAGCAGACGCTGAATCTTTATAATTTTGAAACAGAACTGTTGAAAAATTATAAGCACTATTTGCAAAAGTTAGAAAAGATGGCTAGAGTTCTGTACAACAAAAGCTTCTCACCGAATGTGGATGAAAAAAAGATTCAGTTAGCTATACTAGCTGTGAATTGCATGTGTGATTTACTAGTGACTCACGCCTACTTTAATTTTACAACAAACCTGATTCGTTTTCTGATTCCGCTAATGGATTGTAAACTGCCAATAATCCGGCAAGCTGTCTTCGAAAGTTTTACGCAAGTATTCAAAGATGATAAGCGAGGAGATTTATCTTTAATCGTAAATAACAATTGTTTTTATCTTGTTTCTTTTATTTTCTTCATTTTCAATTATTAACTTATTGTTATATAATTATTGCAGATTGTTCAACGTTTAAATCACTATATAATGTCTAGAAGGCACTCCGTGCGTCATGAGGTGATATCGGTATTATTGGGACTGCGATTTGAAGATGTGCATTTAGATAAAGAAAAGGAGGAAGAGAAAATACGAAAAAAATGTATTTCTTATAAACATAGAATTCTTTCTTTGGGTAAACGTGAAAGAAAGAAAAACAAGAAACTGGAACAAGTTGAAAAGGAGTTGCGAGAGACGAAAGCCGAGGAGAGTAAAAAGGAAAAAGAAAAAGTTTTTACCAAAATTATGAGTGTAGCCTTCACGATTTACTTCCGAATTTTGAAACAAGTTCCCAGTGGCGAAGTTTTGTCGGCATGTTTAGAAGGTTTAGCTAAGTAAGTGAACTGTATGTTACTCAATATTATTGTATTTTTTAAACTTTTTAAGAATGCTCATCATAAAGGTATTTTTGAAAAATTCAGAACTTTGAGTCTTAGATTCTGGAAGTACTTGAAGCGCCCTATACATTACATTACATTATTAGCGGAAGGGATCTCATCTCGACCCACCAGCACGTGGGTTCTTGACTTATTGTACCTCTACCCATCTGAAGTTGTCCGTTCATCTTACACACATTCCCCTTCCTCGTGACAGTACAGGATGTCACTCCTCTCCTGTCGCGAGTAGGTTTAAGCTGTCTGAGACTAGTTAGACTGCGTTGCCCCCGCCTATTTTGAAATTTTGAAATCGATCAGTAGTCTTCAAATGATGGGTATCTTGACGTGGTGCCTTTTCGTCCGAAGACCGCTAACCTATCCCAAATCTTATTAAAGTCGGACGACCCTTCACTCTGTACCCCTCGACATGTGGCTCCTCCCATGGGAGGTCACTAGACTCTTTTGACGGGACCTACTGTCTAAAGTGGAATTCAAACCACCAGCATCTCGGTACCTCTATTTGAAAATCTTCTATTTCTTACCGTGAACTCTGAAAGAGAAAGTCGATTTGGCAATGACCTTGATGCCAATCTTGAGTTCAAGACCAAGGCCATTTAAAGGCTAACTTCTGATTTTTGAGATAGGAAATTTTTAGTAAAAAGCATTGTGAAAATCGTCTAAAAAATGAAGTTACGGATTGAATGAACCTCGCTTTTGACGTAAGGGGTACTTGGTTACCGATTAAAACCAACCAAAACCAAAAAACCTTGATAAGAAATGACCTTGATCTTCAGCCTCAAGGTCATTCAAAGGCTCTATCTGAACGTAAAATTTCTCGCTCTGTTTAAATACGAGGTCAAAAATAGGGGTTTCTTTTCGGAAAGCATAAGTTGAACTTTGAATCACCTTCAAAATAAGTGTCAAGGCCAATGTCACCGACTTATGACCCCCTCTTGATCAAACAACTTTTGTGTGAAACTTTTCCCTTTATTTTGCTTTTCCAACAAGATAAATTAGAGTAAAAATTAAAATGGGTCACTCTGTATATAACACTACCGGTCAGAATTGTGGAACCACCCGTTTTTCGATGATTGCTTAAATTATCTTAATTTCAATTCTGTGAGTGATAAAATTTGTACTCTTAATAATCTGGAAGTCATCAAAATTATCTTTAAGATTAGTCTGCAATGAAGTCGTTTGGTTAAATTTTGAAGAAGTTATTGCAAAAAAAGTCCAAATTTCAATGTTTTCTTATATTTTAAATGACTTTCAAAACAATCAACATTTTATAATGTTCTTAGGCTCATAATAAAGCTGAGATTCTACAGAATCACAATAAGTTGTCATTATAAATCTATAATTTTTTTCTTGCATAATGTAAAGAGTTGAAATTGTAACAAAAAAGTAGGGAAATTTCGAAAACATTTCATCTGTAGGTAAATCATAATAAAGATCATATAAATATATATTTTAAGGGAATTCAGTACAAAATTCATGATTATATGTTTTATATATCTTATAAAAAAAATTTCTCAGCAAAACCAATATTGGGATTTTTTCAACTTTTATTTCTGAACTTTAACCTCGAGCAGTATGTAAGAAAAAAATTATACATTTATTCTAAGAATTTGCTTCGATTTTGTAGAAATTTAGCTTTAAAATTAGTCCAAGAACATTAAAAAATTGAAGATATATGTTGATGTTGGTAATTGGCTTTAGGGTCCAAGGTTGATAAAAACTCAGAGTTTTACATAATCAGACGTTTCGGCTCTGATCGGAGCCCTCATCAGTGATTTATTTAAATCTAAAAATACAGAAAAAGGGATTTGAATAAATCACTGATGAGGGCTCCGATCAGAGCCGAAACGTCTGATTATGTAAAACTCTGAGTTTTTATCAACCTTGGACCCTAAAGCCAATTACCAACATCAACATATATCTTCAATTATTAATTAAGGGTCAATGTAAGTCCAGAATATGAACATTAAAAAATGTTGATTATTTTGAAAGTTATTTAAAATTTAAGAAAGCATTAAAATCTTGATTATTTCTGCAATAACTTCTTAAAAATTTAACAAAACGAGTTCATGCTGGACTCATTTTATAAAGAATTTTGATACCTTTGAATTTAATTAAAAGAACAAATTTTTTCACTTACATAATTCAAATTAGGATAATTTAAGCAATTATCGAAAAACAGGTGGTCCCACAATTCTGACCGGTACTGTATACAGGGTGTGGCACATAAGGTGTTACAGAGCGATAGAACTGAAACTATTGATCATATCCAAAACTGTTTCAGACATAAGTTTCGTCAAGGTCAACTCCACTTTTTAAAACCTTGGGTTGGGTCTACCTACAGAAGATGCTCAAAGTGATGACCCTCGACTTGTAAGCACTTGTTAATTCGCTGATGAAAAGACCGTCGAACTTCAGCCAACATTAGTGGTGTAATTTCGGTACATGCTCGGCGTATTTTTCTTTCATGTCGTCAGGCGTGGTAGATGCTATCGCCATTGCGCGTTCTTTGCCAAAACCCTATAAAAAGTAATCTGGTGATGTTAGATCTGTCGAACGAGGTGGCCAAGCTACAGGGCCGCCTCGTCCTATCCACTTTTTGTCAAAAATCTCATTCATCACTTGTCTTGAATACAGAGCATAATGGGGTGGTGCACCGTTGTGTTGCATCCACATGTTCATGCAAACATGCAAGGGCACGTCTTCCATTAATTAAGGCAGTACGTTTTGCAGAAAGTTTGCGTAAACTTGCCCAGTCAAGCGACCTTCAAAAAAATATGGACCGATGACGTGATTGCCGACAATGCCGCACCAACAATTAACGGACTACGGATGTTGAAATGGTACGTTCTCATCCATCAATGATTCTCATTTGTCCAATAATGCATATTATGCCTATTCACATTTCCCGTATTTGCGAAGTTAGCTTTATCAGAAAAAAGCACATGACTAAAAATGAGACATCTTTGCGCATTTTTCTACTTATCCAATTACAGAAATTGACGCGTTTTAGGAAACCATTGCCGTACAAATCCTGATGTAATGACATATGGTACGGATGGAACTTGTGTTGATGTAAGATTCTTAATACAGATCGCTGACTAATTCCACTCTTTTTTTCCATTTGCCTGCTGCTCGCATGTGGATTTAGTGCAGCAAAAGCTAAGATAGCAGCCGCATTATTTTCATTAAAAATTGGTCGATGTTTGTCTCGTGTTTGTTTCATTGTACTAAAGTGACAGAAACGGTCAGCTAATCGCTTAAAAGCCATGTGCGTTTTTTGTTGCCTATCTGGATAACGAGCCGCATACTGTAACACTTTATGTGCCCTACCCTGTATATTAGGGTGTGCCAAAAAAACGCGATATTTTTATTTTCACGAAAACTTGAAAATATCGTAGAACATGTCTAAACAAAATTGTTTTTTCACCAAATAAATGAGTAAACCTTATTCAGAATTAAATTATCTATAAAAAATTCATAATAAATTTTTTGTATCATGAATATTTACTAAGTTACAGATTCTCAAATTTCTACTAAACTTTTCATGCTACCATCAATAGTTTACTTGATAAAAGTTAAAACTGATAAAGTGGAGGGGGTGAATTCCATCCACGAACTGAGAGCACTGTTTTGATCTAAGTAACAAGAATATGACATACGATTAATTCAGATGTCTACTGTCGTCAGCTGAACAAATTGAACGCAATGGTCAAAGAAAAACGTCCAGAATTGGTCAATTGTAAAGGTGTAAATTTTCACCATGACAACGCTACACTGCACACATCTATAGCCACTCGCCAAAAATGATTAAGGCTTGATTGGGAAGTGATGTTACATCCACCATATAGCCCTGACCTTGCACTATTAGATTCATATTTATTTCGATCTTTGCAGAACTCCTTGAATGGTAAGACTTTCAATGGCGATGAAGCTGTGAAATCTCACTTGCTTTATTTTTTTGCCGATAAAGACCAGAAGTTCTATGAGCGTGGAATCCCGAATTTACCAGAAAGATGACATAAGGTCATTGAAGAAAATGGAGAATATATCACTGATTATAGTTCATTCCTTGTATTTTAAAGAATGTGTTTAATTTGTATGGTAAAATCGGCAATTACTTCTGGGACAACCTAATACAATCAAGGTCAAATTGTTTAAAAGTGCTCAGAAGTTGTTTATTCGAATTCCGAAGGTATTTGGGAATAATAAACATTAAAGGTAACTTTAGCAAGTATATAATATGCTCCTAATGAAATTGTTGATATATCGATTTTAGGGAAATGTCATAATAATAACGATGCGGCATCAAGGCTTTATGCTGAAAGTTTTCCAGACAGGAGACATCCTACTAATTCGAGATAACAAAGTTTAACTCAAAGATCTCGCAATGGAAGTCTTGTTCGCCAACGACAGATTGAAAGAGAAATCGGTATACCATGTAGTACAGTTGCTAGAATTTTAAGAGTTCTAAGATATCATGCCCATCACATTCCTTTAACCCAAGCTCTAAGGCGAAATCATATTTTAATGCGTATTGCTTTTTTCCATTGGGCTTTAGAAATGATTCGGAATGCTACTCATTTTTTTAAGTATGTGCTTTCCTCTGACGAGGCAAAATTTTACAGCGATAGACAACTCAATAGACACAACTGTCATTATTGGTCAAATGGAAATCCGCACTGGTACAGACCTCTAGATCATCAAAATCGATGGAGTATCATGGCATGGTGTGGAATTGTAAATGGTTACTTAATTGGTCCTTACTTTTTTGAACAAAATGTTGATTCAGCAACTAGACAAAGAATGTGGCTTCAACAAAATGGTGCTGCACCACATTATGCACTTATTGTGTGTGCATTTTTAAATGAATTTTAATACTGTACATAATTTTCAAAGACGTTTAAATTTGTGTCTTGAAACAAAGGAAGCAACTTCGAACAATTACTCCGTGGGTGAATGATATAATTACAGTAATGAAGAGAGGTAAGGGAACTTTCAATAATAAACCACCCTAAACGTAAGAAGCAAGGGGATTCACGATAATCAAGCACCTTAAAGAGAACAGAACTTACTACGTCCACGTCGTTGTTACCTTTAACGTTTATTAATCCCAAATACCTTCGAAATTAGAAGAATCAGCTTCTGAGCACTTTTTAACCATTTTACCTTGATTGCACCTTCTCAAGGTCACAATAAGAAATTTAAAAACATCATTTCTAACGTAAAATTTCCTGCTCTTTTCGAATATGGTGTCAAAAATAGGGGTTTCCATTATAAAAAATGGTTTTGGCCTTCAAATGATCTCGAAAATTGATCTGAAATCAAGGTCATGAATACAGATAAATTACCCCCACTGTCCTTGACAATTTTGGTCAAAATAATTTTTTTGCAAATGGCGTACTTTAGGGGATATTTTGATCTATCGATTAAAATTGGACGCCCTGTATATACGAGGTGTGTCCGAAAAGTATCCGACCTGCGTTTATATCTTCGCGCCAGAGCGCTCGATTGGCCTCTGCGGGGTATGAGCGTAACCAGTAGTCCCTCACGATCTCCCTGAATACCGTAGTTACCGGCCGGACGCCTTGGGTCGCGCGCAGCTTGTGTTTATGTCCAACATGCTTTTTCCGTTCGTCTCATTTGTTTACAGTTAAAAATGACAGAAAGAACAGATCAACGAATTTGCATTAAGTTTTACTTCAATCTTGGAAAGAGTTGTACGGAGACGATTGAAATGATACGGTAGGCCCTTGTGCACAAAAGTATGGGCATAATATAGATAAAGGAGTGGTACAGGTGGTTTAAAAATGGCACATCAAAGTCAGAGCCATGTCAAGTCAATGCTGATTATTTTTTTCGATTGTGAGGGTGTTGTGCACTTCGAATTTGCTCCAAGAGGTCAGACGATCAACAAAGAATATTACGGTGAAGTTCTGAAAAGATTGCGTGATGCCGTGAGAAAAAAGTGACCGCGTTTCTGGTCAAGCGGTGACTGGCTTCTTCACCAGGATATCGCGCCAGCGCATTCATTGAACCTTGTGCAGCAATTTTTGGCGAAACACAAGATTGTATAGCTTTGCCAGCCTCCGTAAAATCCCGACATAACTCCATGTGACTTTGGAATGTTCCCAAAATTGAAAATGGCGCTCAAAGGAAAGCGGTTCGATGACATCGAGACGATTCAGAGTAATGCGACGCGCAAGCTGAAGGCCATTCTAAAATCTGCGTTCGAGAACTGCTTTAAGATGTGGAAGCACCGCTGGGAGCGTGTGGTTCAATCAAATGGGGACTACTTCGAAGGATGCCACGGTCCGGATGACGAAGAATAGCACCAACGCGGAGATATGAACGCAGGTAAGATACTTTTCGGACACACCTCGTATATACATATATATGTATTTTTGAGCGTTTGCTCCGTGTATTGCTTCTACAGCTTAACAAATTCTTGTGTTCCAACGAGATTCGTTAGACTCCTCTGTCGACAATTGTCAGTGCTTTCCTTTTGATGCAGGCATAAGAAATATGTATCTTTGTTCTTCTAAGTACATTTTGACATCTCGGAATCCTCTGTCAATTATAAAAATGTCGCCTTTTTGCCCAAGTGTCTTTATGCCATGAGAGTCAGAGAAAACGATCTTCATTATCTTTACGTCATTTTGAGTAGCGTAAAATGGACGAGGCGCATCAATTATATATTCGTTTGTCATAAAGATTGTAAAATGCTTGCACAATGGTACTTTCTTTTGTCCTAAAAACGACATTCTTGGGTACTCATTGTTTGCACTCTTCTAATGACTGTTATATGTCCTATCAAAAATTAGCATCAGCTGGTCCTCTTTCGAATCGTACAATTTCTTTGCAGTAAGAGATGTATGATTAGAGATAAGTTCATCTCTAGAAACCGCTTGCACTCCAAAACACACAGGCAGAATATCTTTTTAGAATGCTGCAAACATTGGGTCTCCCTTTGACCACCTTCTTCCGCTTCTAACGGTGTACGTATACTTGAGAGGCGAACGTGTTTGCGATTGTATAAAATACAAGACAGTAGTTTACCAGTATTGTTATCGACACAGTAAATCCTAGGAAAATCTAAACGTTAGAAATCAATGGTAACTGCATTGTCAAACAAATGAAAACCGCTCGTAGTGCTATGATTCGAAGTTATTTTCAAGATAAAGTTGATGCTCGAGACTTGTCTGAAACTATTCACGAACTGAAGTGGTTATCAGACTTCGACAATAAATATACACCTTGTTTTTTATCGTTGATAACATAAGTCTATTCCGTGTTAAATTTCTTTTGGTCATAGGATAATTTATCAAAGTTTAAGTTTGTGTGCTTTGTGTCTGAGAATGTGTAATCATTTCGTATTATGAAATGATCGTGCATTATACTATTATCGCTTGTTTTACGGTGATATATGTTCCCCTTTTCAGTTCTCCCACTAAATTATCACAGTCTAAAATCAGCTTCAGGAAGTGGATTAGACCTCCAGAGGAAACTATTGAAAACATCGCGCCGCTTGTTACTATACCTCTCGGGTTTTCCATTTGGTAATACGAAAATCAGCTTTCATTTTTTTCAATTATGGTATGGTGCACCACTCCGAATAGTTTGAGGGAAAAATATGTTTATAAAGGAAATATAGAGATCTTTTTGTGAAAAGATAGTTGTCACACGTCAAAGACATCACCTTGAAAAAAATTCTTCAAAAATTCAGACGTTTTTTTACCTGCTTTTAGGCCATAAAATTCTCCTGAATTCATCGGTAAATTGTCTTATCAGTCTCCGCAGCATATATTTTGCTCAGATAAATCGGTCATGCGGTTTTCAAGAAAAACCACTTTTTTTATTTATTTTTTTTCCTCCATAAGTTCTAAAAAAAATGTAATTAAAAGGTGATGATTTCTGATGAACTTTTGATATTTATCACTAATAGTTCCTTTTATAAACAAATCATAAGAATAAAGTCTGACCTATACAGGGCACGGAAGTAGAAACTTGTTCTCTTTAAAAGCTTAATGGATCTCTATTCGAGTCTATCAGGGACCCGTATAAATGGATTATCAACTGGAATTTTCCAATTTTCGTTATACTAGGTCTATCAAAAATAAGCAAAGAATACAAAATAATTTATTTTCATTGTAGTAAAATGAGTCGCTATCAGGATCTATTCGTGACTTGTCCGCAACACGTAAATGAAGATGTATTTGCTTACTTCGAAATTGTCGTATTCCCCTACCTGTCCGGGCGTATTATAAATAAAAAAACGGAGTAGTTTCATGTTTGTTTAACAAAACGAAATAGTCTTGGAATAAATTTGGTCTTAAAGTATGCAGTTGGAAGTTTCTTATGTATGAATTTTAACATTTAATATCTTTGATATTTTACTGTGGAATTTGTGTTTGTTATGTGCATTCTAAAGCTACACTATTATTCTTCCAACTACGCTTTGAAAATTACAATTATTTTTTATATAGTATTTTGTGGAAAACAATTTGTGAAACCATGGATAAGTCGAAAATTCATACAATCTTCGAATATGAGTTTCCTTGTGGAACTAACGCATCAGAGACAGCTTATAAAATTAATAGTGTATTTGGAGAAGGTTCAAATAGCCATGACACAGTATCTTTTTGGATTGCAAAATTTCGTTCTGGGAATTTCAGCCTTGAAAATGAACCATGTGGAAGACCCCAACTCAAAGTAAATAATGATAAAATGAAAGCTATTGTAGAGAGTGACACATTTTAAACTACTCTTGAGTTAGCAGCGAAATTTGGTGTTTATATTATAACGTGGTGACTGCCCGCTGAACGTCAAGAAAAAGACAGATAATATCGAGCAGGAGCCCAGGATTTGGGAGTACGTTTACTGTATATTTAAATTGGCTTTAGGGTCCAGAAATAATGAAAAGCAGTTTTTACATACTTTCAGACGTTTCGACTCAAATTGAAGTCCTCCTCAGTGAAAATTTATTTCTAAAATATATAAAAACGAGATCTCAAAATTGCAGTACTATGCAGTGTATAATCCGGTCGTTTTTCTTGTAATGCTTGATTTAAATCGATCATTTGCTGTTGGTAGCGATTCGTGTTGACAGTTTCACCAGGTTTTAGAAGCTTATAATAGATACCCTTCTGATCCCAGTCTTCGAACTTTTTCGGTGGTTTTCCACGATCTTCGTTTCTCACATCAAAATTACCACTTTTGAATTTCTTAAACCACTCGAAACACTGTGTTTTGCCAAGAGCATGTTCACCGTATACTTCGAAAAGCATTCGATGCGATTCTGCAGCAGTTTTCTTCAAGTGATAACAAAAAACCAGTGCTGTCCGCAAATCGTAGTTCCTAGGCACAAAACTCGACATGTTGATGCTTGTAGTAAATACACTGGAATATTGAACTTGGGTTGTTGTCTACTGAAAATCTTTCTCAGCTTCTAGAGGGAGAAGATGGCGATGCAGAAGCGGTCGTACATTGTTTTTAACGTCATGAATTGACCTTTCAATATACTAAACTATTTTCAATGATAAGCCTTATTCTTTCCATAAGTGGTCCAAGCTACTTTTCGGCGCGTCATAACTAATAATATTTTCAGTGAGTAGTGAAAGCTATCTAGAAGTAGCACTTGGGATGGGAATTCTTGAAGTTTTCGACTATCGGTGTATGTGTGCGATCATGTACATGCAAAGTTTAGAATGTTTTTTTTTTGTGACCACCAATTCATTTTACCATACTGTCATGTAAAATTTCAATGACACATCAATGATTATTTCACGTATTTTTAGGTTATGTCATTATTTCAAGCTATCCACACTATAGACTAAAATCAATTACATTCATATTTGATATTTATTTATTTGATATTTTCAACTAAAATTCTTTATATTTTATACTTACAAAAATTTATGATACTAACGCCTTACATTTTTTTTAAACGGATTCCGCGCCATACATTTGAAAAAGGTATTGGTAAATTTGGCTGGGAATTTAGTATTTTGTAATTCTGGCGAGCGTTTCACCAATAGATTTATTGGCGAAGGAAAGGCAAGAGACCTTTCAGCTCCTCAAGGAGCTTACCTGTTTCACCGATCTACAGGAAATCGCCCGCGTGAAGAAGGCCATCCGCAAGGATGGAAGGCGCAGACTCGTCGAGAGATGAGATGGTATGGTGAACAGACCGGGAGATGGACCTACCGTCTGTTCCCGGAGCTCGTCACCTGGCTGAACAGAAAGCACAGAGAGGTCGGTTTTTACTTGGTGCAAGCGCTCTCAGGACATTGCTGTTTCAACGCGTACCTGGGGCGCTTCAAGAACTGAGGCGATGAAACGTGTTGTCACTCTTCGTCTGCGCTAAGTGGGGCGCGGCAAGGGAGATCATTGGTCAGACAGTGGGTGCCAAACTCACTCCTGAAACCATGGTCTGAACGGATCTGGATGCTCATCGAGTCATTCGTCACACTAGTGATGAAGACGAACGAGCCCGATGGGCGCAGGGAACTAAACAATGGGGAAGACCAGTTGAAATCGCATCGGGGCTTACACCCACGGTCGCGTTTCCTGGGCGAACTGGGCTGTCGCGTCGGTGAGGGGAGGGACCTTTTCCCTCCCCCAGCTGGCGTGGCTGGTCGGTTAAGCCTAACGGGCAAGTGGCCGTGGGGGCGGGTTCCGGGTGAATGGATGACGATAACCAACCGCCCGTGAAGTTTAAAGCCGAAAGGCGGTTCTGTGGGAGGTGTATTGATTCGAAAGAGGGGGTTTTTGGTTTTAACAGTTATGCCTAGCCTCGTCCTAAGAGAGTCCTGTACAACGTCTATAAAATATTTCGCAATTTTTCCTCCTGACAAAAAAAAATATTTTGTAATTCAGTAACCCTTAAATAAAAAATCCCAATTGGATAACCTCGAAAAAATACGTTTTTTGTTTACAAAGCGTTAAAGGTATTCTTTTTGAAGATACTTATAAGTTTCGCATCTGCGAAACATTGAAGCTATTAGTGTGACGCTTACTAAGATTAGTAAACCCTCTACAAGTTAAACATTTTATGGATTGTGACCGGCTGAACAAAAAATCATAATAACATAACTTCAAAAAATGGACAGATTTTTGTTTGAAGCCCGTTGAACGTATCTCTTTGAAGCTGCTTCCGCGGAATATAGAAGCTATTAGTGCATAGCTCACTAGGAACACTTAGCCTTCTGTAAATTTGACATTTTACAATACATGACCCGCCGAACAGAATGCATTATCCGAACGGTTTTTTCTTGTTTGTTTTTTTCCTTTTTTTGGAAGTTGGACAAAATTCATTTACGCACACTGCGAGATCTGTAGTATTGGACTCCGTCATTGCTGGCCTTACCCACTAAAATATTACGCGTTACATACAAAACTATGTTCATTTTTTGAGCTTATGCCATTAGGCTTCTTGGTCGGGGGCCATGATCCACAAAATGTCCAAAATCCACGGATGCAGTTCAGAAGGAGTACCTATGACGTGTTACAAACAAAAATTTGTCCATTTTTAAAGGTTATGTTATTAAGGTTTTCTGTTCAGGGGATCATGATCCATAAAATGTCAAGCTTGTAGAGAGCTTATTATTTTCAGTGAGCATTGCGCTAATAGCTTCTATGTTTTGTGGATGTAAAAATTCTGAGTACAAAAACTGTCAATTTTTCGAGGTAATGCCGTCAAGATTTTTTGTTCGGGGGTTAATGAACTACAAAATTTTTAATTCCCAGTGAAATCCTCTGAGACAATTTTTTAAATGTATTTTGTGTGGTGTCCTTCAAATGAGAAAACAATTTAGCGGCCTTGAAAAGGATCTTCGTCAAGGGTTGAAACGCGTTGGCTAAATCACAATAAAAAAAACTAAACACCTTTACCGGCATTTTAGGCTTCGAAACCATCCAAAATATTATTTATAAAAACGGGGAAATTAAAAAAAAAGAAAAGTTCCCATTGCTATGTTTAAAATTTTAAGCATTATAAAATTTCATACCGATTGAGTACTGACATTTTTAAAGATTTTTATTTGAGTTGCACTGTTTTTCAGATTTTCTCACTGCATAAACCTGGAGTTCTACCAGGATATAGTTAACGTTCTAAGTGGTTTACTGGAGGAAGGCAATTTAGGTTTGAGAGAAAGACTAAACTGCATTCAAACCGTGTTTGTAATATTGTCTGGGCAAGGATCCGCCTTGAATATAGATCCTCACAGGTAAATAATAGAAATACTCTTACTTTACTGGAATTAAGCACAACCAAAGCTCCGAAGTTCCGGAAAAAACCGCTTTTTTTCGCTCAACAGATGCTATTTCTCATAAATAATTATACTTTGTCTTGAAACTTCACGAATGGACAAGCTCTTAAATTTAATTTTTTATCAATTTCGTTATAAATTGGGACATGAACACATTAATTTTTCAGATTTTTGATTACTGAATTTTATTATTATGGTGGGATATAGTAAATTCGTGACGTTCACGTTTGGGCCACCTTGTACCCATATTCATTTATTTATTTATGCATACACGACTTCTAATGATATACAGAGTATATAAGTAATATCAGATGTACAAATAAGTTTCCGCCGTCTTTTATACAAAATTCGGCATTTATTGTGAAAGAAAAGAACCTTATTTTTTATTCGAAGTATTGTCCATCGCTTGCCACTACTTTTTTCCATCTTTCTGGCAGCATACGGATACTACGTTAGAAGAATGCTTCATCAGTAGAGGCTATCCACGAATCGACCCAATTTTTGGTATTTTTATATGATGTAAAGTACTACTCAGATAGGCCATGCATCATCGATCGAAATAAGTGGGAATCAGAAGGAATAATATTCGTCTTCGATGAAATTCACTGTTCTTAAACTTTTGAAACCACTCACGACAACTTCTCTCACTTAAGGCAGTCTCACTATATGTTTCTACAAGCAATCGATGCGCCTCAGCTGGAGATTTCTTAAAGTAAATCAAAATTTCCCGAAAATGACGCTTATTCGGCTCAAAACCCGACATTTTCGCACACAATTGAATATATTACACTGATAAAAATTCGCTAATATTTCAAGGGTATGTTGTTGACAAATGTCCAACCTTACGACAGTGACGTTTCACATCTGTCAATTTCAACCAAAACTTACTGGTGACGCCAACTATCATTAAACGGCGGAAACTTATTTCTACATCTGATATTATTGACAATAATGATCATTTCATTCTCTACTTAAAAATTCTTAATGCAAGAGTTTACTTATAGATTTAAAATTAATCGATTTATTTAATAATAAACACAAATTTTCGATAATAAACAAATTTTTCTCTTTTTTTTGTGAGGGAGAAAATGACGTATTTTTTATAGACACTGTATAGGAGTCTTCTGGGCGGGTCTAAACATACCTGTTAAAACCAAAGTCACCTCTCTTGAACCCCTATATTGCTCGTGGAACCGCCATTCCTCGTTACACTTCGCGTGCAGTGGGTTCTGGTAACATGTCAAGCAAAAGATAGCACGCTCCCCTTACCAGTGTAAACACCTGGCCGACCAACCCGTTATACACATCTTTGCCACGCTCCACCTGTCGCTGACGAAAAGTGAGATTTTGTTTCGAGACACTTAGATATTAATTTCTTCCACGAAAATCTAGTGAAGAACTTATAAAGACAGCTTTTCTGATTATGTAATTGGAAGTACTGACAAAGGAGTAGGGTCAATAAGAATTATTTTTAGACCGAAAATCAGACAATATCTTTTATGGTTCAAATAAAAACTAGGGATGTTTTAAACCAGTTCCCCCCAATTGATTTTAAAAAGAAATTTTTAACGCAAGAGTCGTTGAAGGTAAACTACCTTTTAAACAGATAATTATTTTAAGTAATTATTTAAGTAAGAAGTTGTTAATTATTTAGGAAAACTTTCTTCATTTATCTTCTTCTGATGGAATCAATTAAAATTCAGGGATGTTTACAGCCTCGACTTTACGTAATAATCACATGAACTTTTATTTTTGTCCCTTTTTGATAAAAGAGAAAATTTTTGAAACATTCTAAAGTTAAATATACAATTGAGGGTCCGGATTGAATAACTCGCCCGCAACTTGAACATGCCAGAATTTTTGGCCTCAGATTTCATATTAATTTGAAAAGTCGTTAACTTAATTCTTTAAAAATTTATACATGTGGAGAATGACAATATGTAACTTTTTTGTATTCGAAGTGTCCTTGTCGCATACAGCAAGATCTATAAAGAAATAGAAAGATCATTAAAATCGAAAGGCCGTTTCCAATAGAATTGATACATTTGACTGTGACATTAATGCCAGGTAATAAATTTCATCAGAACGTAACTCATCAGAAAAAACAACTCATCCGATTTTTAGCTTCAATGCCAAATATGGAAAATGTGGCTCACCTTGTCTTTTGTCCTCACCATAATTGACATATTTTAGGTCTATAAAAAGGGAAAGCGCAATGCTCTAGCGCATTTAACGTTCGAGTTCTACAATATAACCAACGCGCATCGGTCCAGTCTCATCATCTTTAAACCGCGAGTTCAGTCCAGTTCTAACAGATTTTTACCCGCAAGTTCATCGACAGTTGAAAGTGAAAGGGAGTCGACACAGAACATGCTACAAAATAAATAGTATCAGTAAATTGGATAAATTTTTTAACACTCTAAGTACCATGTTGGCCATTTTTGACCCACGAGGGTTTTTCGAGGGCCCTACCCCCCTCCATCATAAAACGCTCCCGTGAATTTTGATCAATTATGGGGTTGTACAACTCTCACAAAGTTTCATCCCCCTAGTCCACCTAGAAGTATGTGAAATTTACCTGTTATACGTGAAGTACCACGTGGATCAAAAATGAGCCACGCGTAACTTCAAGAGGTACGGTGAAGTACGGTACTTCTAGTCTTAAACTTCCCTATTTCTTTCAATTCCGTTCAAACTGTGTTAAAATGAAATAAGTTTATTGAATCACGCAGGGATTTGACCTTGAGGCTAACCTGAGTGATTAAAAAACTTATTTTATTCACAATTTTATTATCTGATTTTCTAAAAGTACGAAGATTACATAGGATTTTGTGTTTGCGTCAGGCCTGTCTAATCTCGTACTTTTGAATTTCTAAAGTCTCAGATAAGTTCTAGTTTAATATAATTTAATATAATATTTTTAATTGCAAAGATTGACTAAGGAGTTGTGCTTGGGTTTGGCTTGTCTAATCTTGCATTACTAAAATTCTGTTCTATTTTATAATTTCTTTATTTCATGTATTAACAAAAATTAATTAATTGAGTTTGAAATTTCTGCCACCACCTACATTATCGGAGAATCACTAGTCGCGTATCAGATAGGATACGTTGCCGACGGGTGTCCTCGTAGACAATTTCAAACTCTTATATCGCAAATAATGCCAATGAAATCAAATATTAAAGAATTTTGAAAATCTTTCTGTAGAAAAAAGACGCTTTCGACTGCGAAAAATATTCAAAAATCCACACTTAAATCATTTCTGACTTTCTTTATTTAACAATTATTATAAATTTCTGAATTAAAAGAAAATATATACATAATACTCTATGACACAAAATAGCGAAATATATATTTCGTATATTAGTACTTTTAACTAAAACTAAAACCGTTGCTCACGTGAGTACCCTCACCGACCGCTGAACTGCGCACGCAGTTAACCCCACTGCTGGCGAATCGCATTTAAGGGGGGCCAGAGAACCGAGACGGGGCTGTTCGCCCGGAGCGGATGGCATGGAGATGCCTCTTCTGATAGGTGCTCCCATTGGAGGGTATCAGTAAATTCTATTTTATAATGGCCTATGTCAGGCCCCAATCCAAGTGCATTAGGAAAATCCTAAAGTCAATAAAATCTTATTATGCGCAGTCAAATTACGAAAACTACGGAACTGGCAAATTTTGTGGCACGAAACCAAACGGGTCCACTTAAACCGAAAAGAAATGTTACTGCAAAAGGATAAGGTAACTAAAGATAATGTTGGGAATATTTGTAATAAAGATAAAACAAATATCACTTTTTAATCAGACAATATTCCCTTCGTGAAATTTTTAACGTCTGATCAATTTAAAACTGCCGGAACAAGCATTTTATCTGGCTCGAATAATTGGTTTAATTGATGCTTAAAAACTAATTCAAGTATTATATGTGGATCAATTGATTAGTACAAAACATTGGAAAAGGAAACCATGTATATTGATAACGAAGTTATTAGTTTACTTAGTTTAACAATTATTTCAGAAAACAGAGTTAAAGAAAGAACTAAAATAAATTTCAGCAGAAAATTCACTTACTCGCAAATGAATTACCAGTAATCACGAGAGCGACGATATTAGTACCGACAACGGACAAATAGAAAGAATTTTTCATTATTATATTTTATTTAAGGATGTTATAAGGCAAAGGCAATGCTGCCAATACCCGCAGCTCAAGAAAATGTATCTTTGGATCAACTTACAATACTATAGGAGAATTAATTGAAAAACTAAAGAGTATATGACCCTGTAAAAAGTGTGTATCAATTATAGGGATACTATAATAATAATTTTTTGAGGAACAGAAATTATGATAGTTGACAAGGAAATCTTAATCACAACAGGTATTAAAATCAAAGACAATTTTCAAATCAAAGCAGACAACATGAAATAAGAAATCAACAAATAAGTATACCTAATCAACATTATTCACAGAAACCAGAAGTTATATGCAACTATTGTGAAAAACCAGGACATGTTATAAAAAATTGTAATATCAGATTAAATAAACAGCAATCTCAACATCCGGAAAACTCAAACGCTCTCCCCAGTACAGATGCAATGAGGAAAGCATAAAGCAAAAACGAGAAGCATCTACTCCTAACGATCAACCGGCCATAAAGATAAGCGTTTTAATATATGCGTGGAAGACCTTAACCCTTTTAGTGCCGGGAGCCGATATATCGTCCCGCGCCTCGTAGCGCTTTACTATTCGCATTGCGGGAGAAATAATCCAAATAAATTTGTAATACGTTATATAGTAAATGTGTAACATCCCTACTTTCCCCCTTGCTGCCAGACGCTTCAGTCAGCCAGGGTTCGGTAGGAGTGGGGGAGTAGATGATGAAATAATCGAGTCTGGTAGATTTATATAAAAATAACAAAAATGGATTTATTCAGTTTAGAGAAAATAAAGTATAAATGGTTACAGATGGAAAATAATAGTGTGAGTTGTGAATGTATCATAACAGGTAGAAATGTGCCGGTGTCAGTGTGCGTGATGAGTGGAATGGGTGTGTGTGTGTGATGTGATGAAATGCGCCGGTGGTATGCGCGTACGTGTGGGCACAGTCCTGGCGGTCGCTTCGGTCGTAGACCGATCATCTTGCCGCCGCAGTTTACAACGTTGATCTTCTGAAAAACCCGGTTCAAAATATTCATTTTTTCGGACTAGGTCGTCGCGCGTACATAATACAGCGTTGAGTCCGGCCTCTTGTCCAGGGCGCGTTGACCTTTCGTCTGGGTCGTACGTCCGTAAGTCTGTCGTGACGGTTGGGTCTAGACGCCCTGGTAGGGGTCAAATTACGCGCGGTGTGTCCTCGGAAATGTTCGGTAGTGCGTTTGTACGAGGTGGGGGACCGCTGCGCGCGCTGCTCGGCGTAAGCGGGGGAAGTTGTGACGTGTGTACAGGGATGTACACTTCGTTACAAATGATCTAATTGAAAACTGCTTTTTGAATCATTTAAATATTGTTTCTCGTTTGGTTTTTATGAGCATTTTCCCAAACCCTAGTAAAACTGTGAAATTCGGCCGGTTATTCTCGCATAGGCACTTATTTTTCGCCCGGCACTAAAAGGGTTAAAAGCCCTGCTCGCATGATAGAATTGATGCCGAAGACGCGATTGTAAAAAATTGCAACGGTAAAGCTTATATTAAATTGGCAAATACAAACAAAATACCAGTAACAATATCAATACCGACTATTACCTTAGAAGATTTTGAAGAAACAGATTTTCAAGAAATAAGGAGACAATTAGGAAATTTCAAAAACATAATTGATGATGATTTATCTAAAAAAATTCTGAACACCTTCTTAAAAACAGACAATTTTGTTGACAATCCATGAAGTTTTTTTAACATATTAGGTAAAGAAAGAATAGAATGTATTTAAAAAATTCCTCAATTACATCATTTGAATCAAGACGAATATGATCATGCAGGAAGATTAATCATCAACAATGCAGACAGACTTCAAATCCCAGGAGAACCACTTGAAAAAAATTTCAAATATTATTGGATATTACCTCAACTAGATTAACAAGAACAGAACTATTTGTAAACCTTTATTTACTACCAGACAAATGTGAATTTTCACGACCTGAAAAGGGATATTTGGGTTATATAATTGATAAAAATGGAGTTTTACCAGATCCAAAAAAACAATAGCTGTAAAAGAACTTCTAGTTCCAAAAACACAAAAAAATGTCAAACATATGCTTCACGTAGTCTAAGTGACACTGAGGAAAAATACGACACATATGAAAAAGAAGCACTTGCAACATTATTTTGTGTTACTCATTTCCGTCCTCATTTATATGGAAGAAAATTTACACTAGTAACTGATCTTATGTTCAGCTACTAGTTTGGTTTTAAAACTCTAAGGATCCTTGTTCACGAGTTTCACGCTGGATGTAAAACTCGCAGAATACGATTTTGATGTAGTATACAAAGCTGGAAAAAGAGTAATATAGAATGTTGATTTGGGAGGGGTCGGTGCGTGACATCAGGCACGCCTGATTCACGCCTCACCCGGTTCTCACCGGGGCAACGTAAATCTGACCTTCTAACCAGATGAAGATACCGACCGACCGACACACCAGTACCCTCGGCCCTCTGCATCCTGCCATGGCCGACGCCCCGCCCAGGACCGGGTGCCGTCAAATACTGGTGACCGGGCCGGACCTGGGGAATTACCGACCGACTGACCCACCAGTACCCTCGACCCTCTGGATACCGCCATTGCCGAGTCACCGAGGTGGGGCGCCAACGCTCAGATACCGCTGAGGGCGCCCCTCCCTAAACGACCGAGACCGGAGAACTCAAGGTGAACGCGCCCCCAGAGGGGAATCGGGCTACGACAAACATATTGTAAACCGCCGATCCTTAACCCCTACGATTTTTGTGTGTTTTATTTACAGAGTTTATAAATGTTCAACGAATAGCCGGTCCATCAGCAGCGAACCGTTCGGCCTGTGCTCGCGCACCCTCGTAACCACGACAAATACACACACATACACACACACACACACACACACACACATACGTACACGGTAAACTCGCACACTTACACCGGCACACCATTTGTTATTTTATATTCACACCCACACATACACTCAGTCTCATTTCATTATTTTTATATTCTTAATAGCTGTAAGTTTTCTGAATAAATTATATATGTATATTATAAATGATAAATATTCGTCTCCAAAATTATTTCATACCCTACTCCCCCACTCCTACCGAACCCTGGCTGACTGAAGCGTCTGGAAACCAGGGGGAAAGTAGGGATGTTACATGGCGCCCGAACAGGGACCGGTTTAACAAAGAGTGGGGGCACGGGCCTATAAAAGTGCGAGCGACCGTCCAAACGGGACAGTAAGTTGTCTGATACCGCAGAGACTACATCGAAGAGACATCGCTCCGATCTAGAGAAGACACCGCTCTTGTTTAAGAGACACCGCTCTTGTTTAAAGAGACACCGCTCTTGTTTAAGAGACACCGCTCTTGTTAAAAGAGACACCGCTCTAGTAGAAGAGACACCGCTCTAGTAGAAGAGACACCGTTCTCGTTGGAGAAAACACCGTTCTCGTTGGAGAAAACACCGTTCTCGTTGGTAAAAACGCCGTTCTTATTCGAGAGACACCGACTTTACGCGACGCACAAAATCTTCAGTGAAGAGAGTATACCAGCACAAAATACCGAAAGGAGACAACATGGTCTCAGTCTCGTGGATGTACCGTCTTACGATAACGAAAGGGTTATGGAAACCCTATATTACAACATGAAACCAGGATTACGCATTCATATACGGCTGAGAGAAGCCTCGACTCCGGAAGAGTTGATCCAGCGGGTCCAAGAAATAGAAGAAGTACAGGCCCAGTTACCTAGAGAGGCTCCAGCAGAAACCAGGGCCACGGCAAAACCAAACAGACCAGCACATCCCCTACAAGCGGCATTTATAAGGGGAGAGTGCTGCTGGAGGTGCGGACAGCGGGACCATAACCGGTTTAAATGCCCCAATCAAAGGAAGAAGTTCTGTTCATGGTGCGGGAAAGAAGACATATTCACTAGAGATTGCCAGTGTTCAAAGCCGGAAAACGAGCAACGGATCGGGCTAACATCACCAGCAGCCCGGTCCGTAAAAGCAAAAGCACAAGCACAGACCCGAGAGCCTTCATCAGCGTCCAAATAGGGGCCCATTGGTTTACCGCGTTCATTGACCCCGGTTCCGTCTGCTCATACGTGGACCAGAAAACCGGCCAACATTGCCTGAAACAAAAATGGAGAGTGAAAGATAGCGGCGAGACCGCCATTCTCGCTGATGGATCAGAGGTCAGTTTAGGAAAGAAACTTTCCGGTAAAATCACCGCTGCCAACTGGAAAATCGAAAAAGAGTTCCTGGAACTCCCAAACCCAGGAATCCTATTGGGGATGGACGCTTTGAGCAAACTGGGGCTCCAGATGTTTATAAACGGGATAAACATGATACCAAAAGGGGGCGGCAAAAAGAATCATGCCTGCGCCATCGAGGGCCCAGTCACCATGATCAACTTGAAGAAATATTACAACCGCAGGTGGAGAAATTGGGCACCAGAAATTGGGGATAAGGTCTTGAAGAAAACGCAATACAGATCCGACAAAGCAGCTGGATTCAACGCGAAATTAGCCGAAAAATACGACGGTCCCTACACCGTGAAAAAGAAGCCATCACCAGTGATAGTTGACCTGCAAGACGAAAGAGGAAAATATTTCCGACATGTGCATATCGGTAACTTGAAACCCTATCAAGAACCAATTAAGAGGGATAACGAGGAAATATGCACAACCCTGAGACCAGGGACCGGCAACGCTGCAAACAACCCTTGGCAGGAGGGGAAACAGTGGAGAAGGGGAAATACCTCGACCGAGCTGACGTCGACGAGCCGGGCAGAGTGACCAGCTCTTTTGCAGTCGAGATGTCGACAACTACACATCGCACCGTAAACTCGTTCGAGGAAGAGGTTGCTACCCTAGAAGCAGAGCTAGAGGCGGAGGGATTCCTCCGTTTCCGGAGTATTGGGTCACTATATGACCGGGTCGAACAACAGGACCCTACCATGAGGAGGCCCACTAGGCCCAATTTAGTGACTTCGAGGGCCAGACCAACCCAGGACGGCACCGACAGCAGTGCTACCAGCCGCATCACCAGCAGCACTGCCAGTGGTGCCACCAGTATTACACACAGCCCTGCCAGTGGAGCAACCAGCATTACCAGCCGCACTTCCAGTAGTGCCACCAGCGGCACAAGCAGCAGTGCCACTAGCAGCACTACCAACAGTGCCACCAGCAACACTACCAGCCGTGTCACAGGAAGCACCACCAGCTGCACTGCCACCAGCTAAACTAGAAACACCACCCGTCGGAACCGCGGTCATCATACCCGGGGGCCCCACGATTTGGGTCCCACCTGGCAGGACGAGGCACCAAGTCATCGCAGGAAGTAGGAGGTATTTTCTCCGTTTAAACCGAGCCGGAAATCTGAAGACATTTAGCAGAAAGTTCAACCCGGCGAAAATTCGCTCTCCGAAGTAGGGGGGGGGGGTGTAACGACCCGTACGTGCATACTACGCCACCGCGCCCCTACAGTGGCGTTTGGAGGGGTACTCCCACCACTGCTACTCACATGAGTACCTCCACTGAACCCCGAGCCGCGCGCGCAGCTACCCCCACCCTTCGCGAACGGTATATAAGGAGGGACGGAACATCGAGACGGGGCAGTTCGGCTGGAGCGACGATCCGGGTCACACCGGAGTGGCGCTCTAGACGGACGGCATGGAAATGCCTCTCCTGATGAGTTCCACCATAGGAGGGTATCTCCGACCCCGCCGCGACACACCTAGTGAAGCCAGACCGAGCATCAGTCGATGGGTTCCCCCATGGTTAACTCTCGGTGGGAGCTGACACCCAGCGTCAGGTTCCCCTGACTGGGTGCTGCTCAGGCTGCATCAGGACAACACAGACGATACTGCTACCGTACCTAACCGAACCTAACCGTACCCAATCGTACCAAACCGAACCTAACTGTTTCCCACCGTACCCATCCGTACCCAACCGAACCGCACAACCAAACCGGTGAACTAGCTCGTCCCCTCACGGATTGTCCGTGAGGCTGATATACAAAATCGTTTTCTTGAAAAATAAACGCCTTCGTCCACTCGTGAAAATCATCATAAACGTCTCGAACTTCTTAACTAGGTATAGGACAATAGTCTTCTTCAAGGAGGAAAAGAACCTCTCAGGATTGCTTATAGAAAAAAAAATTTCGGTCAGCAAAGCCACATGTCCCGAGTCGGTTTTTAAAACAGTTCAGATCATTCTGTGAGAGATTCCGGTAACAAAGTCTTCACGAAAAGTATTCATAAATGTAAAACTTGTTCGCATTTTGCCATTGAGAACCAATTTGGCATCCTTCTTTAATAATAAAAATTTTAAAAAAAAAATTCCGTCGGTTCGTGTGCAAAATCTTTTACATTTTTTCATTTTATCCGGTTTTTTATTCATAGTGAACTTCAAATACTTTTTCAATTCGTGATGCTGCATACTGGACTAGTTCATTTTGAATTGCAAGCTATGAGATAAGTTTGTAATTTCTATGATAACCCTTTTTTTAATTATCTCCTATATTCCAATCCTTTACAGAAATTTTGAATTAATCTTTGAATTTATGGCACTGAAGAGGGCCCCCATATGTGGCCGAAACGTTTGCCTTTCTTTCTTTTGGCGCATTTTTAAATCTAATAGTGATAATTTTAATCAAAGAAAATAAGAAGAAACTGACCCTATGCCAAAATAACGAGAAATGAACAAAAATTTGATAACCCTCATTGTGTGCCTAGGCACGTAATATACTAATTCTACACTGAGTTCGCGCTAAGGCGACGGCAAAGTTCTCGATAAAGCGTCGAGCGTTCTTTCCCCTCAACCCCAACCACAAACCATGAGTTACCATCGTGACTCTTTTTAAATGTGCAGACATCAAAACTAACCGCACGACGCCTTAACGCGAACTCGTGATCGCGTTTTCGTGGCCTTAGCGCGAACTCAGTGTACTTCTAAAGACAAAGTAATTGATACAGAACCTGAAGACGAAGAAAACTCTGAATTCTTGTATTAAAGAAACCTTTAAAAATAAAAATTTTGAAGTCACTTTTAATTAACAAAATTCTGAAATAAACAAAAGACGACAAATAGAAACCAAAGAAAATGTCGAAAATTCTAAAAATTCAGAATCCACAGAAAGCTGTCCGCCCCTAGAGGACCCTCCACCGAACTCAAACTCTACCAGACAAATTCTAATAAACAAAACTATTGTTGAATGTTACGATCAATTAACGATGCGAAAAGATAATTATGTATATTTCGTTACAATAATAGAAACTTCTCGTGATAATGGATAAAAAACTCTAGAAAATCGTCAAACTTTACCAAAATTAAAAATTTACAGAAAGGAAGAGCAAAAGAAATTAAAAAAGGAAACTATTACCATTTTGCTTTCCCATAAAAATTTCTGGGAAAATATGAGAGTCGATATTCAAAAGTATATTCAAGGCTGTTCACAATGTTGGGAAATAGTCTATAGATGAAACTTCAAGAATTGCATATATGTTTGTACTAGTACGAACAAAATTTAAAAAAAAGGATATAAAAAATATATATTCAAAAATATCAGGTGTACAAATAAGTTTCCGCCGTTTGACAAAAGTTGGTGCCACCAGTAAGTTTTGTTTGAAATTGACAGATGTAAAACGTCACTGTCGTAAGCTTGAATATCTGTCAACAACATAACCTTGAAATATTAGTGAATTTTTTTTAGTATAATATATTCTTTTGTGTGCAAAAATTTCGAGTTTTGAGCCGAATAAGCGTCATTTGCAGGAACTTTCGATTTACTACTTCAATTTGGTGAAATCTGCAGCTGAAGCGCATTGATTGCTTGTAGAAACATATGGTGAGGCTGCCTTAAGTGACAGAAGTTGTCGTGAGTGGTTTCAAAAGTTTAAGAACGGTGAATTTGACATCGAAGACAAAAACCTTGTGGAAGGCTGAAAGTGTACGAAGACGCGGAATCGGAAGCATTATTGGATCAAGATTCGTGCCAAACGCAAGAAGAACAATACGATAGACAATATATCGAACAAAAAATAAGGTTACATTCTTTCACTACAAATGCCTAATTTTTAATAAAAAAACGGCGGATTAAGCCGTAGGGAGGTAGGTCTCTTTTGTCTTTGGCGAAAGGATATGATTTTTGAGGTTAGACACCACGTGCAGGTGCCAAGTAATTTGTGTTAAGAAAGTATAGTGTGGGAAATTTCACCAATTCGCGTATTTTGTGGGGTTAGGGATTTTTTGTGTTTCATCAATTGAGAACAGTGTCGCGTAATATTAGTGATTCCGAGTGGTAACAAGGATCTTGCCTTTTAGGTTACGGCTTGCACGTGGTGACGCGGAATGGAATCCTTAGCCAATTAATGGCGAGACCACGGGAGAAAGCTCACTGAGTTACCTTGATTTTGAGTGGTTGAATTCTCACACGTGCTCCGGAATTTTGGCGATCGGGTTTGCGGAACTATTGTAAAATAATTTCGAGATTTTTGCGGATAGTGTACGTGTGAGGAATTAATATTTTTCTTTTCTTATATAAATCGAATTTTTTACTAAGTGTAGAGTGTAATTTGCGAACTTCGATAGTAGGACTATCCTTGTTAATATTTATGGCATGTTATTATTGTATATATTGGAGTGTTATTATTATTGCCATAGTATTAGTTTTAGACTAAGTTTTGGCTGTGGAATGAGAGGAGGGGAGGTCCTAACCTAGAAGTCGTGTTAAGAATATCAGGACCATTTATAGGTTAGGTTGATATCCTGGATGTCTATAGGAGTAACTTTTTTTTTAATGTTTAAAATAAGTAAATTAAAAGCAATTTCGAACAAGGTAGCGTCCTTAGAGTAGGTTATCGAGCATGCGCGTTTGACTTTAGTTTATTTTTGTATTGAGTGGGCTTTAACGGTGTGAATGAGGTTAGGGTTAAGAAAAATGGTGTGTTCGCTAGAATAAAGTGGCGGATCGAGCCTTTATCGAACTTTAAGGTCGAACTATCGGATCTGCACCGGTGTTAAGGGCAAATTTTGTGAGCTAGCGAATACAAGATGGCGCAGCTGGCTCGATCCTGAATTACTACGATTGTATTACCGTTCGAACTGATGTTAGTTCATACCATTGTATCATTAGAATTTTGGAATGTCATCGGACAGTAAGTTTAATTGTAAATAAATCGAATCTTAACACATGTTATTTCAGGTTCTTTATTTTTTTTTAGATTGAAGCCTCTGCTTTTCCTCACCGAGCATAGAAAATATCACTCCCAACGTTGACAGTCATTGATAATAGCTGGTTGCAATAACCTTTATGCGCAAAAATTCATACAAAATTTATTTTTCAGTTTGATCAAACTCGTGAACTAGCGGACGGTGTGATGACTTCCACTTTGTCGAGCGTTTGGGGGGCGGAGGGGGGGGGGGGGGCTCAGTTTTCGCAAGCCACACTTGCTTACTCGCATTTACAACTTGCACTTTGCGTAATTCAAAAAATAAGCTCCGGACCCAACATATTTATATACTTTTTTTGTTTTTGGTTTTCTATGCGCTCCTAAAGTATGAGTCAAATTAAAGTTAACAGTCTACAAATTACAGCATTCTATTCCGACAGTCATACGTTTTTTAATATTTATTTGACCATCTTCTTCAATTCCAGGAAATTTGTCTTCAATTTTTCATGGGAGACTGTATTTTTAGAAACACATCTGTCAGCTAACCTAGAAATATTCATGTATACCAATAGCTGTTACACAGATTTTATTTTTTATTTTGACATGAATATATTTGGAACTGAATACAAACAAAGACGTAGTTTTTAGCATAGCTTAATATCCTGTTGTGGTGCAGCGGTTCGGATTCAGTTACCAAGAATATGCAAAATTCATTTATTCTTTTTCCAAATTATAATTAAATTAATATGAACAATAATTCTATTGAAATAAAATTCTCAAAATGTAATTTTAACTCTTTTTAAACTGGAATCGAATTTTTTTGGAAGTAATTAAGGTCTATTTACGTTAAGCGAAATAATTCAGTCTCTTATTTAATGCATATTGTGTCTCATTTTGATCATTTTTTTTCAGATTTTATTCTAATCTATATAAAGATTTATTAAATTTACATGTTGGAAAAAGTCATTCTGAAATTGGTATAATCTTAAAAACATTGGTTCAAGCTTTGGTTAACCGATACAAAAATATAACTCATAACCGACTAATTTCTTTTGTAAAAAGAATGGCAACTATGGCTTTAAGCCTACACCACAATGAAGCCCTTGGAATTCTTTGTATAATTAAAACAATAATGCAGCTTGGAAAAGCAAGCTATGTTTTACTAGGCTCCGAAATTGCCATTGGTGAGGGTTTTTATATACCAGAACTGGAAGAACCGGAATATTGCAGCGCAAAATCTATATCTCTGTGGGAACTTGTAGCCATGCAGGTACGTTAATTTGTGAATAGATTCAGTATAGTACAATACAAATATTTTTACTGATATCTTCTTTTAACTCACATCTAATTAATTTTTGATAGCGACATTATCATAGCGTTGTTCAGCAACTGGCAAAAAATATTTCTTGGGAAGTTCCGTCCACTGGTGAAGGCAGCTTGTCTCTTGAAATCGCTAAATTGTAAGTAATCTTGTTAGGTAAAGTATCCACTTATCAATACATTTTTAAAATCATTTCGGTGATCTTTGTTAGATTGGATTCTTTAATAATTATTTCCCCCTTCTAGAAATAATTGATTGATAACAATTAAGATCGTTAGAAAATTTTTTTGAATCGTTCTCAATCGTATTTTGGAACCGTGTCTATACAATTCAGTCCACTTCTTTCTCAGTCTTCCCAATCGTGTATAATCGGATCCTTGATTTTAATTGCCGTTTGAGATTGAGTTCCCGAATTGATGACAGTATTTTTATCTCACGAAAATGATTTGCAACTAGTTGTTTATTTTTTCGAAGAACGCACATTTTTAGCAATATCCGTCTTTTTTTTCAAGTAGTTCAAAGCTTTGTAATCTTTTCACACAGTTTAAACTGCCACTGCCAACAGTATATTTGCAAATCTTACTATCATGCACTTTTCTTATAATTATTGCAAATTCAATTCTTAACCTCCGAACACGTAGGAATTATGAACCAAAACTGCAGAGTACGAATTTTATTCAAATGCGCCTGTAAGTTTACTCAATTAAATCCGATTATGAACAATTTATACTTATCTTGTCCTGAGTGGCATTAATTCAAAACGATTCAACTTTGAACAATTTTCAGTCGTTATAAATTGTGTCCAACTGATTATTTCTACGAAGGTAACTCCCGCTATCAGGTCAGATTTTTGAGATTTCGTATGTACTATGTTGTCACAGCGACTGACAGCTGGACGCGTCAATACTGCGTTCCTTTCAATTGTATTCAAAACTTACATTTGTAGCGTCTACATCGATTAGTAAAAGGGGAAAATCATAACAGATTGTAGGTCCAACATAATTGTAGGTCCAAGACTTACAATTATCTAAATAAAATGCAGGATTTGTCGCATTGTGTTTCCAACAATGGATATCTCTTTACGTAGAAGCGAAAGTGACCACCTACAGAATTAAGATTATTGCATTTCTGCCATTTTTTACGAAAACAAAAAAGATGCGTTATTGCAATAACGTCGCGGATTTATTTGAAGTTGTAAAATAAGCATAGCATAAAAATAAGTCGTGTATCTTCATCGATGGCTACACTACTGATTGATCCTAATCGTGTATCACTTCCAACTTTACACATTAAACTTGTAATCATGAAAAATTTCGTAAAAGCGCTTGATCGAGACGGACCGGGTTTCCGGTACTTTATCAAGCTGTTTCCCAAAAATTTCTACGCGAAAATCAAAGAGGGAGTTTTTGCAATGGATTGTAATATTTCAGTGCTACATCAACGTTGCTAGCTGCATTTACCTGAATAGTCCAAGCAACAGAGAATTTGTTATGAATGTTTTATGGAATTATTTATTTCATAAAATGGACTGCGCAATTCAATTGTCTACAACTTTTCAATTAATGTCATTAATATTGGATGATTAACTTTAATGTTATGAACAAAAAACTAAATAAAGTGTGATTTTTTGGTCTTAAATGTTGATAAAAAATTTTTAAATCATATTTCGTTGTCCAAAACATGACACAATTACTCTATGAGCAATCTTTCTTCTGATGGCGCAGTCCGTCTTCTGAAATAAATAATGTCATAACAAATTCCCTGATGCTTGGACTAGAATAAGTGTAATGAGTGGCTGATGGACCGGGAAACCGGGAAATGACCGGGAATTTTTAAAAGTATTTAATAAAAAACGATTTCAACTTGTTTTAAATGTGTTACATAAAGTGATTTACTTATATATTATATTATGCATTTCGAAATTCCCGCCTTTTTTGCAAAGCGAGCAAGCAACTTAAGTGCACCCTTGAGGTGTTTTTATACCTCTCCGGCTGCAGGCTGGCAAATTTATCGACGGAAGTTGATTATTCCATTCTGTCGAAACCTGTTTGTTGAGCATCGGAATGTGCCAATAAAGTACTCTAAATGAATTTCTCGGCCCGCAGCGGGAGAGGTATAAAAGCACCATTAGGCTGCTGTCTACAGCGCCCATTGGAGCAGGAGACTTTTTCCTTGTTGACTGTGAGAACGACTTTAGCAATTGTCCATTTCTTATGATTTTGAGATTTCGGTATACCAGGAAAAATTTGAAAGCACCTAAGATAAAAAGTTGCATATTATATGGAAGCAGGTAAGTTTAAAAGTTAATAAAAAATTCATTAATAGAGTGTACATGTTGTTTTACGAACGAATAACATCTGCCGATATGGGTATTGACGTAGGTATTGATTATTAATGGGGGATATGTTTTGTTCATATAATATTCAAATAGGAATTATAATGGTTTTTATGTTTTTCAAAAGCATGTTTTAATTAACTCTTTTTGTGATAAAAAATCAAAGCTTGATCAAGATTTTCTGTAATTTGGAAATTCTAACCTTCGAACTACTGTTTATATTTCTAATTTTCGCTTAATAAATAAGATTATGCCATTAAATGTGGGATTCAATAATAAAATGGAAATTATCAATGGTTATTCAAAATGTAAAGAATTTGAAATTATAAAATTACAAAATTTTCTCGGTGTTTTTACTTTTAATTATTTCTTACAAATTATAATTATATATAAGTTGGGATCTTAAAAATTAAAAGTATAATGTCATTTAGCCTTTTCCGTAAAATTCCATTTTTGTGACTTACGACTTTAAGCAACTAGGTAAACACTATATTATTGAAATTTTTATTTTAGATTTATATTTCTAACCCATTAAAAGACATTTTGAAGTATTGGCATTTAAAAGTATAAAATCCACTTACAATACGAAATATATGTTATTTTTGTTATTGAAAAATTAATGAATATTGAAACATAAAAAGCGAAACAAAATTATGGAAATCTTTTTATTTTCAAACTTATTTAATATTCTTTCTTCGTTTTTATTAAAAATAAATTTTGGATTGGAAAACTTAAATATAAATAAAAGTTTGCTTAACTTTTTTTTTATAACTCGATGTATTTAAAGAGTTCGTTTTAAAAATATGAATATTGAAAAATTCAACATTAAAAGTTTTGTTTGGAAAATTATTATACTTTTTGAAAATTTAAACTAATAGTATTAAATTTTATTCTAGAAAAACTTACTGAAAATGAGGCCAAATAAACGCGTACCATCACAAAGTACCTTCCATGAATCTTGGCTGAGTACACCAGGGTTACAAGAATGAGTGCAAAAAGTACCAAATAATCAAAGAGAGAAGTGCATTTTATGTTCTATGGTCATAGACATTACAAGGATGGGGCAGCAAGCTTTAGTTAGCCACATGAAAAGTCAAAAACATACTACCTTAATAGCTGCACAGAAGAAAACTATGGTGCCTAGAGGGCGAAGCGAGTTATAAGTCACTAAGGACTTTTTTTTGCCATCTCATCTGCTACTTCTCAACGAGCCTGTGCCTTCCATCCTGCGGATGGCCTCCTTCACGGGAGCGATTTCCTGCAGGTCGGTACAGGTAAAAGGTCTCTAGCCTTTCCTCCACCAATAAATCTATTGGTGGAACGCTCGCCAGGACCAACACAGCACTCGTCGAGACGTCACTAAGGACTTTAGCAAGTGATGTAAGTCTGTTTTCAACAGTGTTTCCTGATAGCCAATCGCTTCTAAGATGAAATTACAAAAGGACTAAGATTGGCTACACTCTACAATATGGATTGGCACCATATTTCAAAGATGATTTGACCTCTACTGCAAAGCAATGTCCTCGATTCGTTGTTGCCTTTGACGAAGCATTAAATAAAATATGTTAGAAAACAACAGATGCATATCAACGTGCGATTTTGGGACCCTGTTGAGAATGAAGTTTGCATAAGAAACTTCACTTCTGCTTTCCTTGGTAAAACTAAAGCTGTTGATTTACTGGGAACTTTCAAAAATTCTTTAGATGATTTCTCTCTTGAAAAAATGGTGCAAGTTTCCATGGATGTCCCAAATGTCAATCTTCGATTCTTCAAAGGTCTCAAGACGTATCTAAAAACTCTAGAAAACCAGGCTGCTTTATTAGACATAGGGAGTTGTGGTCTTCACGTTTGCCATAATAGTTACAAAGGTGCAATTATAGCAACCACTTGGGATATTGTGCAGTTTTTAAGATGCGTCTATAATATTTTTAAGGATGTTCCCACAAGGCGTGCTTTGTACATTGAGTATACGCAATCTAACCTTTTCTCTTTGAAATTCGGTGCTACCACTCGTTGGTTGGAGAACGAACATGTAGCAGGGAGAGCATTGGACATGTTACCTTCCCTCCGAAAGTTTGTAATATCGGCAAAAGAAAATAAAACAGAACCAACATCAACTAGCTATACACTTGTCAAGGAATGCTAAATACTAACTAGTCTTAAAAATTCACATCTAGTCGAATCTCAAAACGAGGAGTTTATTTTCTGAAAACCATAAATAAGATTATTAGAAAAAAAAGAATAGAGATGGACAGGTAAGCTTGAAAGTAGTACCGTCCTTCGGGTTGAGGGCCACTTACAACTTTCTTCTTTTAAGAGTATTAGATACACATTTAAAAAAACGGTATGTGCACAAGTAAAAAAAAGAAAAATAAAGTGTCAATATAATAATTTTTGGCCAAGAGTGGCCAATAAGCTGATTTTATTCAAACACACCTTTCCCCTTCCTCAATTAATTATAATAAACGTAGGCGCCTGAAAAATACACTCTCAGTCCGAGGGTAGAAGACCAATGACCCCGATAATAATAAAAGGAAATTGAATAATATTTATATTCAAATATTAGAGAATTTTGAAAATCTTTCTGTGAAAAAAGGACGCTTTCGACTGCGCTGGGATTCGAGCCCAGGTCTTTCTATTGCCGGTCGACTGCTCTAACCAATAAGCTGCACAGGTGTCCGACATCTCCTTCTCCACAGGAAGATCTCCTTATATCGCCTAGTGGCTCAGCCTTGCGGCTGTAAATGATTTCAAATTAATTAGTTGAGTTTGAAATATCTGCCACTGCCTACATTATCGGAGAATCATTATTCGCGTATCAGATAGGATACATTGCCGATAGGTGTCCTCGTAGACAATTTCAAACTCTTATATAAAAATATCTTATATATAAAATATTGAAACCGCATGTTTCTTTTTCTTTGTTTTGTTTTATTTAGGTTGACAATAGCCGTATGTAACACCTATCAGCAAATTCTGTCCTGTCTAAAAGTTGCAGGCACTTTTTTCTTCATAATTTTACAACAATGTTCAAAAATATTTTCGCTTGTTTCAATTTCAGAGTCTTCGTTACTGGATTGTTTGATAACTGTATATAAGAAGCAATTAAGTACGGTGAGATAAATGTAGGTCTCTAACTTCCTAAAACCGTGTACAGTAAAACTTTCCGATACTTCACCTCGCAATAGTAAAAAAAGTTGCGCCTCTTACACAGCTTTCATATATTTCTATTTGAAAACAACAGACTTCTTATTGGTGCACCTAACATAATGTTGTTAACCCCTTTATCTATTTATCATTTGTTCAGCTTCGCAATAGCATAATTCCGCCCATTTATACCTCTAAATCTGGATTATCAGGAGGTTTAACTGTGATTTTTATAAATATAAGCTATCCAATGGAAAAACCCAGTATCATTGGCCATAAACGTTATTTTTAGGATCTGCTTTTGGATAGCATATCTGGTGCGTTACGGTTCATTTATTTTCAACTGATTTTTATGTTTTATTAATGTATTAAAACAATTTCCTAGAACTTTAAGAAACATCGCAAATTTTCAAGAACTTTAAGGACCAAATCTGGACCAAATAATCACACTATCTCAAGATGATAAGCCATAAATATAGAGAAAGGAACAAGGTGACCACCAAATCCCCTTTCTGAATTTTCTTAGTCATTCTTCATTCATATTATTTTTCAATCTGCAACAAACACAATAGCCAACGTTTCGGTGTTATACATGATTGGAGGGCATAGGCGGGTAAGTATACCAGAGCTGCCCCCGTACGAATTATCTTGAAATTCCTGTCATAGGTTCGTATCCATGTGAAGAAAAATGTTTTTGAATAATACACTGGTAGCTGCAAAAGTTTTCAGCAGGTCTTAAAGAAAGTAAAGTCAGTTCAAATAGTATACGGCATTCGACTAAGATGACGGATGAAAACGTTGTGGCTGTGCGCAAACTGATCACAAAAGACCCACATATCACTTATCGTGAAATAGAAGCAACTCTAGAGGTTAGGTCAACCGCCACAAATACCATTCTACATGGATATTTACAGGTTAACAAACTGTGCTTGATGGGTATCCTACAGTACTGAGGAGCAAAAAGCTGCACACAATAACGGGTGATGAAACCTGGATGTATCATTATGAGCCAGAAACAAAACGGTAGTCAATAGCCTGGTGCTTCCCAGCCGACTAACCACCGACTAAGGGGCAACAGTTTCGCAGTGGAAGGAGGAAGATGATTGCTTTTTTTCGTGATAACTGGTCTCCTAAACACTGTTCGTCTTGAAAACCAACGTACTGTGACTGAAGAATGGTACAAATCTCACTACCTTCCTAAGGTCATCAGTACTTGGGAATCACAGCACCCCAAATCAAAGAAGAGACATTTTTTTCTCCATAATGGCAATGCTTCCTCGCACACCACCCTTAAAACTGTGGACTTTTTGGTGGACAAGGGCATCCGAGTATTACTGCATCCACCTTATTCGCTTGATTTTTCCCCTTGTGAATTTTTCTCCAAATAAAAGAAAAGTTCCGTGGGCATCCCTTTTCATCAGATGAGGAAGCTATTGGAGCATATTTGGGAGTGGTTAATGACATAGAAAAACAGGAGTCGAAGAATGCATTTCCTCAATAGTTTTTGAGAATGTACAAAGCACAAGTGTATTGAAAATAGAGGAGAGTACTTTTAAGAGATATGAGAGGTGTTGTCTTGATGTAGCTATTCTATCAATAGATTCTAAAACCTTTTGCAGCAACCTACGTAACCCCGAAAACAGAAATATTCCTTGGAATATCGTTTATAGCATAAATTTTTGATAAATTCATTGAAGTGTTGGAACGATGTGGAAAGAAGTAAAAATCACGCATACAACACTACGCAGTTGCGCACTGTTACGGTGCTCTGCTCCTAACCACATACTTTAAGATACAACCCTGTTACATTTTTTTCATGTTCAGGCAAGTTGTTGAAATTAAATATAGCATTATAACTTATGTAATTACATACGTTATGATATATGTAAAGGAAACGGATTTTATTATGGATTCTACGTATATTAAATTTAACGGGGAATTGTATGGACGAAAAGTTCAGTGACCTTATAGGTTCCGTTTTTTCAGTACTAGCGTAAATTGTTATGAAAGATGCAGCAACTCATGTTTTTGTACGATTTAAGTTCATGTTGACTTTTTATTTTAGATATGTTGATGACACTATTTTATGTATTCCTAAAGATGCATTGCATGTTGTGATGAATTTCTCTTTACAGTTATCATTCTAAACTCCAATTTACATATAAAATAGAAAAATTAAAATAGAATTAATTTTCTAGACAGAAAATTGATTAAACTTGATGATGGTAAAATCATTACCAATTACTATAAAAAGAGCACTTATTTAGGTGAATTGTTTGTCCCATGAGTCGTTTCATATTGAAAATTTAAACACTGTTAAACATATTCTCAATTTGAATCACTATTCGCGAGGTTTAATAAAAAAGCTTATCAAAGTCAGGATTCAACAAATTAAGGGTAACAAAAATAATAGCATGCAATGTCAGTTTCAAAATGGAAAAAAAATATTTATTTCTGTTAACACTGTTGTACTCCTTTATTTTGTACAAATTTTGAAAACATTTCAAAGTATGTTGATAAAATTTAACTTTCTCACTATATTCGCAGTCCCTTTATAATGAGTAAAGCTACGGTAGTGTCACTCGTTGATTCGAATGGAACTTTTCAAATTTGTCAAACTTTTCTCGTTTTCGGGCTTTGTACAATCGATTTTTTGTCACATTTTGAAAGTTCCATCTGATCAAATTTGACCCGCACTGGTTAAAAAAAAACATTTTTATGTATTTAATACAAATCTTTATTATCGCCTTCAAAATAGGCTCCTTTTGAGCCAATACAAGCATACCAATGGTTAGTCCAATTTTCCATACACTTCTTATAGGTCTCGGCCCGTATGGCCTTTAGTTCCTTCAGCGAATTTCTTTCTATGGCCTCAATCGACTCATTGGCGCGTTCCCCGGAGCGGATATTTGAGTTCTGGAAACAGGAAAAAGTCACAGAAAGCCAAATCTGGCGAATACGGTGGCTGAGCAACTTTTTTTTTGTGTTTAGCCAAAAATTCAGTCACAATCAGGCTGGAATGTGACCGGTCCTTATCGTGGTGAAAAATCCATGAATTGTCTGCCCACAAATCCGGCCGTTTACGATGAATTGCTTCACGTAGACGCCTCAAAACGGCCAAGTAGTATTCCTTATTGACCGTTTGACCATCTGAAACGAATTCATTCTGGACCACACCATGGTAATCGAAGAAAACGATGTTATCGTCGTTAACAGAGGTGGATGGACGACTCGCATGAGGCAAGTTTTCTACGACCTCACGACCCTCACTGAATGCTAAATGCTACTCAAATACATTAATGGACGTCTCCCGCTCAAACTTCACACGAGTATCAAAGAAGGTGTTATCAACCTAGAAAAAAAAACTTTTTACCGTTTTGGTTTACGCGCGTGGTTAAACTGGACCAGTCCGGGTCAAATTTGATCAGATGGTATAATATATTAAAAGTATACTGTAAACATTTTAGACGGAAATATGAAATATTTACCGCGCAGCAACTGCAACGGCCTTACCTCTCTAATGTTGTCACGTTACCCTTATTATGAACATCTGACGCTTTAAAAAATACCAGGTCATCTCGCAGAGCAGAAGAATTAGCTGAAAACGATGCCTAAGGATAAACGGAAGGTTTACTCCATACACCAGGCATAGCTGATTAGGGTAAATATACGTTTTATAAGAAATCTGGAATCAAAACTTCAAACACATTTTTCTCGAAACAACATTTTTGTAAGCGGCGCGGGTGGTTACAAAAATTCTATTCAACGGATTGCTTTCACTTTTGCACATGTTATGCTTTACAACAATGGCTACCTCAGGTACTAGAATTACTTAATTATAATAATAATTTTTTTATTCAACGAAAATAATTAGAATTTTTTCTTTTTTTTTATAAGTCCGCTATTTTGTTATTTATTGATAAAAATGTTTATATCTAGTCCGAGGTAGAGCTACAAGCATTTAGAACAATAATTGATTTGATTTTTTTGTTTCAGATTACGAGTGCCGTAATAATCTGCGCCACCCACCTACCTCCTTTTAAAGGTGTCTACTTCAGCTTGAAAAATCAAGTAAAAAATTGTGTAAAATCGAGTGAACAAAAATTTGTTTCTATAGTTTCCGATGTCAATAAAAATATGTAAAAAAATGAAATGATTGTATTTTATTTTGTTATAAAAGAAAATCTTGAAATAAGCTTCCGAAGCGGGCCTGAATACGAGACTACATCCTACTACCCTTCGCATTTGAGGTGCGGTTTTCAGGTTGGAATTGGAATCAGTTGAAGGATTCAAAAGTAGTAATATATTACGTGTTACCAATAGTAATAATAAAAGTTGAAATACTTTTTAGGGATTTTCGCTTTCGCTAAATCCAAATTTAAGGAAAAAATTACAAAATTTAAAATGGCAGATCAAAAATGGCGCCCAAAGTCGATTTGTGAAGGGTGATTTTTACGTTTGTACTGGAATCAATCGAGTGGTTGGAAAGCCAAAAAAGCTTCTAAGGTGTTTTCGATGTCGCTGGATCCAAATGCATGCGGGGCTCTGCAGGGGCAGACCGGATACTTCCCTAACTACTCGTCGAACTACTATGAAGATTAATCAATTAAATAAAACTTTATGTGAGGAGATATTTGGAGGGGAGTTAAATGCTACGGAGGAGTCTGAGGTTGAGAAACCTTAGACCAGACAATATAAGGACACCCTACGGGAAATGGCTGCGAAGAAGGGCAGAATGATCCAGAGAATCTCACAGAGCCTTGAAGGGATGGAGGATTTTTGCTGCTCCGAGGAGAATATTTTCCTCCTCATTATGGCAGGCATAGCCGAAGCGGAGGAGCAGCTTGGTAGGTTGCCCCGCTGTAATTTCAGCCATGAAACCGTCCTTTCATCGCTGGAGTATTTCCTTCGCGTGCAGGATGCCTCTGCACTGCAAGACAAGATAAGCCCCAGGACGACCACATCCCGAGAACAATGCGTTGCGCGGCTTTTCGGGAACCAGCCCCTAACAGGAAGCCTTCGAGAGGCCGCGCATGAAACCAAGCAGGCGACATAGAAAACTCCTTGAAAGGTTTTTGGCTTTACAATAATCCAATTGATTCGAGTAAAAACGTAAAAACCACCTGTCACATATCGACTTTGGGCGCCATTTTTGACCCGCTATCTTGAATTTTGTAATTTTGACCTTAAATTTGGATTCAGCGACATCGAAAATCCCTAAAAAGTATTTCAACTTTTAAATCCTTCAAGTAATTTCAATTCTAACGGAAAACCACCCCTTAATTGCGAAGGGTAGTTTCCGCCCTTCAACTTGAACCTTCGCCGATATAAAAAAATTCGTGTCAATTATTTTTCTGAACTCTACAAATTTGCAAAGTTTTATTCGAATTAGGGAGTGGTATTTCCGTAGCTATACTTGTAAGTGGATCTCATAATAGCTATCGGAAAAAATTGCTTACTTAAACTTAATAAAATGGAGTAGTGTATAAATTGAGATGAAAAAATTGCGAAATAACTCATGTTGGCCAGACTAGTCGTTTACTTAATACTTTATTTCATAAACATTTTTGTCCTTTAGGTCTCATTTCTGTATGTATGTATATATTAAAAATGAGTACTCGTACCCTGGACGTGAAACACTAGAAATGCTGTCACTTAAGCATCTGGAGAAGATACAGGATATTCATCAACAGAAAAGATTTTATTGGTGGGTCATTTGAATCACCCAACATCTTTCTATTACTATCAAACAAAAATTGAAAAAATAAAATATAAAAATATATTATGCGAAGACATATTACTGTCACACTCGCACTCATAGCCCCACTCTGCAACCCGCTTCATTATAATAGGGAATAGCATTTTAAAACTTTTCGGCCTAGGTATAGGGGACTTTTCAAGGAGTCTGTATAATAAAATACTACTGTGGGCAAAAACTAAGGTGAATTTTTAATTTAAACTTCGATGGCTAACCGATTCGTGCAAACTCTTTTATTTTTATGTTGGCCCTACTGTTACTGACATCTGTGCCAAATTTCATGTCAATGTTATCATTTGTTACATAGTTACGCTTGTGTTTTCTAAACGACTAAAAGTGATTTTTTCGATTTTTACAATGTCTGAATTTTTTGAGCAAAGAAGTGCCATTAAATCTAACGGAAAGCGTATGCCCGTTAGGTACTTCATTCAAGACGTGTTGAATAGAGAATCTATTGTACCTGAAAATTGCGAAAGACAATATATAACGGCAGTTTTAGCGTGGTAAAGGGTGCTGCAAGGGATAGCACTGGCGGAAAATCATTTCCTACTATCAGCTGTATAAATAAGTTTCCGCCATTTGACAAAATTTGGCGCCACCAGTAAGTTTTGGTTGAAATTGACAGATCTGAAACGCCTCTATCGTAAGCTTGGACATCTGTCAACAACATAACCTTGAAATACTAGTGAATTTTTATCAGTATAATATGTTCTTTTGTGTGAGAAAATCTCGAGTTTTGAGCCGGATAAGCGTCAATAGCGGGGACTTTTTATTTACTTCTTCGATTTGAAGAAATCTGCAGCTAAGCCAAATATTCATGGAAAAAAACTCCTGTTGTGTATTCGGTGGGATCAGCTTGATGTCGTGTATTATGACTTGCTTAAACCGAGCGAAACAATTACTGGGGCTATCTACCAAACATAATTGATGAGATTGGGTCGAGCACTCAAAGAAAAGTGCGCCCACTACTACTCCAGATACGACAAAGTTATTCTCCTGCATGATAATGTTCGGCCACACGTTGCTCAAGTTGTCAAGGAAACTTTGGAAGCACTTAAGTGGGATGTCCTACCCCATCCGCCGTATTCGCCAGACATTTCTCCTTCGGACAACCACTTGTTCCGGTCGATGGCTCATAGCCTGGCTGAGCAGCACTTCACTTCTTATAAAGAAGCCATAAATTGGGTCGATTCTTGGATCACCTCTAAAGATGAGGAATTTGTTAAACGCGGTATTCTTATGCTGCCTGAAAGATAGTCAAAGGTAGTAGAAAGAGATGGGCAGTACTTTGAATAACATACATTGTACCAATTTCTCTGAATAAAGCTTCGAAATCACCAAACAAAAACCTCAAAACTTATTTGTACACCTAATAGTACATTCTGACTTGCCCATAAGCACAAATGGAATATTAGGATGAGAATACCTATGACAAAAATAGTCGAAATATCCTTCTGGCACAACACGATTGTCACACATTCTAACCCTACCAAGCTTATACCGTTCATAGACAATAAATCGTGGGGAGCTTTAGAGAACACCACGGATTACAAGGGACTTACATACTTGTGGTAGTTGCATGAAATATCCACAATTAGAATGTCTCGCAGCGAAAATGTCAGCAAGTTTTACGATAGAATCACCCTATTAAAATCCGGAGCCCAAGCAGCTTTAGAAGATAAGTATCAAAACGCGGAGCAATTGTTACTAGCTTCAAATGATTGCGCGGGAGTAGCCTTCATCCGCTCAAGTTGTCAAGGAAACTTTGGAAGCACTTAAGTGGGATGTCCTACCCCATCCGCCGTATTCGCCAGACATTTCTCCTTCGGACAACCACTTGTTCCGGTCGATGGCTCATAGCCTGGCTGAGCAGCACTTCACTTCTTATAAAGAAGCCATAAATTGGGACGATTCTTGGATCGCCTCAAAAGATAAGGAATTTTTTAAACGCGGTATCCGTATGCTGCCTGGAAGATGGTCAAAGTTAGTAGAAAGAGATTGGCAGTACTTTGAATAATATACATTGTACCAATTTCTCTGAATAAAGCTTCGAAATCACCAAACAAAAACCTCAAAACTTATTAGTACACCTAATAGTACATTCTGACTTCCCCATAAGCACAAATGGAATATTAGGATGAGAATACCTATGACAAAAATAGTCGAAATATCCTTCTGGCACAACACGATTGTCACACATTCTAACCCTACCAAGCTTATACCGTTCATAGACAATAAATCGTGGGGAGCTTTAGAGAACACCACGGATTACAAGGGACTAACATACTTGTGGTAGTTGCATGAAATATCCACAATTAGAATGTCTCGCAGCGAAAATGTCAGCAAGTTTTACGATAGAATCACCCTATTAAAATCCGGAGCCCAAGCAGCTTTAGAAGATAAGATAAGATAATATAATGAAATAATTGTTGATGCGGTTTTACTCCCTTATCAGTAATTATGTGCCCTAAATATGCTATTCCTTTGAAATGAAATTGGCACTTCTCAGGTTGTAGTGAAAGGTTGGCTCCTTTTAATTGTTTTAGAGGACGTCATCTAAATAGACAAACAGTTCAGTGCCTTGCAGTCCTGAAAGAACTCAGTTCATTAAGCGTTGAAACGTGGCGGGTAAATTTTTTGATCGCATGGGCATCCTGACGTACTCATAATGCCCATTTAATGATGAAAATCTCTTGTGTATCCTTTGGATCTAATTCTATTTGATGGAATCTACTTGCTAAATCGATAATGAAAAAATATTGCTCAGTACCTAAATGGTCCAAAATATCTGAAATGTTGGGTACCGGGTGTGCATCACCAATCATTTTCACATTTAAAAGCCGAAAGTTAATTACTATCCTACATTTATTTTTTCCTGTGCCGTCTATTTTCTTGGAGAGAATGAAAACCGGTACGGTCGAGTGTTTTAGGTACTTCTTTCAAGGTGTAAATTTTTGTGTTGTACTTCATTAAGGGTAGGTACCCGTCGAGTTTCAGCTCTTACCTGAATGGGTCCTAGCATTGGTCCCTTGAAATCCGTGGTTTTCTCTAAAGCTTCCCACGATTTATTGTCTATGAACGGTATAAGCTTGGTAGGGTTAGAATGTGTGACAATCGTGTTGTGCCAGAAGGATATTTCGACTATTTTTGTCATAGGTATTCTCATCCTAATATTCCATTTGTGCTTATGGGCAAGTCAGAATGTACTATTAGGTGTACAAATAAGTTTTGAGGTTTTTGTTTGGTGATTTCGAAGCTTTATTCAGAGAAATTGGTACAATGTATGTTATTCAAAGTACTGCCCATCTCTTTCTACTACCTTTGACTATCTTTCAGGCAGCATAAGAATACCGCGTTTAACAAATTCCTCATCTTTAGAGGTGATCCAAGAATCGACCCAATTTTTGGCTTCTTTATAAGAAGTGAAGTGCTGCTCAGCCAGGCTATAAGCCATCGACCGGAACAAGTGGTAGTCCGAAGGAGAAATGTCTGGCGAATACGGCGGATGGGGTAGGACATCCCACTTAAGTAATTCCAAAGTTTCCTTGACAACTTTAGCAACGTGTGGCCGAGCGTTGTCGTACTGAAAGATCATTTTGTCATGTCTTTTGGCATATTGGGGGCGTTTAATCTTCAATGCTAGGCTCAATTGCATCAATTGTTGTTGGTAACGTTCCGCAGTGATAGTTTCGATAGGCTGGAGTAGCTCATAGTAGACCACTCCGAGCTGATCGCACCAGATGCCCAGCATTAGCCTCTTGCCACTCTTGAAACGCTGGAACCAATACACACGTACTGATTATTAGAGGAAAATGGTGACGCTTTAACATTAATATAGTTACAAGATGGACCGATGCGATTTAATACTAGTTTCGCCATCTTTTGTCAATCCCTCAAAACTTATTTGTACACCTAATATTATTAATATTTTTTCTCAGACAGTTTAAATGAAGGTGGAAATAAATAGACGGTCTAATTCTATTCTACCAAGAGTAAATATGGGTTTCGTTTCATTTAATTACAATATCATGAAACTAGATTTCTCATTTAATTGCGACATTATAAATGCTATAAAATTAATTAAGACAGGACTGTTGAGCTGATGAATCTAAACAGAATTGCTTTATGAAATCATGGATTTCGTTGTATATTTTAGAAACACATCGTCATTGATTAGAAATTACCAAAGATTGTGAGATCAATAATTTATTTATCAAATTTGTATGATAAATATTTACTTTTGTTTCTTAAAATAAACAATTTATAGGTAAATGAGGTCTTCACTTTTTCTCTCATACACGAGGCCCACAATTTATTCTTATTAATATTCAAAAAATTCATGTATCAATTTAATCAGTAAATTAATAAATCAATGAAGAACGTTACATTGGCGCGCAACGTGGGGCCCCAGGAGTCGACAATCTAGACGAATTTCGTTTTAGTGCTACCTGGAGTTAACGACGAGGATGTATCAAGTTTTTAGCTCTATATTTTTTTTAAATTTTATTTTTGTATGGTTGTATTTTTACATCTAAAAGGTACTAAGTCAGGCACAGTAAGAAGCGAATGAAATCTGAAATCATTCAGAGTTGTAGAAAAACATTACATTTCACAATCTTCATCGTGATCTTGTAATTCGACTTCGCATTTGTTTCAACCGTTTGAATCAATTGGATCCCTTCTTGAAGGTTCTGGAAATGATGGCTCGACTTTCATTTTTGACTTATTTTTCTTGGCTTTTTTAGTTTGTGTACATTTTAAAAGATTTTTTTTTTATCAAACGTCTACGATCTTTCCTAAAGATTTTGATAGAAAAAATTTGATTTTCACACATGTCTAAAAATAATTAATGGCGAGAAGAATTGTTCGAGAGTATGAATAACGATATAAATATTATAAATAATTAAATAACAATAAATTTTATAATTTACCATCGCAGTGTTGAAAAAATTTGCGAAAACCGCATAATATTCCGTTACTGCCGCGTGCGAACGCTGGACGAGCTGCTCGCGCGCTGAGCGATTTTTATGAAATCATCCATAGTTACAATATTTATAACCCGATTACACTCAAATTTTTGAAAAGTTTTCTTTAAACGTCGTATAAAAAAGGACTCGCTGGAAGTTTTCTCAAAGTTTAAGTTCGTCGCATACTTTTTTTCGACAAAGTGTCGGAAACCCGGTTACCGGTACTCCGCCATTTGTTATAAAATATAAGTAAACAAATGTAATTTTAATGTGTTTTATCGACTTTGGAGATTTCACGTATGTATTCTGAACATATTATAGAAATTTCAAATTATTCCACCAGTTTTTGAGCTAGAATCGACGAATTTAGTTTTAAAAAGCATCGAATTTAGGCGCCATGAAAAATGCAATGTTTATTAATTATTACTTAAACTGATAATCGGATTTATTAATTATATCAGCAAAAAATGTCATTCTTAGCGACCATCTCGCCGACCAAGATCCCCCTCCTGTCCAGACGGGCTTCTCCCCACTCGGGCGACTTACTGTTAAAGTCGCCCGCAATATGGGGACCGCCCACTAGCCTCTCTGAGGCTTTCCTCAAGGAGGAGGATCTGGGTCTCAAATATTTTTAAAGGATCGCCCGGAGAGAAGTAGCAGCTGTACACACGTACCCCCGCAACCTCCACCTCCAACCTCTCCCTGGCTTTCTGCATCAGAAGGTTCTGGGCTTCTATCCCTCTCCCCAGGTTGAGCTGCAGGAACTTCAATTTCTGCCTCTCAACCTCCAGAGCTCCGCCCTAAATATTGGGCAAGAACCACTCCCCGAAGCATGGGCGACATCTTTTTCGCCCCTATCAGCGCAAGTCAGGCACCGAGGGGGAGCCTTGCACTCCTTGGCCACGTGCGACGCGCCCCCACACCTCCAGCAGGCATCCTTCCCGCCTGGAAGCGTGCAGCCGCGCGACACATGGCCATATGCCTGGCACCTGAAACACCGGGCAACCTCGACAAAATTAAATTCATATACCTCGGAATTTAGAATTTTTCTACCAAAAAAGCGATATGTTTCAATACACTTATACTGAACAATAATAACAATTAGTCAGAAGTTGTCAACTAAGAAGAGAGGTTGACACTAGTTCTCTCAAAATATTATATTAGATTATCACAGCAATGATTATTATCAATTTAACAAAATTTTATAATTGACTGTACATTTTATATACTAACCTATTAATAATACTGAATAAAAAATGTCACACAATTATCTTAGGCAAGTTTTTACTTTTACGTTATAATTAATATCTTTTAATGAGTTCTTGTGCAATCTGAAAATGTTTCTTTAAATCAATTTAATCTTTCATTATATACAAACACTGTAATTTTATAAAAATTATAGTTGAAATCTGATAAGGAATCTGGTTCAGCTCCGAAACGTCATATTATGACAAATATATTAATATACTGTATAGGACTTTTGCTTAATTTCAACATTATACTGGCTAATTAAGATGTCCTGTTATTTTTTTCAGGAATCCAGAAGAATTTTACCAAGAATTTGATCCTGCTGAAGTGGCTTTTAAACCTGCAGTTGTTGTTCCCAAAAAAGTAACTTCTAAACCAGTAACAAAACATGAGTTTGTTAATAATAAATTTGGGAGTTATATTAATAAGCTTCACTGTTTGTGATAGTGCAAGTTTTGATTATTGTGCTTTCGTTCGTGAGATTAAATCGAATAGCCAATTAGCACAGAAGCATATGATTTTTTTGTATAAAAAATGATCTGATAAAAGTATAATCTAGCTAAGTATCAGTTCAATCCAAAAATAGTTTTGAAGTGGCTATGTATGCTATAGAATCCTCTTTGATGTCTTATAAGCTTTAAAATGAATAAAAAGTACATGTTCATAAAGATGCATTTATTTAATTCGATCGCGCCAGTGTCAGGATTTTTAATTAAATAACAGAAGAGACTTAGTATGTTTGAAAGTTATATTACTGATCCTGCATGGATTTTTTATGTTTTTCTTTTTCAGCAATTTAAGACCTTGCTGTGAAATAAATTAAAGTTAATTTATCTAAGATCATTCTTGCCATCATAAAACTACTATTTTTCTTCTCTCAAAAACTGTTGAAAATATGTTAAGTGCATTGTCTATCAAACAAAAATTAAGATATAACACTTACTTATTCCACCTAGTTTTAAATAACGTTAACAATTAATTCTAAATCACAGGTTGGTAAGGTCGATATGGTAGAGTTCCGTTATCACGTAGAGTAATACACTCTTCTAATGATCGACATAATCGACTGAAATGATTTGAAAAATTGTTTAAGGAGGTTGGGTAGTAGAATGAAAATGATTAAAAACTCTTGAAACTTTCACAATCCACTGATTAATATTGAAGGAAAATCACGTAAAAATTTTACAAGGATTGACAATGCAGTTTTCGAGAAAATAAATGTCAAAATAGTCCTCTTATACATGGGCTCTTATGGGAGAAAACTGAAGTCCATCAATCTCCCTTCAATATTTTTTTTAAAAATGATAAACTCATTGGAAGCTCAATTGCAATATGAACTTTGAATATTTCTGAATATTTTGAAACAAAAAAAAATGTGCACTTACAATGTAGTTATTTAGATAATTGAACTTGAAGAAAATATATTCGTTATTTTGGGGCAAACGGTCAGCCGTCATCAAGAAGTGTGGCAACGCTGCGGTATCTGCTATAATTTTTTTATCTAAGGTTGGTCACACTACCGAACGCCCGTGTATAAGCATAGGCATACCCCTCTCACAGCCTGCCCCGCAAGTGATTTACCCAACCTTCTTAAATAGTTCATGATACATTCGTAGCCGAATACGCGTTAACAAGATTTTGTGAGAAAAGTTGTGGAACCTCCGTAGCTCAGATGACAGAGCATTCGACCGGCAATCGAAAGGACCTGGGTATCGAACCCAGCGGAGTGGAAGCGTTCCTTTTTTTCACAGAAAATTTCTTCAAAAAAAAAAGAATAATAAAAAGAAAAGTTTATACATTTGGGCTCGGAAAAAATAAGGGTTATTGCTGATTTCTTTCATGGATGTAATCATAATTTTATTTAAACTAACTAAAAGTATCAAATAGAATATGTTTTGATACGGTGGATAAGGCATCACTTCCCAGCCTAACTCCAATAATTTCTCCGCTTTTCCTTGATTTCATTGTCCAATTTCATCAGCTGGCAACAGTAGAAATCCGCGTTGATAGTTTGGTCCCTTGGGAGCAGCTCAAAATAAACAATACCTTTGAAATCCCACCAAACACTCAGCATAACCTTCTTTTGATGAATATTGGCTTTTGATGTCGATTGTGCAGGCTCATTTCGCTAGCTCCATGATCTTTTTCGCACGACGTTATCGTAAACAACCCATTTTTCATCGCCCGTTATGATTCGCTTTAAAAATGGATCGGTTTCGTCACATTTCAAATGGAAATTTGTTTGGTGAGTTAAATTTTGTTCAATTTGTGAGGAACCCAAATATTGAGCTCATTAACGTAACCAAGTTGTTTTAAATGTCTTTCAACGCATGTATGTGATATGTTAAGGTTGAATGTAAGTCCCATCCCCGTACAAATAGTAGTGTCCCGTGGGGCGCCGTCGAGCTATGCTGTTTTGAAAAAATTTCATGGGCTCGCATGGTGAAAATTTTAGTGCGCTACTGGCTTAGAATTCGTAGTATGTGTTTATACGTATAGTCACCAATGGTATGCCAGCGGCCGACTCGTAGATCGTGAAACAATGCAATTTAAACCTAACTGTGATATGCGTTTGAATAGCTGGCTATCAAAGGTTATTGTTAACAGTTAAAAAAATGTCAGGTCAAGTAAGATGGAAAGGAAGATTTATAAAGAACAAAACTTTAGACGTATGCTTCCAAGCTGTTTGTGTGTGTGTCTGTGTGTGTCGAGACCTACAGCAGACAAGCTGAAGAAAGGGAACAGTATTGCAGGGTCGCGATACTGTTATGTTTATCTGTTTGAAAGTGACTGAAATTTAAATGTTCTAAATTAGATTATCTATAAATCTGCACGGTGGAGAGATTTGATGTTTTTCAAAAATTTATATTTTCAAGCAGCATAAATACCGACATTTTTTAAATTTCTCTACTGGAGCGTTTAATTACTACAAATTATTATGTGGAGAGTGCCTATGCATTGCCCACGAATTACGTGTTTAAATAGTCAAATTTGACATTAATTATCTCTGCATCGGTACGGTTGAAAAATTTGAAATTAATTTAGCATATAAATAATTATTTTATTTAAATATCAGCTCCTTTTTAAAAAAATTCTACCAGAGATCGATTTTTTCACATACAGGGTGGGCCATATAAAATTTTAAATTTAAAAAGTCAATAAAAAAAACGGCTTGATATTTTTCAAAGGTCTAACATTTATTTGAAAGGTTGTTTTATGAAATTTATTTGTGGAAAACAATTTCGGACAAATGACCACCACGGCTGAGTTTACAGTAGCTTATCCGATCCACCCAATTTTGGAGTACTTTTTCGATAGTTTCGGGCCTTATGGCAGCAACAGCAGCTTGAATCTCGTACTTTAGATCTTGAATTGTTTTTGGATGGTTGGCGTAACATTTATCTTCAACAGCTCCCCACAGAAAATAGTCCAACGGAGTTAAATCGCAGCTTCTGGGAGGCCAATTCACATCACCTCTCTTGCTGATTATGCGATTTTCGAAGATAACGCATAAAAGATTGAGTGTAGCGTTTGCTGTATGGCACGTAGCGCCGTTCTGCTGGAACCAAATGTTGTCCATGTTTTCCTCTTCAATTTGCTTGAAGAAAAATTTGGATAACATTCTGCGATATCGCTCACCATTGATGGTTAAGGCGATTCCTTCTTCATTTTCGAAGAAAAATGGGCCGATGATTCCACCAGACCAAAATCCGCACCATACAGTGACTCGTGCTGGGTCCATTGGCTTCTCGACGATTACGTGCGGGTTTTCTGTGCCCCAAATGCGACAATTCTGCTTGTTAACGTAACCACCGAGGTGGAAATGAGCCTCGTCCGTAAAGATGATTTTTCGGTAAAATTGACCATCCTCGGTCAAACGATCTTCCGCCCAATCTGCGAACTGTAGACGGCTCGGATGATGAAGTGGCTTCAGCTGCTGCACCAATTGAATTTTATATGGCTTCATAGCGAGGTCTTTTTGGAAAATTCGTCCCAAAGTTGTTCGTGGAATGTTCAATTCTTGCGATCGACGGCGAGTTGAGGTGGATGGATTCTCACTAACACTTTCAGCCACAGTCGCAATATTTTCGGGTGAACGCGCGGGAAATGAACGTTGACGTTTTGGTTTATCCACCAACGAGCCAGTTTCACGCACACGCTTGACAAATTGTTGCACAAATTGAACTGATGGCACTTTTTGTCTGTCCATTTTTTTTGCCAAATTTCTCACAGTTTGGGTTGAAGACTCACCACTTTGGAAAAGAGTTTTCAATATTTCCCAGTTTTCTTCTAGCAAATAGCAACCCATTTCGTAAATTTTAGACTTTTTACTGAATATCTGTCACTTTCCGAATGGTATTTGACGTTTTTAATGTCGAAATACAGATAGTTCAAATTTAAAACGCTATATGGCCCACCCTGTACAACCTTAAGCTTCTCTGCGATCTCTCGTGTCGTACTACGCCGGTTATTTTCTATCATTGCTTTTATTTTGTCGTCAACTTCAGTTGGGGGCCCAGAGCGTGGTGCGTCTTTGAAGTCAAAATCTCCTGAACGAAAACGAGCAAACCAATTCTGGCACTGGCGTTCTGTTAATCATGTTTCACCATAAACATCGTACGACTTTTTCCAAGCTTGCACGGAGTTTTTACCTTTTTGGAAGTAATAAAGTAAAATGTGACGAAAATGACCGTCTGGAATCTCTATTTCAAATCAATGCAAAACAATAAAAAAACAAAAAAACTTGTTTTTTTTATAGCTGCCCATGATGTTTCCTCTTTGTAGGTATATTTTCTATGTTTGCAAGTCATTCTAACACTATCATCGAAGGCGCTCCACGCCCTACCTCTTCATAATCAACTGTGACGTCAAAAAACATTGACAACGTCCACAATATCGTTTTGGCCGATAGACGAGTGGAAATTCGTAAGTTTTTTTTGTTGTTTTTTGTTGTTTTTTTGGTGAGGAGGAAAAATGGCGAAATCTTTTATAGACGTTGTACAGGACTCTCCTAGGACGGGACTAGACATACCTGTTAAAACCCCTCGTCTTCATCACCACGGTGACGAATGACTCGATAAGTATCCAAGTCTATCCAAGACCAGCTCAACACTCGTCGACACAGTTCGGTATGCTGAGACAATTCTCATCACCACACCTCTCTGTGCCGAGAACAGTTTCTTCTGAATAGCATGGTTTTTAAGGGCACTCGTCCAGACCGCAGCTGAATAAAGCAGTGTCGAATTTACCACGCTCGCCACCAGCCTTCACTTAGCTTCCCTGGAACCACCAAAGTTGGGCATGAGCCTGGTCAGAGAGGCTCCACATTGGATGGCTTTGGCAGTCACGATCTGCAGATGTTCGCCGAAGCTAAGCCTTCGATCCAACTGCACACCCAGGTACCTAATGCTCTTTTTCTACTCAATCACATGATCCCCGAGAACGATCTTCGGGTATTGGAAAGATCTCCTGTCCGTGACCAGCGAGGCCTCGGTCTTTTCAGGGGCCATTTTCATGCATCTGTTATCCATCCAACGCTTTTCCCGCCACAGACTATCATTGATCCTCAGCTCCGGGATTTTGACGTCGTCAGTGGCGCACACGACAAGTGCGTCATCCGCGAAGCCGATGATGCTCGTTTCAGCAGGCAGGTCCATGCGCAGGAAGTCGTCGTACATAACGTTCCAAACCAGTGGACTCACCCGCGACCCTTGAGGGGTGCCACATGTCATCTTTTCCTTGAGAGACCATTTGTTGCCCTCATATATCATCCACCTGTCGCTCAGATAGTCATCTATCATTCGCAACGGGTAGTCTGGAACCTTTTTTCGCACCATCGCCTCGATGCAGATGTTCCACCTTGCGGTATTGAACGCATTGCGTATGTCAATGCTGATCAACGCGCAGAATCACTTACGCTTACCAGTTCCTCTTCTTGCCTTAGTGGCGATGTCCACCACTGCCAGGATGGCGTCATGTATGGACCTTCCTTTCCGAAAACCGAACTGGTTTTCCGAGAGACCGCTCTCACCGACCATGTCGCTCTGTAGTCTTTGTAGAATCATTTCCTCCAGAAGTTTCCCCATCGTATCCAATAGTCATATTGGTCTATACGATGAGGCATCCCCTAGAGGCTTGTTGCCCTTCCTCAGCAGGACCAACCTCTGCTTCTTCCAGTCTGCGAAGAACCTCCCCTCCCGAAGACAAAAGTTGAAGACTTCTAGGAGTATCTCCGGATATACCCCGATCACCTCTTTGAGGATCTCGTTCGGCAACCCGTCGATCCCCGGTGCTGTGTTTGCCTTTAGCCTTCCACCCGCTCTCTTTAGTTTTTCGAGAGTGAAGAGTTATTCGCGCCGGACGACGCAGGAGCTTCGGTCCTGTCTTTGGAACGGCTCTACATGCGGAAACAAGCTTCGCACGATATACTTGAATCGATCGTGATTATCCAGGCGCGGGGTCTTTCTTATAGTCACCAATCTCTTGGTGACTATTTTGAAGGTGAGACCCCATGGGTTCTTTTCGTCTTCCCCGATCAAGTCTTTCCAGCACTGAAGTCGAATTTTCTTTATGCCTTGCCTCAGAGCTGATTTTGCTTTTTTCCATACCTCACGCAGCAGAGGATCACCCTTTGAGCGGGTTAATCTCCGCCGCGCTGTAAGGCATTTTTTACGCAGGACAGACAATTGGTCATTCCACCACTACATCGAGTCCCCAGTACGCCCGTGCCCGTGGCGAGGCATGGAGTGGTCACATGCTGCGACGACTTTCCGCCTCGCCGCCCGCACAGTGTGCTCCAACGACCCCCTATGAGGGTCCACCCGACAGCCTGACTGAGGCATCCTTTTCGAGGCAGGGTGGGATTTAAGCCTCTTATGGAATTCCACCCCGCTCTCTAGAAGACATTTATGGTTGTTGAGCATTTCGCTCAACACCTCTTTAGCCTCGCTCACACTGTCTTTAACGTGGCCAGGGTTGTTTCTCAGCATACCCTGCTGGATGACGCTGAGAGCCCTGGCCAATTTCTCCGATTATTTGTTTTGCTCCCTCAGGAGCTGAAGGACGTCCTTCCATCCCTCAGCTTCTGGAGAAGCACCCAAGTCCTTGAGTGCTGCTGTAGTGCCCGGTGTGGACGCTAAAACAGCAGCGTGTGTCGGCGTGTTCAGCGCCTCCTTCTTTTCCTTACCCGTCTCTTTGGTATTTTTCGACTTCATATTATAAGAGGTAGTGTTAAGACGGTTCGCCCATCATCATTTCTGCGCCCGGGCATCCATGATTTCAACACCGAAATTGGCTCCAGACAGTAGGATCGGGCGCGGTTTTCCCAGTTTAACATGTGGTTTCACGGGATCTTTCCCCTTCACGCCCGAACACCGGAGGGACTTATGGTTACCCATATTACTTCCACAGAGGTGAGGTACTGACATCGCGTCCTACCCTGGTCGAGAAGCTACTACTCTTCCCTTGGCTAGTCTATCGGGAATATCCACTGGTCGCCGGCCACAGCCCCATTCACTCAGCATTCTATTCATTCTGGAAGTTCAGCGTCATCGCGTACATCTTATTTTGAATCATGAATTGCACATGAAAAAACTGTGTGTCTCATCTGCCGAATGTTTGCAGCTGTTTAAAAAAATTCTGCTGATTTTGGCGGTGATTTATAATAATGGACGAAGTTTGGATCTACCACTATACGCTGAAAATGAAACAACAGTCCAAATAATGGCCTGGATGAGGAGGACCGGCTCCGAAAAGACGAAAAGCATTCAATTTTCTAGAACGCTCGGATTTCTATCTGTTCCAGAAACTCAAAACTTTTCTGGCTGGACAAAGAGTTGTGTGTAATGTAGGAACCATCTAGGCGGTCAATGACTATTTTCAGGGCTTTGAGAAAAACCACTTCAGGAAAAGAATATATAATATAATATATAATAGTATAATTAAAAATCTATCATTTCGATATTTTCGAGATTTGGGGGGATCGCTAAATCATGTAACCATAGAAAAATAATTTAAAATCGAGTTCGGGAAAGCCAAACGGCTAACCTATTTGTGGTTTGCTTGACCGCAATAATCCCTTGGTGGTGTGAATGCCCATCATAAAATTTGGCACCCAACGTGGGGCTGACTTTAGCTTGGCGAAGGAAGCTAGAAGGTTGATTCAACAATTTTCCCACGTCTGAAAAGTAATCTTTCTTCGTTTAGACTTTAGTATGAATTCAAATGTAAAATAAATGGTGAGAATGTCGAAGAGGAGTGGATGGGAATGACAGGTGAGAAAAACGGTGTGTGATAAGAGAGTGATCATTAAATCGCATTTACTGTCATTTCTATTTGTGGTATTATAATAATATTACGTTTTATTATGTGTTGTATTATGTGTGCCATTGATTCGACACAATAGTATATTTTACGTGTATGCTGCATTTGTTAGAATGTGTAAATAGTCATTTCAAAGCTAGATAAAATAATGAATTACTTGTCTTTTATTTTATTGAATTCATAAGTGCTAGAAAATTTTGCAAAAATACTTTGTCTGTCACTTGGTTCTAAATTTTTATTGTATTGTAAACAGAGACATGGAGTTCATGAATCTTATAATTTACAGGACTTACTTATTGGTAATCATCATTTTTTCTGCATTTTTTCATAATACTTCTCATTGCAGAGATTCATTGCACATTTCAGTGCACAAAAGTTGAGCGCATCTTCTTCTATTTATGAATATATATATGCCATGAAAAAATCGTTGTTGATAGCAAATTATTATTTCGCTAAAAAAATTCTGTTTGTTTTAAATAATTGAAAATTAATAAAACTTCTCCGCCTGCGAGAAAATGTTGACACATTTCATTCAATTCTACAATCCCTTACAAAAATATTTGTGAAAAAAAAGTTATTATTTTCCATTAGGTCAAAAGTAATACATGTTTTTGTAACCGCGCTCCTACCTCTAGCGCTGGACGAGCAAAGAAAACAAAAAGTTTGCAAAAAGATACAGATTTGTTATTAAAATCTCCTGAGAGACTGTTTCAGTGGGCAAAGCAATTTTTCAAAAAAATTCATTTTCATCTCTGCACCAACGATGAGCATGAAAAGCATAGAGAATTCTTGACATCACGATTCATGAATGCAAAAACGATAAAGCAAACACGTTGATTTCATTGTTACCAGCCTTTGGAGAACAAGTTACTGTGCAGAATATTTTCTGCTCACGAAAAAGCAACTACGATAATTTACACGTAAAATGGCTTTTTTCTGTATTGACTTTCGGTGGAACAGCACACATTCTTTTCGAAAATTGTAAAATCTTTTTTAGATACTGAAATGATTAAGATTAATAAAATCAATGACTTTTACTGAAAAAGAAAACAATTTTTTGCAGATTGTAATGGCAGATAATAATGATGATATCGATAGTTTTGAGTCACGATGACTAAGCGCGCGCGCTTCAATACGTGCTCGTCCAGCGCTAGAGGTAGGAGCGCGGTTACAAAAACATGTATAACTTTTCACCTAATGCAAAATAATAACTTATTTTTTCTCAAAAATTTTTGTAAGGGATTGTAGAATTGAATAAAATGTGTCAACATTTTCTCGCAGGCGGAGAAGTTTTATTAATTTTCAATTATTTAAAACAAAAATAATTTTTTAGCGAAATAATAATTTGTTAACGATTTTTCCATGGCAAAGTATATTGATTGACGAATATTTTGATGTAGAAAACATTGAGTTTCGATAAACCGTTCGTGAGTTATGCATTTTTGAAAAAAACGTGATCAAAAACTTTAACTGTTAATAACTAATGCGAAAAAAAGTTTTTGCAAAAATATTTTGGAGGGGTAGTTTTTACCTCAAAACTGACCGAAAACCGTATTTAATCAATTTTAAAGCAAACATTTCAAAAGCCTCTAATCTTCTCCTTTACCTATAGTCCATGCTTCGCAACCATAGTGCCACGCTTACTACGTATGTTTTGAGCAGTTGCTTTCTAACTTCTAGATTTATATTTGAAACCAATAATTGTTGTATTTTGGAAAATGCTTTCTTAGCTTGCCTTATTTTAGAACAAATATGTGATTAAAATAAGATGATTTAACGTCCGACTAATTTTCTTCATTAAAAACAGGAAAATGACCAACCTTGGACAATCTGGATGTTTTCTTTGATTCCTTTAACGAGGTTTCGATGAATAATATGTCATCCTCTTTGGATTTTTACATTCCTTTAGTGTTTAGTTCTATAATAATTATAAAAAAGAAAATCGTAAGAATAATAAACATAAAAATTATCCATAATATATGTATATATATAAATCAAAATACCTGTAGTTTTAGTGTCACATTTTTTACACGCACATTACAAAAAAGTATATATCGTCAATTGTTTTTCAAAACGTTAGTGGATATAAAAATAAAATTTTTAAACTTGTCAAATAGTCGCATCATAACTGGAAATTCGTAGAATGCTTGACAAAAAAGTGGTCTATATTAATTCTCAATTTGTGTCAAATTACAGTCAAAAATAATTATTGCAAATTGTAATGACAGGTCCAAAGTTTTTATCATTTTCAATTCTGAAATTTTTGAAAAATTGTACATTCTTATATCAAAATGAGAATTTTTGCAAAAATCTTTGACATGCAATAAGTGGGAGTGTTTATTAATGAAACTACTGGACATAGAGGAAAATTTTGCTTATGAATTTTAGAAAGACCATATGTTCTTGGAAAGCTTGTGTTGTTAATTGGAATATCTTTTTTTGATACATTTTTTCCTAAAAATTTATTTAACCTCCAATTTTCTAAAAGTTTATAGGTATCTTTTTGTATTAGTTTGAGCGGATTATAATTTATTTTTTTGTAAGTAAAATTGTCATTTATAAGTTGAAACATTTTTTCATTGTAATCTGAACGATTTAAGATTACATTAACATTACCTTTGTCTGCATGCGTGATGAATAATTCTCTGTTTTTTTTGTAAAAATAATTCAGTTTCTTTAAAACTTTTGGCGATGGCTTTGTCAAATGCAGAGATATTTTGAGGATTGTTTAAAAAGTTAGAAGTAGTGTTTAAAAGTTTGTGTCTTAGTTCTTCTCTGTCTTTTTCCTTTTCAATTTTTTACATATTTGATTGTATATCCTTTATGATTTCAAAAACCATGTCCTTTTTTTTAGTTATAAACGAAGAGCTGAGATTATTTCTTAATCTTAGAACATCATTTACTTTGTGAGGAATTTGAACATCAGTACAATTAACTATCCAAGGATCTTTAAATTCTTTGTTTTCATTAAATTCATTATTAAGATTTTCTTTATGTTTGTTTAATGTTGTGTATTTGTTGACTATGTTGTAAATTTGACAATTTTTTATTTTTATCATTTATACTTTTAGAAAATTGGAGGGCAAAAGATTTTTTAGGAAAAAATGTATAAAAAAAAAGATATTTTTGTAACGTCCTGTCACTTACCTTTTACTATTATATTTTATATTTTCCCCGTTTTTTGTTCGCTTAAGAAATCGGAAGGATTTCTTAATCGAAACAAGGGTTAGGGATAGCCAACAATAAATAATTAATCAAATTGTACAACTATTGACCGTTTATTAATTAATTTACACAAAGAGAGAGAAAGAGAAAGAGAATATTCCTTTTATGTTTAAATTGATGGGGACTTACTCGATTATTTTTATTTTATTCCGCCTGGAACTATGAAACTGGTACCACTGGAACTTGTACCACTGGAACTTCCTTCTTAATTACTGAAGACACTGATATCCAATTGATCACCTTTTCACTTGAGGACGAATGTACCGATGAAACGAATTACTGAGTTGACCGTTGAACTCTCTCCAATTTATCCTTAAGGGGAAGACTTTTACTTATTGGGGAGGACACTTGTTACTTCTGGAGAGATTTGTGTTCCGATCTTAACCCGATGAGAACTGAAGAAAAACTGACGAACAACTCCTCTTTTGCGGATTCGTACTCGCTTTTATGGGCAATTTTCGATCGATTGTGTGGTCCTGGTCGCCATTTTTCAATCGATACTTGGTTTGCCCTGGATATTTTTGCCAAGCTCTGGTTGACCCTTCCCCGACCTTGGCACGTGGCTGAACTCCTTGGCTTTTCGCATATTGAAGAAGAAAAAGGGGAAGAATATATTAGAATAGTTTTTCTCCTCTGGTTTCCCCGACGTTCCTTTTTTTCAAATCAACTAGACTTTTAATTTCCCTGTTTTGCTGCGCCGGTGTGGAGCGAAAGCATCAGGGGACCTTGAACAGGTCTCTTGATGCCGAATGAACGTACACGGAGTGAATGCGGGGGGCCCCTTAATCGGGGTATCGCCCCAAATGCGTATGCGGCGATGACGCTGAACTTCCCGCGTGCGCTCTTGCGGTCACACCACAATCACATGCACGACACCGACACCCACACACACCAGAATGAATGGGACGCTGAGTGAATGAGGCTGCGGCCGGCGCCTGGTGGATATTCCCGATAGACTAGCCAAGGGAGGAGTAGTAGCCTCTCGACCAGGGTAGGACGCGATGTCAGTACCTCACCTCTGTGGAAGTAATATGGGTAACCGTAAGTCCCTCCGGTGTTCGACCGCGAAGGGCAAAGATCCCGTGAAACCACATGTTAATCTGGGAAAACCGCTCACGATCCTACTGTCTGGAGCCAATGTCGGGGTTGAAATCATGGACGTCCGGGCGCAGGAATGAAGGACTACCTGGTCAGTATTTCCTTATATCCGACGCTGCGTAGGATAAATCGCACACCGTCTAGCCTGAAGTTCGGGTCAGGTGTCGAGGCGGACTCGGCACCGCTCGGTCGATAGGGGTGACGTTAAACCTTTAGCATCATTATGGCGCGGGCCTATCCCGTAACCTTTTACTAGTTTCATCTGATGTGCCGATAGGATCGAACATCCGATAAGCCGCTTCTCGGTTTCGGCGCACATAACTAGGGATCCATATAGGCGGGGATAGTAGCCCTACCGCGGTAGGGCTCCCATGATGGGCGAACCGTCTTAAGACACGACAGTTTTAATATGAATGTCTCAAAAAATAAAGGAGGTGAAGAGGTGAAGGCGTCAGATACGCCCTCACACGCTTCTCCAGGGGCTGAGGGATGGAAAGACGTCCTTCAGCTCCTGAAGGAGCAAAGTACAAAAATGGAAAAGTTGGCCAGGGCTCTCAGTGTCATCCAGCAGGGTATGCTGAGAAATAACCCTGGCCACGTAAAGGACAGTGTTAACGAGGCATCAGAGGTGTTGAGCGGAATGCTCAACACCCACAAATGTCTTGTAGAAAGCGGGATGGAAATCCAGAAGAAGCTGGAATCCCACCCCGCCTCAAAAAAGATGGGTATCTTCCGGAGACTGCGCTCTGCAAACACAACACAAAGGGAAAGTTGCCGAGGCGCTCCCCGGCCGCGAGGTCGGGCGACGCCATCAAGGTGTCGGCGAAGGACGGCCAGTCCTACGCCGACATCTTGAGGGAAATGAAGGCGAAGGTCGACCCCCAGAAGGCAGGACTTGAGGTCCTGTCTATCCGGAGGACCAGGAAGGAAGAAGTCCTTTTGGTCCTCAAAAAGGGGGGAGACGTTTCGGCCTTCCGAAAGGAGCTCGACCTGGCGGTCGGGGAAAGGGCGCAAATTTCAGCCCTGGTCTCGACGAGGTCCCTCGAAATTAGGGACCTCGACGAGACCGTTGAAAAAGAAGAGGTTGTGTCTGCCCTGTGCTTGGCATTGGGCAGACCAGCTTTTGAGGGGTCCTGCAGGCTCTTCACCCGCTTTGGTGGGGTGCAGACTGCAGTGATCCGGCTAGCTGAGGCAGACGCCGCGCTTCTGCTTCAGCTAGGTAAGTTGAGGATCGGGTGGGTAGAGTGCCGCATTCGCGAGCACCTGGAAGTCGCTCGCTGCTTCAGGTGCCTTGGGTACGGCCACGGGTCCCGGGGCTGCAGCAACCCCGACAGGAAAAACGCCTGTTGGAGATGCGGCGCCACGGGACACTTGGCCGGGACCTGTAAGGCGCCACCACGGTGCCTGTCATGCGCAGACAGGGGCGACAAAGATGTCGCCCATGTGTCAAGGAGCGGCTCCTGCCCGGTCTTCCGGGAAGAGCTTCGGAGGTTGAGAGGCAGGAATTGAAGTTCCTGCAGCTCAACCTCGGAAGGGGGAAGGATGCCCAGGACCTCCTGATGCAGACTGCCAGGGAGAGGGGGGCTGATGTGCTGCTCATTAGTGAGCAGTACAAGTGGTCCGAAAACTCTGCTTGGTATCAGGATGCATCAAGGAGGGCCGGCATCCTTGTTTGTAACCCTGATTTGGGCGTCGGGGACTTCCTGGAGACCGACGCGGGGTTCGTCTGGGTGGAGGTGGCGGGTGTGCGTGTGTACAGCTGCTACTTCTCCCCCGGCGATCCCTTCGATGTCTTTGAGACCCAGATCCTCCTCCTTGAGGAAAGCCTCCGTGAGGCCATCGGGCGATCCCTCATAGGGGGGGACTTCAACAGTAAGTCGCCCGAGTGGGGTGAAGCCCGCCTAGATAGGAGGGGAATCTTGGTTGGCGAGATGGTCGCTAGGAACGAACTGATCGTCTTGAATCAGGGCGGGGAATTTACGTTCAGACGAGGAGCGGGGGGGTCAATAATTGATCTCACAATTGCCGCACCTCGCCTCGCTTCAAGGATAAGCGACTGGTCGGTCCTCGAGGTAATAACCTTGAGTGGCCACCGGTGCATCGAATTCACACTAGAACAACGGTGTCAGGCGGTGGATAAGGGTAGGGGCGGCGAAGGAAGGAGCCCCTCCTGGAACACGAGACGACTCAGCAGGGAAAGACTTCGCGAACACCTCGAAGAAACCAGGCTCATCGATGAGCTTGGTTGGGTCTGCCCTGCTGGGTCGTTTGAAGCTGCTGTGCGCTCGGTGAGGCAGAAGGTGGTTGCGGCTTGCGACTACTCGATGCCTCGCCGCGAGCGCAGGCAAGCCAAGGGTTCGATGTACTGGTGGAACGACCAGTTGACAGCCCTACGTCGAGAATGCCTCGCAGCGCGGCGAAAATTCACCCGTTCAAAGGGGGATGCTACGCTGCACGAGGCATGGAAAGGGGCAAAAACAGCTTTGAGGCGAGGCATAAAGAAAAGCCGACTTCAATGCTGGAAAGACTTGATCGGTGAGGTCGAGAAGGACCCATGGGGTCTCGCCTTCAAAATAGTCACCAAGAGATTGGTGTCTAGAAGAAGGACCCCGGGCCTGGATAATCCCGATCGAGTCCAGTACATTGTGTGTAGCTTGTTTCCACACGTGGAGCCGTTCCAAAGACAGGACCGAAGTTCCTGCGTGGTCCGGCGCGAAGAACTCTTCACTCTCGAAGAACTAAAGAGAGCGGGTGGAAGGCTTAAGGCAAATACAGCGCCGGGTATCGACGGGGTGCCGAACGAGATCCTCAAAGAGGTGATCGGGGCGTACCCAGAGATTCTCCTAGAAGCCTTTAACTCCTGTCTTCGGGAGGGGAGGTTCTTCGCAGATTGGAAGAAGCAGAGGTTGGTCCTGCTGAGGAAGGGCAACAAACCTCTAGGGGTTGCCTCGTCGTATAGACCAATATGCCTATTGGATACGATGGGGAAGCTTCTGGAGGAGTTGATTCTACAACGGCTTCAGGCTCTCTTGGTCGGGGAGAACGGGCTCTCGGAAAACTAGTTCGGATTCAGGAAAGGCAGGTCCACTGTGGACGCCATCCAAGCTGTGGTTAACATCGCCACAAATGCAAGAAAAGGAACTGGTAAGCGTAAGGGATTCTGTGCGTTGGTTAGCATTGACATACGCAATGCGTTCAATACCGCGAGATGGAACATCTGCATCGAGGCGATGGTGCGGAAAAAGGTTCCAGACTACCTGTTGCGAATGATAGATGACTATCTGAGCGACAGGTGGGTGATATATAAGGGCGACAAATGGTCTCTCAAGGAGGAGATGACATGTGGCGCCCCTCAGGGATCGCGGGTGGGTCCACTCGTTTGGAACGTCATGTACGACGATTTCCTGCGCATGGACCTGCCTGCTGGAACGAGCATCGTCGGCTTCGCGGATGACGCACTTGTCGTGTGCGCCGCTGACGACGTTGGAATCCTAGAGCTGAGGATCAATGAAAGTCTGTGGCGAGCGAAGCGCTGGTTGGATGACAGAGGTCTTAAAATGGCCCCTGAGAAAACCGAGGCTTTGCTCGTTACGGACAGGAGATCCTTCCAATACCCGAGGATCGTTCTCGGAGAGCATGAAGTCTAGTGGAAAACAAGCATTAAGTACCTGGGGGTGCAGCTGGATCGTAGGCTTAGCTTTGGCGAACACCTAAAGATCGCAGCCACCAAAGCCATCCAATGTGGAGCAAACTTGGCCCGGCTTATGCCAAACATTGGTGGACCCAGGGAAGCGAAAAGAAGATTGGTGGCGAGCGTGGTCCATTCGAAGCTGCTTTATGCAGCTCCGGTCTGGGCCAATGTCTTGCAAAACCATGCTATCCAGAAGAAGCTGTTCTCGGCGCAGAGACTTGTCGCGCTGAGAATAGTTTCGGCATATAGAACTATCTCGACGAGCGCTGTGCTGGTCCTAGCGAGCGTCCCGCCAATAGATTTATTGGCGGAGGAAAGGCAGGAAACCTTTCAGCTTCGCAAGGAGCTTACCTGCGCCGACCTGCAGGAAATCGCTCGCGCGAAGGAGGCCATCCGCAAGGATGGAAGGCGCAGACTCGTCGAGAAATGGCAGATGAGATGGCATGGTGAGCAGACAGGGAGATGGACCTACCGCCTGATCCCGGAGCTCGCCACCTGGCTGAACAGAAAGCACGGGGAAGTCGGCTTTTACTTGGCACAAGCGCTCTCGGGCCATGGCTGTTTTAACGCGTACCTGAGGCGCTTTAAGAAGAGAGACGAGGAGACGTGTTGCTACTGCGATTCCCCGGTGGATAACGCAGAGCACGCTCTCTTCGTCTGCGCAAAATGGGGTGTGGCTAGGGGGGTCCTCGGTCAGGCGGTGGGTTCACAACTTACTCCTGACACGATGGTCCCACTCATGCTCCAGTCTGAGCGGTTCTGGACGCTCATCGAGTCATTCGTCACACTTGTGATGAAGACGAGAGAACTTGATGGGCGTCGGGAGCGAAACAACGGGGAGGGCCAGTAGAAATCGCATCGGGGCCTGCACCCGCGGTCCTGCGTCTCGGGTAGACTTGGCCGTCCGCGTCGTTCGGGGGAGGAATCTGTTTGTTTCTCCCCTGGGTGGCGCGGCTGGTCGGTTATCCTAGTGGGCGTGTGGCCGCGGGTGGAAGTTCCGAGCGAACGGATGACGGAAGAGTCGTACGCGACTTTAATGGAACCAACCACCCGTGAAGTTTAAAGCCGAAAGGCGGTTCCGCGGGTGGTGTATTGGTTCGAGAGAGGGGGTTTTCTGGTTTTAACAGGTATGCCTAGACCCGTCCTAGGAGAGTCCTGTACAACGTCTATAAAAGATTTTGCCATTTTTCCTCCTCACCAAAAAAAAAAAAAAAAAAAAGGGTTTCGACGTTTCATTTATAAGCGTTGTCTATTTATAAATTTACTATTTCTCTCTCCCTATTACAATTTTAGATTGTACATTTTATTTCGTATAATTAATACCTTCCAAAACATATCTTTTATGCATGTTTTATTGCGAATAAAATTATGATATTATAAATAAATAAATGTTGATGGTCAGAGGACGTGACACCTCCCCCCTTAGATTGGACATGGGGATGAAATGACCATGTTAACTTTCGCACATATTGACGGTTGTTTTTCTTACAGAATTGTGATACATTTCAATTATCATTGTTACTGTTCGTGATACATATAATTATTTTAATCGGTTAATAATCGTGTTTTCATTTATACATTAACATGATTACAACACGCAATAATAGTTGCATAGAAGCAATAATTGTTACATAAATATTACATAAATCCTACATAATTGTTTCATAATTGTTACATAATTGTTATATGATTGTTACATAATTGTTACATAATTGTTTCATAATTGTTAGAAGACCTATTGATGCGTTATACTAAACCCCTATATATAAAACGACAAATATTTTTTTTTAAATGAATATAATTCAAAACGTCCATTAGAATCTTTTTAACATTTGAAACATATATGATTATTTTTTTTTTATAAATTTTCCTTTTACACTTTATTTTAATTAATACAACAGAAATACATAAAGCAATAGACACATACATATTATACCTGAATATAATTTAAAAACGATGATTACTTTTTTTGAATATATTTTTTATTTTGTTTTTGAGAACATCCATTACACACATAAGTATTTTTCATTTATGATTTTTTGTTTTATTTCGTTTTCCTCTTTATATAATCACACACATTATTTTGTAAACTCTAGATATGTTTCAATTAAACATTTAGTTTGTTCGTGAAGCACTGACTACTTACATATTGATATAGATGAATGTAATTCGAAAATTCCGATAAAAAAATTCTGAATATAATATTAAGTGACATAAGTATTTTACTTTATCCTTGAATGAATTTATGTAGTTAGACATACACTATTTGTCATATTTAACATTTATCCTTGTTTATAAAACAGTAAATACGTATATACTAATTAATGCATATATTAATATATGTGAATATAATACCTTTAACTTCCATTTTATTTTGAAAACCGGGGAAATATTTATTACATACATATAGTTTTTTCATTCTTTTTTTTTAATTTGTTTCATTATCGTTTTTCATAAGTGAATCTGCATACGTACACATATATTATTACATCTTTTTATTCAACAATTCACATATTTTTATTAAAAATGTTACCTATTTTAGAAGGTATATTACTTGTCGCATTGAATTTTTCTGTGAATTTTGTTTACATACATTTTTGACACTAATTAGCACATCATTCATTATTATTTTTTTTGTTGGTGATATAAATGCTCGTATGCAACATTAAATACTTTTATAATACATTCTTATATTGATATAATATTAAGCTGTTAGTCAATATTTATTTAGGTAATGTTTAAATTAATTGCTTCCAATATACCCTTATATAGGTTAATTATTGATCAGAACATATGACTAGATAACTCTCCATTTTCGAATTTCAATCATGATAGTTACGGGACGTGACACCTCCCCCCTTTTGGTTAAACATGGGAATAAAATCGACATGTTTAAACTCATTTTTTATTTTTATTCATCCAATTTTTTATATTCTTCTTAGCAACGTGTCACATCGCGTGATATCATATATTTGGTTACAAAGTTATTTTCAAATTCTTGATAGCATCTTTCACATGTGCTGGTCCACTTATATAACTTTTTCGAAATCGCTTTCTATAGGTTTTTTCAATTCATTTACGGGCTCTGTTTGTTCGCTGAATAAATAGTCTCTATACAAAATTTCTAGTAACTTTTATGCTGAACTGTGCTTAAACTTTTTTTTTATCTTTCAATAATACATATTGCCATAAATATTGGTATATTACTAAAAATTTTACACATTGAATAATCTTAATATTTAAACCTTCAAAATCGTATGTCAAACTTACTTTGTATATCATTTTAACTTCGTCTAAAGTGGTTAATAACATTTCTTGTTCTTTATATTCAGATTTCGAAACAGATACTTTGTATTTTATTTTAGAGAACCTTCTGCTTTAGAGTATCATGGATAAGGTTTACTTTAACGAAAAACTTTAAATTCAATGAAGATTTAAAAAGTATTTTTCTATATATATAGAACATGTTCGCTTCCATAGCAGAAGGGAGTATATTATCTTAAGAAAATTTTAGGAAAATTTTCGGTATCGATAATTATCATAGTACACGAGAGAATTTCATGATGCAAGCAAATTATGTATATGGAAAGCATTCATAAATTTATCAAAAACGTGAAGAATAATTATATTATAAAAAGAGAAGAAGAATTAGTCATTTTTATTTTGTTTGTGTTTATTATTAGTATTTCTTCATCAATAGCGTTTTACTTTTTTTTTTAAATGAATATTGCAATTAGTGTACTTCAAAAACTGAGTATTTCGTAAATATCCATGCAAAACATTAAATGACTACCTTCTCCAAAGATTTTAATTGTGCAAGGCTTGAAGATAAAGAATGGTAAAATGATGAAAATAGTTTTTATAAGATAATTATGAAAACTGACTCATTGTGCGAAATTTTAGACATTTAATTACGAACTTTAATTACGAAAAGAATAAAGTATCTTTCATATATAATGCTTCTAGGATGACTATGTCCTAACACAAGGAAAACAGATGGTATTAGTATTTGAGCTGGAATAAAATTAATTTGTTAAAATAAATCAATAGGTGATATTTTGATTGTGCGAAGAGGTTTAAAAATTTTCTGAAAATTGTTTTCTTTTTAGTTTTTGTTGTTTCCTTTGAACAATTGTTTGAGATATAGTTCAAATTTCTGCATTTTCTACATATAGGTACTAATTTTCAACGAATATCTGTTTGACTACCTTTATTTTAGAGTTTAGTTTTTTTTTGCTATTGAATCTTCACATTTGTCTTCGAAAAGGTCGTAAAGTTCTTGTATCAATTTTATTTGTTTAAATGCTGCTTCATTCTCAGTTATTATTGCTATATTTCCTATAGATATTACTTTTTGGTTTCTTACTCTACAATATGATGTGAAAATTATTCTTATATCAACGTTAAAATCCCTGTAAGTTAGAAACTTATGAAAATATTATGTCATCATTTTTGGATTTGTTGTATCTTGAGACCAATTTGGTACATTGTATTCGTTAAAATTAAATATTCCTTTAATAAATAAATAAATATAGCCATAATGCTTCTATATCAACTTGCCGAACGATTAAATCACATAATAAATCAATGCGTTGGCGATGTCTAGTTTCCATCGTGATCTAGATCCACATTTTTTCAAAAGTTTAGAGCCTACATCGCGAGGTTCTCCTTTATTGCTTACAAAATACGCATAATTATCCTTTCTCATTGTTAATAGGTCGCGGCATTCAATTATATTCTTCTGTGTTCTAGGCAATCCAGATGTTGAAGGTTGATCAGCGGGTGGCTCTGGGGGTGGTCTTTCTCTTGTAAAATCATCTTCATCGGAGTTTTTAGAATTTTCTATTTCTAGAATATCCGGTTGTTCATTTTCGTTTTCATGTTCTATATTTTGAAAATTTTCCCGGATTTCTTCTTTTTCGTCTTCACTTGACAAATCAGAATTTGTTTCAAAATTAACTCCTTCATTTAATTCATCATCTTCATTTTCCTTGAAATGTTTCTTCTTTTCATTTGCTTTTGGCTTTTGCTTACTATCATAATCTGGATCAGAATCGGATTCGTCTTCTGATTCCGTAAATTTACGTTTTTTATCAATCAAAGGTCATTTATTTATACGATTTCTGGGTCTACCTCTCCTTTTAATTTGTTCCTGTGATTTTACTTCTTGAATAATTTTTCGTGGCCTTCCACGTTTCTTTTTTACCTCATTTGTTACTTCAACATTTCTTAATAGTTTATTTTTCATATAATCTTCATTATTATTACTTATATTCTTCGAATTTTTTAACTGACTTCTTGTTTGCATAGTATAGCATTTATTTTTATTTTCTAATAAAATTGGAATTGAATCCATGACACATTTCAAAAATTTCGAAACAAATGTTTCCGAAATATTTCCTTGATCGATCAATTTGTAAAAAGCGTTTTCATTTCCCTCCTTTTTAATTTTCTTTATTATTACATTAATCAACCTTTTATTACTTATATTAAATAAATATTCTTCGTCCAATTGTTTAGTATTTTTTTCATTATTTTCATAAATAATTTCTTTTTCCGTATCCTTAAAATTTAATTCACTATAACGTTTTTCATCATTATCATCATCATTTTTCAATAAATATTCTTCATTTAATAATTTTTCAGTATCATTTCTATCAATTTTTTCTTCATCAATATCCTCATATTAACGTTTTTTATTACCAACATTTTAAAATAAATTTTCTTCGTTTAATTGTCCAATATCTTTAAAATCTTCACAACTTTTTCGTTTTCCAAAATTTTCATAATTTATATCATGAAATTCTTCATTTTTAATATCCTTAATTAAGTTATCATCGTTTATCGGTATTTGTTTGTATCCTCCAGAATTATCAGTGGTTACATTTTCGTCTTCAATGTTCCTATATTTTAATTCATCATAATTTCCTTGATTATTCCTATTCTTAAATAATTTTTCCTTATTTATAAATTGTTCAGTTTCTTCGAAATTATTCTCCTCAATGTCTTCTTCAAAATTATCATAGTTTATTTCTTGATGGCATGCTAGATCTGTTACGGATACTTTTTCCTCATATTCTAAATCAGATATGCATTTTTTGGTTTAACTAAATTTACTTCAATACTAGTCTTATTATTTATATAATGATGTTCAATATTTTCTACGTCAATAGGATTTCTTAATTGTTCTGCTGAAAAAATTTTACGAGGAATTGTATAAATTGTGCTTATATTAACTTTTTCAGTTTTATTTCCACTGAAATTAGGTACATTTAATTGTTCATTCAAGCCCTCCTCTGTGCACCCGTTCCGGGAAGGGCATTGGAGTTTTCCTGTTGATTAAATTCTTGTTGTTGTGGTGGTTGCTGTTGTTGTAATTGTCAATTCATATTTATTTGTTTGTTACAATTCCTAGATATATGTCCTGGTGTATTGCACGAGTAGCAAATAACTTCAAAATTTTGACCTTGATTTAATTTTTGATTAAAATTTGGATTTTGATTTCTATTTTCATTGTAATTCATATTAAAATTTGGTCTTTGATTAAAATGGGGGTTTTGATTAAAATTTCTACTTTGATTTTGAACTTTATTAAAATTTTGACCTTGGTTGAAATTTCTATTGAAATTTCTGTTGAAATTCGGATTTTTATATTAGAATTTCTATTGAAATTTGGATTTTGATTAAAATTTCGACTTTGATCATTTTGATTAAAATTGCGATACATAAGGTAATGGAGACAATACTCGATCAGCATCCATGTAGTTTTTCTTTTTTGATCTTCACCATCTGCAAATGATTATTTTATTAATGTAGTATGTACTGTAATTCATAGTTAAATTTAAAATATAGGTCACTGTGAAAGTATATATGCACATCAAAACAATCATATAACCTCAAAAACATACATACAAAAATTAAAGCATTTATGTGAAAATTTTTGAAAAATATCACTTCTTTTATAGTCTTCACTTATCGAGCACTATAAAATTTCGACCAGAAGTTAAAAAACTCATTTTTAAGAATTAAAAAAAACGAACACAGCATCGCGGTAAGCTGATCGACTTTTGGTTCCCCTTCGCTTTTTGTATACCAAATGACGATCAGCGTTTTTTACATATTTAATCAAATTTTTGATTATAATTACCTGTCTGTAATAATAGAAAAAGCCTTCATAGGCCTGGTAATGCCTTCTCTCACGCGATTTTTCCAACTTTTCCCTGATTATCGTCCAACTTAGCACGGACACATGAGAGTTGGCGGCACCACTATTCGACGGCGCAGGCGACTGTAACGCACGAAATTCAACGAGCGCGTAGGGAAAATATTTTTCTCATACACTATGTTATATTTTTGAATAATAATTGGGCAGTATAATATTGTTAAGTATTTTGTTTAAATGTTACAATTTTTTTGCAGTAGTTCGCTCTTTTGAATTCATGATAAACATGAATTCATACCGAAGTGATCGAGTATTGGTTCCATTACCTTATTCTGGGTATTTCGATTGAAGTTTGGGTTTTGATTAAATCTGTTTCCTTGGGAAAAATTAGGGTGGAATGGGAAGCTATTTATATCTCTATAGTTGTTTCTACTACCTTGTTGATTTAGGCTTTGTACCTGGTATCTCTGTGGGGGTCTCCACTGCGTTCCCCGACCTTGCCTATTTCCCTAGTATTGATTATTTCGTCTAGTCAAGTTATTTCTAAAATGATTGCTTTGTGAATTTTTATTTGTTAACTGTTGGACATATTCAAAACAGGTTGCTCCTGTGTGGCCTATTTTCTGACAGATTAGACATTTTATTGGTTCTTCTCGTGCTAAGTTTATTTTATTTGTTTTTAGCTTTGAAATAAAATCTTCTAAATTATTATAATAATTTCCTATTATACATCTTCTTGCTTCTCCCGTAAGTTTGCTTCTTAGTAATTTGACCAAATTTGCTTCTGCATTTGGGACCATTTCTTTTGCTTCCTTGCAAGCCTCAATAAAAATGGTAAATGGCACTTTACTTGATCCATCAAAGTATGGGACAATCTCTAACGCATCTCGTAGAGATACTTGTTGATTTGTAGGTAAATTCATCATTTCGATGGATTGTATTGGTAGGTTATTTGGTAAATTATTCGGTGAATTATTTGGTAAATTATTTGCTGAAATTTCTTTATTAGACTTCCTAGAGGTAGAAGATTTTAGTGAATCAAGAGCCTGTTCAATATTTGCAGAGTCGTCATGTATAATTTGATTGATTTTATTTGGTAAAGTTTCTTGGACTTGTTCAAATTCTAGATTTGGATTTTTAAATATTGTTGTTTGATTGGAAGATTCTGGAGTCCTATTTAGTTGTGATTTTGTTTCAAATGGATCTATTGATCTTTTTTGAGGTGTGGTGAGAATTTTATTATTTGAAATATCATCAAATTGATCTGGGCACAAAGTTCTATCACACAAGGTTGAGTTTGCTGTAATGTTTTCAATTATTGGTTTTTCTCTGAGTGTTATATCCCCTATGGTATCGTCAAATAAAGGGTTAATTTGTGGTGTATCGTTATACTGATCTCCTGCAATAATTATACTATTATTGCGTTTGATAAAAGTTTTTAATTTATCAACAAATGGACTCTTAGGGTTTTTTGTGTCAATAATTGATTTGTTTAAAGTACTAGTTTCAGCGTCAGGAATACCTCCTATGCTAATATATAAAAGATCAGTTTGATCTAAATTACTTGACGATTCGGAATATTGTAAATTTCCTTCTTGAGTTTTTGCTAAAATTTTCTTATTAAATCTAATTCAAATATTTTATGATAAATTATCACTAGCGTTTTGAGATTTGGTAGTATTAATTTTTCTGCGATTTCTAACTGCTTTCTGCCGCTCTTTTTGTTTAAGGAAAACTGCAAAAACTGGGATTGGACTTTAGATAGTCCGCCGAAGATTTTCGTTGATGCACGTTTGTGACGTTGCACTTTTTGCAAGTCAGAAGAATCAGTCAGTTTCAAGAATTCATGGTTTTATTGAATTTTTTAATCTAAATTATTAATTATTTTTTGTTATTAAGGGGAGGTTCTCCTCTTTTTAGCCGAAAATGAAGCGGAATTTGATAATTTACTGTCGGATAATGAAAAGACATACGAACAAACGGTTATGACAGTTTATTAAGCCATCTTTTTAAAATACAAAAGAAAATTCTTTATGACAAAATCTAATATGGTGGCCCCAAAATGTCGGGTCTTGTCATCCTTTGAAAGCAAGACGTTGTTCGATAACGTCAAGGTTATAGCCACTTGTAGTGAACTGAAATCAAAAATTTGTTTTTTATAGTCAAGTTTATAAAATTCCCTATGACTTATACCTATTTCTAAAGAATTTTCATTAAAAATTATCCAATTCATGCATAATCAAAGAAAAAGTTCGATTTTACCCTCTTTTTATTAAAGTTTTTTCTTATCAAACGACTATTATTTAACAATTGCTTATGTTTATTTTAGGTATAGGTCATACAAAAAATCATACTCTTCCAGGAACATTTTAGATGAAGCAAATCGGATCAGTAGATCATGAGCTATGCTTGACGTTAGGATAAACAAAAAGCATTTCGAGATAACATACACGTTCCAAGAGAACCACCATCACTGGATACTCGAGTACTCAAGAAAAACCTTGCAATTGGCAAGCGAAAAATTTGCCCCACCTTTTGTTATATTTTCAAGGGTGCTCTTTACGATAGTGCCATATTAATTTTGACGCAATCATTTTTTTAAACAAATCTTGTCGAAATGACATTATAAACGTAAATTTTTCAGTCACTTTTTTTCGTTTATTTGACGCATCAATTGTTTTTTGCATGAGCTGCTCTGAAACGTAAATAATACCGACTCTACTTCGTTTCGATACATATACAGTCATTTATGGACATCCGTGGCCGCGCAGTAGAATGGCACCTGAGCGTTCCTCCGCGCGCGCATGTTCGGCGCATCAAAGACGCTTTAATAAGATAAATATGCTGCGGATCGAAAAATCCTTTTGCACAAATATTCTAGGCATTCATACCTTTCATTTGATAAAAAAAAAAATCGATTTTTTGAAAAAAAAGAGGAGAACCTTCCCTTAAATATCTGAAAGCTTCACGGATTCCCAAGACTGCGATTTATTTAATTTAGTCCCTTCAAATTAAAAAATTTAGTCTGCCTCTATTTCCTTTTTATTTCATGTAACTTTGCGAGATCCGGAAGCTATCCAGAATCATCCTGAGATATTCTGAATTATCCTCAGCTATCCTGAATTATCCTAAGCTACCCTGAATTATCCTGAGTTATCCAGTATTATACTGATCCATCCTGAAACATTTCAAGCCATTGAGGGACTTCATGAAGCATTTGGGACGCCTTGTGTGAATTTGAAGAAACTTCAATTTTATTTAAACAAGATTTTCTGCCAGATCCTTAAGTAGCGTGCCAACCTACTCTCATCCTTCTGGTCGTACCTCATTATTTATTGATGGTCTTGGAATGCTATTGGGACTGTGCCGTCATCGAATTCGAGGCACCCAATAACTTATTTACCTTGGAATAAAATTCAAGAACTCATTTTTTGAAAAGGTTTATTGTCAATCCCCGGCAATGCGAGAGGAACCTCTTTAGCCACTGTGTCCGTATATCACCGTCAACGTTCCTGTGTGCTATGATTCTAATTTGGATGTCTCACTAAAACCATAGTAGCCAGCTTGTGGTCGGCACATATTTCGGAGAGGATATCTTGGGCAATAATTTACCATCTTTTGGACCGAATTGGTCGAGCTATGAAATCCCAATTCAGAAAAGGTTATTCCAGTTGGGCACTGCATACCTTTAGTCATGCTCCTGTATTGATTTTATCGATTGATTCTTTCAATTTTTCTCTGCGAAAATCTGCCTATAGCAACGTAAATCAAAAGTTGCAATTTCGTTCAATTAGAAGCTCCTTTTCAACTGTTTTAAAACTTTTCTGGTCGCGAAGAAAAATAACAACGTGAATTGAAGAAAGAATTCCCGATCTTTCGCCGAGCAGCTTCCGGAGCAGTAGGACATATTGTATTGTGTCTCCGATTATTTTGTCCTGTTCAATTTTTGTTTGTTTTTTTAATTAAGGTAAAAAATTTATTTATTAGATTCAAAAAAGGAATATTGTCTCTGATTTTGTGTGGCCTTTTGCAGTTTTGAGTTAATTTTAGCCTTGAGGTTATTGGCACACAATTTTAAGAGATTTTCCTTGGCTGAATCAATAGTATTTGATTCCCCTTGCGTTATTTTGACCCTCCTGAATTGTGAATTTTGAATGTGAATTTTCCCTGTGTTATTTTGACCCTCCTAAATTGTGAATTAATTATTTTTAGTGCTTTTGACTAATTTTAACTGTTTAATTATCCTAAATTAATTTATTCCGCATCTACGTTTGATATTGTAAAGGGTGATCAATTTAGAGATATAGGATTTTAAATTGAAATAAAAGAACGAAAATTCTAATTGATAGGGCAATCTTTTTTATTTTTGTGTAGATCCATTCACGACATTAATTTTTTAAAGATAACCCCTTTCAAATGTTGGCCGCAACTGCGCTTTAATTCGTCCATCCGTAAACACCAATTTTGAATGACTCGCTCGAGGACTTCGGTCGGTATCTCGCTAAAAACTTCAGTAATGTTGGCTTCCGATGCCTCAATAGTAGCTGGTTTATCCACAAAACATTTAGACTTTATATACCCCCACAAATAAAAGTCCAGAGGCGTGATATTACACGATCTTGGAGGCCAATCCACCGGTCCGAGACGAGAGATAAATTGGTCACCGAAACGACTACGCAGTAAATCCATTGTTTCACGGGCTGTATGACCTTTAGCGCCGTCTTGTTGGAACCAAATGTCGTGGAGATTACGGGCTTCAATTTCCGGCATCAAAAAGTCGTTTATCATGGCGCGATAGCGTTCCCCATTCACTGTTACATTGGCGCCAGCCTCGTCTTTGAAGAAATATGGGCCAATGATTCCTCCAGCCCACAAGCCGCACCAAACGGTTGTTTTCAATCGATGTAATGGCAGTTCTTGAATGGCTTCGGGTTCCTCTTCAACCCAAATACGGCTATTTTGCTTATTTACGTAGCCATTATGCCAAAAATGGGCCTCATCGCTGAACAAAATTCGGGTCCCAAAATGCGGATCTTCGGCGAGTTTTCCAAGAGCCCAACGACTGAAATTATGACGCTTTGGAAGATCAGCTGGTTTCAATTCTTGGACTAGCTGTATTTTATACGCTTTCAAACCAAGATCTTTGCGTAAAATCGCCCAAATAGTGCCATAAGTTAGGCCAAGTTGTTGAGATCGGCGCCGAATCGATTCTTCCGGGTCTTCGGCAAAGCTCTCATTTACAGCCGCAATATTCTCTACAGTTCGGTCTGTACGTTGTCTAATCGGTCGAGTATCATCCAATAATGTTAAATTATTCCCGAGTTTGCCGATGGTATGCCGAATAGTGCGTTCGTTAGGATGATTATGTGCACCATAAATTGGCCTGAGCGCGCGATAAACACTTTTCACAGAGCGTCCATTTTTGTAATATAATTGTACGATTTGTAAACGTTGTTGGGGCGTCAGTCTGTCCAAGATGAAATGTCGATAAAAACTGAATAAAATTGTGTATTTAGTTTGACAGTAGTCACGCGTGACATGTCAATAAAACCCTATTGGAAAAAGTACCTCTAATTTGATCACGCTTTATAATTTATAATTTCGTCAGTCTTGGAAAAACCGGACGAAAAATCATAATTTATTTAATTGTAGATTTTCCTCTCCCAAATTTTGTGAATTTAGAAATAGTATATTGCCATTCAATTGTTTTATAAAATATTTGTTATTTCGTCCATTTTGTCTCCGTTAAAATATTTTTCCTTCAAAAGTTTTTCAATTTTATATTTCTTTTCATTAAATTTGAATTTAACTTAATGAAATTTACTTGCTGTTTTAATTCAATTTGGATTGATCTTTAGATTTATATTTTTAGTATAATTCTTTTGATTTTAATTAAGAACCACCCCCTCTGCCATTTCCCAGCGAAGGGTCTGAACTACTTATTTTTTCGGTTCACTAAATTCATTCAATTTAACCCATTAACGCCCAACTGGACACCTTTTCTATACTCTTGTCAACAGGTTCTTTTTGATATCAAATCAGATGTTCAAAAAATCGAGACTAGTCGTTATTAATGCAAAATTGTCTCAGCTTTCGATTGGTGCAATCAGATTTGCTTACAAATGTATAATAAAGAAGTGACTTCCGTTTATTTAACAAAAAACACGTAATTTCGAAGAAACAAAATTTAGTTTTTTTATATTTTCACATCGAAAACGCTATTCAAGATCTCCAACTCGTACATTTTTTGCGTCCATGGACCCTTATCTTCAATACCTATGGGTTGATTCCCCGAATTTCAAAATGGCAGCATCCAATATGACGGCTTGAAGCCAAAAATTTTTTGCTCATTTTGACGCTTTTGAATTAAGCAATTTGTCAATGTTGAAAGTTTACCAATTTTCGTACACAGGAGTTTTTTTGGGTCGCTGATCATAAATCTACAATCAAATTTTACAAATTCAAAATAGCGCATCCAATATGGCGGCCAAGATTTTATAAAATCATTCAATTTCAATGAAAATTGGTATACGGGAGTTTTTTGGGTCGTAGATTATGAATCTGTTATCAGATTTTACACATTCAAAATGGCGGGTCCAATATGGCGGTCAAAATTCTACGAAATTATTCAGTTTTTATGAAAATTAGTAAACGGGGGTGTTTGGGGTCGTAGATCATGAATCTTTTATGATATTTTATGCATTCTGTATGCCAGATCCAATATGGTGACCGAAATTTTACGAAATCATACAGTATCTTTGAAAATTGGAATACAGGGATTGGCGCTTGCTGATTATATATCACTTATTTTTATCCGTTTTTTAGCTATGAAATCACGTTGCCCAGCGTTAACCACGTAGGGGTTAACGAAATTCAGAAATACTTTTTTTATTTTTTTATTTTATTTAATATTTTCTAATTTTTTCTTTTTTTCATTTTTTAAAAATTTTTTAAATAGTTTTTCATTCTTAATTTTTGTTCTTACTTTTAACTTTTGTAAGATCTGATAACAGATTCATAATCTACGACCCAAAAAACTCCCGTATGCCAACTTTCATTGAAATTGAATGATTTTACAAAATTTTGGTCGCCATATTGGATCCGCCATTTTGAATTTGTAAAATTTGATTGTAGATTCATGATCAGCGACCCAAAAAACCCCTGTGTACCAAAATTGGTAAACATTCAACATTGACAAATTGCTTAATTCAAAAGCGTTTTAGGACTCAGTGATCCCAGAACGTGGGAGCTGGTGGCCCCCACCACGCTCCCATGCACATCTAAATTTGCATACCAAATTACACTTTACGATTTCTCTTATATAAAATACAAATATAAAATATTTATTTCGAATGAAATAGTTTTAAAAAAATTTTATAATACGTGAATCAACTATATTAATTAAAAAATTAAGTGGGGAATATTTTATTTAAAAGAAATAAGAAATTAAGGTTAAAAATCTACATTCCTAATTACATGGTGAAAAGTGAGAGCCTTAATTAATATGAATTTCTATTAAACTCCTTTCCACACCACCGATGAGGTAGAGTTGCAGGCGCGTTTTTTACATTTTCATCATGGATGAGAAGGTATTAGTTTTATGTGAAAAATGACTTTCGAAATTTTCATCAAATGTTTACGTTTTGAGACTCCCTGAGTCAGAAAAAATGGTTTATACGAATGTGTCTGTCTGTCTGTCTGTAGTAGGTCGTATACTTGATAACTCTCGATAGAATTATCAGATTGAATTGAGCTTCGGCACACTTTATCGAAGCCGAAAAAGTAAAGACAAGTTCGTTAACCAGCCATATCCAACCAAAATTGAGGAAACTAAACCATTTTTTGTGTTTTTGAAAGAATAACAAATTCTAATACTGGTTTTAGATAGTGCTCATAAATCTATACAAATTATCTTCATAACATTCTTTGATTAAACCAAAATTAGAAATGTTACAGCACGTTCAAACTTGAAAAAAGTCAATATCAAAATTCCATTTTCCAGTTAAATTCTACGAGATATGAAAAAAAGTTAGCATACAAAATTATTTTCTACTTTAAGATCTACAAATTTGAGTAGCAACATTTTTTCATAAGATGTATATTTTTCTTTTTAATTTAAAAAAATACTATTGAAAATCCAAAATTCAATTTTTTTAAACAATAATATGTGAAAACGTAAGAATGCAAAGTTGTTCGTTTTAAAAAGATCTACAATTTTTGTCTGACGCAGTTTCTGATAAAACATATATTTTTCGTTTCAATTCCAAAAATACGATTCAAATTCAAAAATTCCATTTTTTAGACAAAATATGTGAGATACAAAAGAAACGTTTAGATGGAAAATTATTTGCCTAAATGAGGTCTACAAATTGTCATTAAGACATTTCTCGACAGGATGTACATTTTATGTTATGATTTTAAATATTGAAAAAATTATCTATTGATATTTGAAAAACATTTCCCGAATATAAACATTTTTGAGATTATGTGAAATTCTTGGAAAATTTCCCGTTAAAATTTGAAGTCAATAAATTTTCAAAAATTGAAATCAAGATATTAAGTAAAACACGTTTCGAGTTTAAAAATTTGTTCAACTGCATCAATTTGAAAATTTTGCCTTTGTGTAAAGCATTTCTTTTTTTCATTCAAAAGTCTACGCATGTAAACCACTAAAACGTAAAATGAGAACATTTTTACCTACTATCACCATGTAATTATGAATGTAGATTTTTAACCTTAATTTCTTATTACTTTTAAATAAAATATTTTCCACTTAATTTTTTAATTAATATAGTTGATTCACGTATTATAAAATTTTTTTAAATTATTTTATTCGGAATAAATATTTTATATTTGTATTTTATATAAGAGAAATCGTAAAGTGTAATTTCGTATGCAAATTTAGATGTAATTTTGGTTATTTGAATACTGAAACCTTTTATTCACAGTTTTATAATGAAATTCATATGTGAATAATATTACGTATTTCAAAAAGATTTCAGAGTATTTTATTCGAATGAAATTTTTTTCAATGTTACCTTATACCAGAGAAGAAACTACTGTATAATTTCAAGTGTATAATTAGATATAGTTTATCTATTGCTCAAGTATTTTAATATTTTATTTTTTAAACTCCAATATCATATTTTATCATTCCTTAATATATAATATTCTCTACATAATTTTTAAATTAAATTATTTGATTTGCATAGCTAAAAAATATTGAAATTGATATTTTGTTTTGAAACTTTTAAAAGTTATTGAACTGAAATTTCAATAGAAAATGATTTTTTAAGTGTTTAAATCATCCTAAAATTTAAAATAAAAATAAACTTGGCCAGCCGTTCTCTCGCAAGCTTTTCGTCAGTTTGGGGTAACCAGTGCCCCAATTTTAGAGTAGAAGTTACACTAAACCAAAGACGAGCGGCTTTCCCACCGCTAGCGCTACGGTTCTACTAAACTTCTCTCCGTGTGGATGAGTCTTAGGTTTTAGTTACTAAAAGCACGTGGCTTTGTTGCGGGAGATCAGGTGGCTAAAGCATCTAAAGAAGGATAGACGCACGAGAAGGATGTGTGAATATGGAATGTATGCTAGACTCGCAGTTTACAGCAGATTACATCAAGATATTCCTAAAAGAGACCAGTATATTAGGCATGTGCATGGGCGAATGAAAGGAGGTATTGACAAACGGCAGAAAGCTGTGGTGGCATACAGTGCATGGTTGTACGTGCGCGGGACAATTCTCCCTCTTTCTCTCTCTCTCTCTTTTGTCTTTTCTCTTTTATTCTTCTATTTTATTGTAATAATATATTTGCAAGTTTTCTATCATTCATTTTCTTTTCTATTCTATTATCGTTCTTGTTTGACACTCATTCCTCGCGTTTCTCTCATTCTCTTATTTCATACTTTAATAGTCCCCAAACGATAGAGTGCTTGCGCACTCTAGTTAACAGTTAATCTAAATTACGAAATGTTGATGCACCTGGAAAACAAAAGGACGAAATATTATTACTTTTAAAAGTTTTATTCAAACCTTTAAAAATTTAATTAAAATGTATTTAAATAATTCGAATTGTTCAATTTAGAAATTACTTAACGTCTCAAGACCAGCTTGCATGACCAGAAATGCTGAGTTGCATTAGCCATTAGAAAGCTATCGGGTTACGAACGCTCAAAAGTGTGCATTTGATTCACTTCTAACAGCAATTGATGTTGCATAAATTAGATTTTGTAGATAAATCAAAACATTTTTCAAAAAATATTGCACACTTTGGACCGACCGTAACATGTAGAATGAGACAGCTAGAGGAATGAAGCAATGAATGTATAAATTAAAGAATTAAACATTTATGTGTAAAATTTAAGTATTTTATAGACTATATATTTTAAATTAAAGTGTACTTTGAAAATTAGTGTTGGCGAAAAACATCTTTATGATTCATAATTGTCTTCTTCGTTATACTTTTTCTTCAGGATTTTTTCCTGGTTGATTTATTTATATTTTTTTAATTTTGAGGAATTTGAATCAGTTCAAGTCTGTGTACGTATTCAATAGATGAATTAAAATGGATTGAGGAAAAGGAATTTCGAAATGAGAAGTATAAGTTGAAATATTAAAAATTTAGAACTTCAGTATTTCCAGTGATATAGTTCTTTCCATTTATTTTTCCTACAGTAGGGTAAGTGTGGGTATTACTGTGGATGCGCCAGTTACTGCGCTTTCAAATAAAACTAATGATATACAATGTTTTAAAGATATATAACGCTACAGAACAATTAAAAACAATCGATATATTTGTAGCTAATTGATTGCAATTTAAAACTCTCATGTTCCCGATTCCCATAGTTTTAATGCTTAGATTTGTTGAAAGGTCGTGAACACGTTCTGAAAAACTTGTTATAATTCCGTTTCTGAAAATAAAATATTTATTATGATATTACTTTCTGTAAAGTAAATATTTTATTTTTCTAAATATTTATGCAAAATAACAAAAAATACGTTTTTTAATCATTTTTTTACCAAAACAGTATTTGGTACATGATTTTCATAGGTGTATGAATTACTGTGATCTGTCAGGTGGCACTGGATAACCTTTCAATCTATTACAAATGCTTCGTTATGCTTACTTTTTATAATTGAGATTAAACAAAATGTTGAAAATTCCAAAATCGTTGCTAATGAGGCAAGAGAAAGTCAAGTAATATAATTTTAAGGTAAATTAAATAAGAGTTATAATATTATTTAATCTTAATTTGTTAAAAATTCTTCATGTTCACTTTTTATAATTTAGTTTAAATAAAATGTTCAACACTCCTTAATCGTTGCTAAAGATGCAAGAGGAACTCAAGTGATATAATTTTAAGTTAAATTAAATAAAATTAATAAAATTATTAATCTTAATTTGTTACGAATGCTTCGTCGTGTTTACTTTTTATAATTGAGATTAAATACAATTTTCAACACTCCTAAATTAATTGTAAGTTCACTCAAAATAATATCGCAGTATTACGCGCGCAGAAATTGGGGTTTCCGCAGTAATTGGTGCGCAGTAATTCATGCAAACCCGCAGTAATACCTACATGGAACATTTTTTTTAGATTCGCATTTTCTAAGTAAATCTGGATTCTTTTCAGGGTTTAAGGACTGCATGCTACTTACATAATACCAAATACTGCTTTAAAAATTAATTCGTGGCGACTTTTTTATCTCAAAATCTTTTTTTTTAACTTTAAAAGCCGTCTTGATTTTCGATCCGCAGTAATTGGCACACTTACCCTACATTTTAATTGCCAGAATTTCCCCAAAAGTTTAGAAAAATTTTAACATAATTTGCGGAACTTATCAAATGTATGTATTTTATTTCTATGTGATTCAGATAAATGAGAGCTTCTCGTACAAAAACTAAAAATAATAAAATCTGCTAGAAGCTTTAAAAATAAGTTATAACACGTAGATTACGAAAAGGATTATAAGAAAACTTTGATTTCAATTTTTTTCGACCCATCTTTGAAAATCCAATCCAATTCTATTAATAAGAGTATCCAAAAATGTTATCCACCTTAATACGTTTTTTGAATAGAAATCCAATCCAGTCCTATCAAAAATACTATACTACATTTCTATCCACTACAATACGCGTTTTTGAATGGAAATGCTGTCCCATCCTATCAGAAAACAGATTCCCTCATTTCTATCTACTTTAATACGCTTTTTTGAATGGAAATCCTATCCATTCCTATGAAAACCAGATTCTATTGTTTCTTTCCACTTTAATGCGCTTTTTTACACAAATCGCAATTTTGAGACGAGCCTAAAAATTGGAAAAAAGACTGTCTTATCCCTCTGTCACTAAAATCACCAAATGCCTAACGTTGTATTTTTTAGTTATTCATGTGGGTATTTCGATTGAAATAGAGCTGTCATAATATAGATCGCAGCTATTTGTGCTAAAATTTTGGTTGAAATAATCAAAGTGCGCTAATTTGGAGCTATTCCTACGTAGGAACTTTTAATAATAAAATTCGACTCATTTTACATGCCGCGAATTACATGTATGAATGAATATTAATATGTCAATAATTTGTTTTCATCATTCATTCATTCATTAAGTAGATACTTAAATAAATACTTCGTGCCTTCATGGCGTTGACTCCTAATTTTAACCTTAAAATTCAATCTTGAATATTCGATCGAATTCGATCTTTTCTTACTTTGCGTAAAAAGAATTAAAATAAAATATTTTTTCGCTGTGGATACATACTTTATTTTAAAAACAGGGTACTGCTACTTTGTCAAAATGTATGTATCAATTCTAGGATTTGTTGTGTACACTTACTGTCGCGAAAAGATTACTGGTATTTCCCAGTAGTTTTTCCAGTGATTATGACAGTAGTTATTTTCCACTTTTTTGTTTCCCTGAGGGTACAATGGCGAGATTGAGGTTTGAGACTACAATTTCATGCAACGTCTTTAAGTTTAAACGTCGAGAACCAAAAAAAAAACATATTCAAAAGAATTACACATAAAACATAACATTTTTTAGTATGCAATTTGAATAATAAAATCCGTGTTTTCAAATGTCGGGAATTTTTTTCTATCAACTACATTTCAGTCTTCTTCCTCACTGTCTCTTGCACTTGCACCTCTTCCGTTGTGGGGTCTAGATCCACGATTTCAACCTGGATCATGGGAATGAGGTGGCGAACAGTACCCTGCTTTCTGACGATGTCCCTAAAGGCAGAGTCCAACCTGTCTCTATCCTTCGCAGCACATCTCATTTCAACTAGGATGCCCTTAGAGCAAGTCTGCCTGATTCCCTGGTCTGTAACACCCAGTTCTTCGGGGTTTACCCTGCTCTTCAGACTCCTTAGAATGGTCGCGTAGCTTACTCCCTCGGAGGGCTTGACATTATAAATCTATCAAATCTTATCCACAGCAAACTTGTATCAATTCCTATACTTCAGAATCTCGGGAAATCCTATTCATTTCTATTCCTCCGGAATTTCCATGCTTACACGGAGAAAAATGGAATTCAAAATCTTCGATATCACTGCTATTATTTTGGATCTCATTCCCAAACTAGTCTACCTTTTCAGATCCAGGATGAGAATTTAATAAATGATTCATACGCAAATATTTCAATCGAGCCTCAAATAGCAAGAATAAGTCAGTACGCAATTATGAAACGAATCTATATACCGTCTAGTAGATGAACCTATACTAAGCTTAAAGCGTGTACGAATCGAATTGCAAACAATTACGTATCAACTGGAAACATTATATTAAAAATGTTGTACCAAAAGAAGGCAATGCTGGAATTATTTGTAGATTAAAAAAGAACAACATAGCTATTAATATTGATTGTACATTTTTAAAAATAAAAGAATATACATTCCTTACTGAATTTTCGTTAAGATGGAAATTGCGCTAGAAGGGAAAAGTTTATTTTTCTTGATAAGTTAATTTTTTTGGTAATAAACATTTGTTTTACAATTAAAGAAAATTGAATTTAGCAAAAAATAAAGAATAAACCAGATTCACGTATTACACTTTTATTAATTGGATCTATAACTTAATTCGTGCGGTTTGCTAAGAGATGGCGTAACTTGATTATTATTCCACCGTTCCAATATTCCGAACATGCGTTGGAAAGCTACTGTCATTGTGCGTCTTTTTCAGTATATGTCATTCATTTGAAGCGTAAACAACAATTTTTTTTTTCACTCAAATATGTCGAACTTTGTGCCTGAAAAAGTGTTTTTGCAGTGAGTTCTTCTTCATTACTTTAATATGAAGAAAGCTGCTGCCGAAAGTCATCGTATCTTGGTGGAAGTTTATGGTAAACATGCTCTAGCTGAGCGAATGTGCCAAAAGTGGTTTGCACGATTTAAAAGTGGTAATTTTGGCTTGGAAGACGAAGAACGTCCTGGACAGCCAAAAAAGTTTGAAGATGAAGAACTGGAAGCATTAATCGATGAAGATTGTTGACAAACACAAGAAGAGCTGGCAGAATCTTTGGGAGTCACTCAAGCAGCCATTTCAAAACGTTTGAAAGCAGTCGGATACATTCAAAAGCAAGGAAATTGGGTTCCACATGAATTCAAGCCGAGAGACGTTGAAAGGCGGTTTTGCATGTCCGAAATGCTGCTGGAACGCCAAAAAAAGAAGTGATTTTTGCATCGGATTGTTACTGGTGATGAAAAATGGATCCAATACGACAACCCCAAGCGCAAAAAATCACATGTAAAACCCGGCCAACCAGCCAAATCAACAGTAAAGCCGAATATCCATGACGCGAAGGTAATGCTCTGTATTTGGTGGGATAAGAAGGGTGTGCTGTATTATGAGCTGTTAAAAGCGGGTGAAACCATCAATGGAGAACGCTTACGAACACAATTAATCCGTTTGAAGAGAGCAATAGCCGAAAAACGCCCGAAATATGCGACCAGACACGAGGCCCTAATTTTCCATCATGACAACGCTCGGCCCCATGTTGCTATTCCGGTTAAGAACTATTTGCAAAACAGTGGATCGGAAGTTTTACTCTACTCGCCTTATAGCCCAGACCTTGCCCCTTCTGACTACCATTTGTTCCGGTCGATGCAGAACGCCCTCACTGGAATACGGTTCACATCAGAACAGAGTACCAAAAATTGTCTTGATTCATTCTTGGCCGCCAAGCCAGCGCAGTTCTTTTGGGATAGAATCCACAAATTGCCAGAAAGTTGGGAAAAAGTCATAGCTTCAGATGGGCAATACTTTGAATAATAGTATTGTACATGTTTTTATTAAATAAACGTTCAAATTTTGAAAAAAACCGCACGAATTAAGTTATAGATCCAATAATTAAATAAAAAAATTTTTATACAAAAATGTAAATATTTATAACCAAAGAAAAATTAATTTATGCAGAAAAATATAAACTGTTTCCATCTAATGCAACTCCCATCTTAACGAAAATTCAGCAAGGAATATACTTTCTTTTATTTAGAAAAATATACAGTTGACATAGCTATATAGATAATCCGATTGTATACATACTCTTTATACTCAAACGTTAAATTGTAATTATTCAAAGGTAATATCTTTGTTAAAACAAATTAATAACCAATAACTTATTAAATGAAAGTCGGGTATTAAGAAACATCTGTGTTATTGTATAAACTGTGCAGGAGATAAAATTGGGGCCCAAAATTATTAGTACAACATGATAGAGAGGTAATCCTTCATTGAGAAAAAAATACTTTTAGGTCTATAGCACAGGCCGTTGCGTTCGCTCAAAAGCAGATGCTATTGTTTCAAAATAATATGATACGAAATTCATAGCATTGCTATCGAATCAAGAACTGTGAATTTTATTCCACAGCAATGCTATGATTTTCATAGGTATATTATCTTATATATATTATTTTGAAACTAGTAATATTGTTTGTGCAGAATTGAAAGAAGCCTTATTTCTTGAAATGTTTACTATAATATTTTAAAAAATATCTTTTAACTACATTGAGAAAATGTTTTGTGTTTATTATCTAAAGAATTTATGTAGCCTCAATTAAAAGAATTTGAGCAGCCAACATAAAAACAGTTTGTAATTTGATTCTAGACAGTAGTCTAATTGAATGGCAGTGAATACGTTTCTTAAAAATAGCTTAAAATTGCGATTTTATATCACAAGTTTTAAACGATTTATTGCAAAGATCTCATTTTATACCTATTTTTTAAATATATACTCTTTGCCATTATTGAGCCTAGCTTTATGAGTTACAATCGCACTCAGGATGTGTTTGCATGTGAGTATATTCCAAGTATTGCTCTCATAACTTTTAATTTCGAATGCTTGAAAGTGTCTTGAAAAATAGCAATGTTCTAACATCTTAGTGACTTCTATCACCTCATGATTTTTTCTAATAAAAGGCATCGAATGAAGAGAAACTTTGGACCATCCTCACATGGAATAACTAGAATAGATTCTGCCTTAATATACTGACCCAGAAACTCTATCCACTTTGTCATGGATACATTTGGATTTATGTTCACATGTAACGCGGACGCAAATAATGTAAAGTGTGGAATTTCCTCTAAATGAATAGATTTAGATGGTCCACTTTTATACAACGGATCTGATAGTGTTTTAACGAAATTGTTTTATAGACATTAATTCGGTTAAGGGACGAACGAGCAGTCATTTTGCCCTCTCTATGTTTTCGCTCATATGGTAAACAAGAGATTTTCGAAAGTGGTCCAAATAGTTTCATTTTTCCCGCATAATGGATTAAAAAGTGGTGTTTTAGGACCAGTGATCCTGGATACATTTCAGTGAGCAGTATTAAATATTCAGATGTTAAGGTTTCCAATAGATTACAAACTTTCGGCTGTTGAGCTTTGGCTGTTACTATTTGGACCATTTTGAACAAAAGTATTAATAACTTGCAATGAAGATCAGTTTCTGGTATTAGGTCTCCTAAAATAATTGGAAGATTTCTAATTAGACAGAGCATTTCGGCAGAACTCATTTTCAAACGACTGTTCTTCAACTGTAATTCTGAAATTGGAGGAGGTTTATTGCGCTTGTCGTGTCTACTGTAATAGAAACCAATTATTCTTTGATTTAAATCATCTAGATTGCAAAAATTATGAGTTACAAAATACCGTAAAATTTAAGCAACATCAAGAGCACAAACTCCTTCTAAGTAATCATGTCGTATATCGACAGCAACATTTTCAGTACAGTGAAAATCTATTTCATGGAAGGCGCATTCTTCTTTAATTGCAGTGAGGCTTGGATTGTTTTTGGCTAGATCGTCAGCATAGTTGCTTCTATTGCGGAGTTCACAAAACTTTTCATTGAAAGTGGTATTAATATTCTCTTTTTTAATGCGACATATTGAAACATTTCGACCTTTACGATCTTTAATTAGTTGATTTTAAAGAGTTTATAAATCTATTTTTGCCCGACTTGGTCAAAAGTTTCGCTTTTAAATTCTGATTTTAAATTTCAAATCATCAATTTTTAATTACCTTAATTTACTGAGTTATTAAACAACAATTTTGCCCTATTTTGAGACAAAATTACTTCCGAAATTTCTGAGTGGGTCACACGAAGGGTGAAAATTTCGCGAATTTTTATTCTTTATTTAATGAGTAAGAACGGCAAAGAAACTCACGATTTTCAGTTTTTCGGAATGAGAAAGAGTAATACGGAGGAATCGTCGAAACATTGCCTGCGTTTTATAGACTTCGTATCTTTTGCAGGTGCGGAACCGGACTCAATTTTGAGGATCGACAATCAAGCACGTCGCCTCGGTTTTCCACCTCTTTAATAATTTCCCCCCTTAATTGATATGCGCGCGCCTCAATTAGCGACCTCGATCGAGTCCAATTAAATCAATAAATTAAGGATTTTATGCACGATGTTTTCCCCCTTTTTTCGACCGTTTTCGGGTTGGAAATCAGTATCAGGAGAAAGCTGACATTTTCGAGATCATGATGACGGTTTTCAAATTTCAAATCGTTGGATTTTTCGTCTCGTAGAGGTGTTCAAAAATTGATATGCGTTGATAAGAGAAAGCATGCCACGCGACGACGAGGAGAAAGCCTTTCCCCCATCTCACCTCCCGCTTGGCGCGTGCTATTAGCGTAGGCGCGGGCTCCCATTGGACAGCAGTGTGTGAAGGTTTGAACGTTGTTAGAAAATTCAAAATCTTCTAAGAAAGATGGAAGAGATTATTATTACATGCTGATAATTCTCAAAAATAAAAACGAGCCTTTAAATAAAAGAAATGATTAGATGGTCACGCATTGTTCATTTGCCAATTTGGCATTTTGCTGATGATTTACCTGTCAAAATAATTTTCAGATAATCAATGCTATCCTTTTGTCATTTTCTGTTCAAAAGGCGGATACTCGGGGCTGGACCGTCTCAACGCCCCACCAAACGAAGTGATCCTTTGCTCGCAAAGGATCAATTCGTTTCTCTGATTTGTATGCATTTGCTATTCCTTGTATAATAATTATTAATTAATGCTTAAATTCTAAATCTAATAAAAGTACTAAATTAATATATATATAAAAAAAGTATATGTATTTTTGTGTTTTTCTCTATTTTGTTCTGAAATAATATTTATCAAAATTTTAAAATAAAAAAAAATATAAGTGGAAAATAATTATTTACTAATTCGATAATAGTCATAAAATTACTATTTTGTTATTAACTGTAAGGACTAAAAAAAAAATTTTGAGTTGATAATAGTTTTTCTTACTCAAAGCAAAAATGGTTTCATGCTATGGTGAACCATCTCAACGCCCCCTTAAACGAAATATTCCTCTCTCATAAGAGGTTATTTCGTTTCGAAAAAAGAGATGTATCTTGTTATGTGTAAAAAAAAATCATTTAATTATTTCCAAAATGGCCATATTCATCAAAATGGAGCACGCTAATTTTTTATTGTTTATGAGCTTAATTTATTAATTCTATAACTTATTGTACTGAGTTTATTTAATTTCTAAATTTCTTAGCCATGCCAACTTGATTATTGGTAATGCTTAACTCTCTTGCTTCGCTTGAGTTGGCCATTTTGAAATTAAATTTTGGAAGACGAAACAAGAATTTTGGTATTTCATATATTTATATTAAATAAATGGTAATTTACAAATTGAGTGATTTACGATCACGATCCTCAAAAGAAACTAAATTAAATGTTAATTGAGTGTCCTGGTTTTGGACAATTCATCAACGTAATTTATTGTAATTAAATCATTACAAAAAAAAAATCACAGATTAAATGAAAATAAAACTCTCATTTTAAAAAAAACAGAATGAATTAAAACCAATCTCGCATCTAATTCAAATTGATAAATTTATTGACCAAAAAAAAAAATATTTATGACCATTTAACATTGATAATTAATTAATGGTGAACAAAAGGAAAACTTATCAATTTCAATTTTTACTCCCTGTCAGATCTTATTTAATCTGGAATAGAGAATTTATTTCGAAATCGAGAAGAATATAATTTTAAATTGAAGTATTATTTCCTATGCTTGCTTATTTAAGGTGAGACCTATTTGTCTCCTTGTTTACTGTCCAGGGCATTCACCTTCGCGCTCACTCTATGGCAACACGTGCTAACACACAGCGTCAAACGTCAAAGTCAGCTGAGTGACGTCAAGCTGACTCTTGACTGTTGACACCAGGATTTTGGAGGTGAATCTATTTTTCTTCACCTTTATAATATATTTTAAACTGAAATAAAACTCATGCACAAGGTGGCAAATTATTTTGGACTCAAAACAACGACAATTTCACCAGGAATACCAGACGAAACGTCAAGATCGTGCTTGAAATGACCACCCGGTATAAGAGTACATATATTATTTCCCAACATAAAATTTTCAGATTTTCGCGAAATTTTCGAATTCAAGAACCTTCGTGCCCCACGTTGGGCATTTTGCTGATGATTTACCTGTCAAAATAATTTTCAGATAATAAATGCTATCCTTTTGTCATTTTCTGTTCAAAAGGCGGATACTCGGGGCTGGACCGTCTCAATATATGGCACGGGTAATTTGCTCTAAAGCATTCATTGTAGCCAAAAATTGTATGTAATCCTAGATTATCTGCTATGAGAAGAACCATGTCAAAACAAATTGTTTTTTCCCAGTGGGATGATTTATAGTGATTCCAGTTTCACGTAGATAAGTTAATTCTGCCATGATTTTTTGTAAAGCAACTCTATTTGTATAAAGTTTTCTATCTTTCGAATTAAAGAGGGCGAATAAGAAAATACTCCGTATTTGAGACTGTAAATGAATAGGAAGATAGGGAACAGTCGATATAAATCGCTCCACATTTTCCAGACATTTCGGCATGGCTTCCGACCAGGTTATTCGTCTCGTAGTCATCGAAGTATCCTGTTAAAGGAATTGTAAGTGTATTTCCAAAATATACCGATTTTTTCCCCAATAATCTGCTTGGACAAAATTAGATATGATGCCCGAATCAGATTTCAATTCTTATGAGTACTTGAAAACCTCATTATATATTTCAGGCATTTCAAAGAATTTTATTAATATTCCGCGAAGTGGAATGAACTGACCATACATCGGAACCATGTCTTTTATTTAAATATCTTTTTTTCCCGAAATTCCTCTCGTTCTCTAATTTTATGCTGTACCAGTTCGATTAGATTTCCGCCTGTTCTAAAACGTTTCAGTCGAAGATACTCTGTTTCCAATTGTAAGAAGGGGTTTTGTAATCTATTAAACATAGCTTAAATTTAGGCATACTATATCATACTATATGTATGACTTTTCCATTTAAAAATTGAGTAATATCCTCAACAAGATCTTGGACCCTTTTTCGTGACATCTCCGGAAAACTATACCATTTACTAGTAAACTAGTCAACACAGTTCGTTGTCTATTTCATGCTCATCTAATGAAAGATCACTATCGCTATCCGATTCTGAGGAAGGAATTTTATCAGAATAACATGAATCATAAAAGGCTTTTGTTTCACCACAATCAATTTGCATAGATGCCGGAGCATTAATATTTTGAACTGCTTTCTCTTGTTCAAATGAATCATGTTGACTCTTTCTTTGCGCATGAAACCGCTGTCTATGTTTCCTAAAACTAGTAAGGGTAGAAAACTTCTTGGACAGTTGTTATCGCAACACCTATATACATTTAAGAATGGGTGAAATACTGCACAATGACTCATTGAAGCCTTATTATCTAATAATACTGTATCATACACAAAGCACACAGCCATAATGACAAATTATGAAATAAATTCTTTCAACGCGTTAATCTTTTAAACAAATTTCGAAATTAGCACGAAATTCTCAAATAAGTAGTTATAAACATTCGAAGTCAGCGGCTATTACTCGGTTGTGTTGTCGAAGGAACTGTTCCGGAAAGGACTGTTTCTACTTCACCTTTCGAAGTATTCATTGACACGCTGAACTTATCCAGTGGACTTTGAATAGAGAAACCGACCTGTTGGATAAATAGCCAAACACGAGCAGCGTCTAATGGATACTCACAATCCAGAGCGTAAAAGAGCTTCAAAGTTAAATCTAAGGCGCGTATAGGGCTTTGAACGCGATACATGATGCCGGTGTCGATGTATACATGCGAAGACCCGATCTTCTTCAAAGTTCCCACGAAGACAGGCAAAAATTGAATGGACAAGTTGCGTTTATGCAGTTCTGCTTTTCTACCTTTCACGGCTGCTTCAATTCCAGCGACAGTCTACAACAAGCGCAATGCCTAAATTAATATTTCCTTTTTAATTATTATAAAAAATGAAAACAAAGAAGAAACAGTTTCCGCCTCTTGATTGGCTTTGTAATCTGTAATATACCGGAACTACAATGAAAAAAGCCTCTTGATATTCTGGTTCAGATGCTCTTGATTTGAATTTTTGTGTAACTTTGCCACCTTTTCTTTGTTTTTTGGGTGGTTCAGTGTTCAAATTTTCCGCGTTTTTTCCTTGAAGGCCCGGATTTTTTGGCTTTATGAGCGTAGGTAAAAGATAGAATACGTTGGCATCCTGTTCAGGTGAAACATTGTTTTTTAAAAGTTTCAAATAGCGGCATACAGAAAAAGTATATAGTCTACATATAAAATGTGAAAATACCTGGTAATAAATGTTTCAATTCTTGTACAAGATTTATAACTTACCTGGCTCTAAATACTCGAAATCAATTTTTAGCTAAAATATAGACAAAACAAAATGAAGTTTATAAAATATTATAAAAATAAGATTATTAAAAAAAATTAATATAGAAATGCATACCAGTTCAGCACCGAACTGCATTTTTAAACATCTGTACTTTTCAAATAATTCTCTTATTTCTATGTTTTCTTCATCGAAGTCATGTTTGCGGACTGGACTAGTATCTTTCCAATGCTGAAATAGTTGTGGGGTAGGATCGACAGTCTTAAGCATATAATAAAGTTTCTCTTTGTCAGAAGCTGTAAGCATCATTGCAGTTTATTTAACAAAAGAGACAAAGATAAAGAAGACTAATGTTAAGTCTTTCAAACCAAACGAACATCTTTGCGACTCACCAGTAGCCGCACCTACAGTTGCAGTCGTATGATATCAAATCACTTTTGCCTGCTTTATTGGAGTAATTACTCCTGCTTCCATTAGTACAGTCTCTCTATATTGTAAGTGTTCGTATAATTTTCCCGGAGCATTTATCCTAGTAGATTGTCCACTCGCTCTTATGGTTTGAAATGGAGTGTAGTATGTTTCTCGTGTCGCAACGGAAAAAATGGAAATTATGCTGGAAGTAAGATCTTCAAATCTTTGCGTGCTTATTCTATTAAAAGAAAAATTAAAGTCATAATAACAATTTCCGAAAAAAAAATAAAAAATTTTAAGCAAAGGTCACAATCAGCTGCAGTGTCTTTTCTTCCATTCTGACACAAAATAGAATAAAAATGTAATTCACCCCTGATGAAAATGTGAAAATTTTAATTTTTTATCAAAGTTTGTAATTATTTGTGAAGCTTTATAGAAGAGTCCCAAAAAATAACAAAAAAATTGTACTTCGTAGTAAATTTTCTCCACTGAATTTTAAAAAATTGTTAAAAACTATAGAAATTTACAAAAAAATTCGACAAGAAACTACAATTTTTTGCTATTTTTTGGACACTTATACAAAATTTTACAATTAACTACAAATTTTTACAAAAAATTGTAATTCGCACATATTGTTATTTATTGTATTTTATTGCTAAAATATATTTCCACCCGGGTAATCGAAAATTTGTTTTTCGCTGAAATTATTTAGTAACCTAGACCCCGAAGAAGTCATCTGGGAATACGATCTTATATTCCTAATTTTATATAGACAAAATGACAAAATTACAATTATTTATATTATATGAATCATTCAGATTCGGACCACACAAATATTTATATTTATATTATAATCCACAATTGTATCTTTTTCATGTTCTTTCATTTTTCACAAGGAGCAGGTCAAAAGAAGCTCATTAATTGGAACTTAAATAGAAGTTTTAAAGTCCACTCCTAGTTAATAGCAAATGAAACACTTACGTAAATAGTAAAATTGTGTCTTCTGCTCGACGAGTACTACACAGAACATCTTCTCTTTTGATCACTTTATGGACTACCATAGACTTTCTCTGACATGCGGGAGCTGGATTCCATACTTCTTATAGGAATTTAATATAGCTAAACCATCTAAATCTTGTGAAAGATATGCTCTCAGACCCTGTAATATCACCCGTAAATAAATGTTTATTTACTTTTAGGCAGTCTTAAGATGACATCAACAAAGTCAACTTTGTTAATTTTAATACAAGCAAAAAAGAATTATAAAGAGAACTTACAGTAATGTCAGTCGTAATGTCACCTGTATGTACATCTGGCGGTGGAATGTTTTCAATATCATTTAACAATTCACTCGTATTTACATTGACAGGTTGTATTTTTTCAGAAACAATATTGGGATGTATTTCTCCACAGGTTAGCAGTATATCGCCTATTTCACAGTGGCTGTTTGATATTCTTTTGATAAAATCAGATGGTATAAATCATTGATTCATGTTTGAAAAATGTCCGCTCTTTAGAATATACCTAGTAACAAGGTGGGCATTAAATGGCATTGAAATGTCAAAAATCTGGAAAGAAATGGAATCGAGAAAGGAAATTTTGAATGCATTTTAATTCCTAGGCATTAAAAGGCATTCCAAATTTTCATTCTCAATTCTGTTTTTTTTTCAGATTTTGACATTTCAATGTCATTCAATGCCCACCTTCTTAATATTATAATAATTTTTTTTTTTTTTTGAGGAAGGGAGAAATGCTTTATGCACCGTCAAGGGAACTCCGTGCCCGTCTGGTGTGTGGGACGCTGCTGCTCGCGCAGCCCTACCCACTGAAACTCCCTCCCTGTCTCTAGGCCGTGAAATCCCATCCCGGAACCGCCGTTAGGCATTACTTCAGGGTGGGGGCCATCTTGAGGCGAGGCTGGAATTATTTGTAGATTAAAAAAGAACAACATAGCTATTAATATTGATTGTACATTTTTAAAAATAAAAGAATATACATTCCTTACTGAATTTTCGTTAAGATGGAAATTGCGCTAGAAGGGAAAAGTTTATTTTTCTTGATAAGTTAATTTTTTTGGTAATAAACATTTGTTTTACAATTAAAGAAAATTGAATTTAGCAAAAAATAAAGAATAAACCAGATTCACGTATTACACTTTTATTAATTGGATCTATAACTTAATTCGTGCGGTTTGCTAAGAGATGGCGTAACTTGATTATTATTCCACCGTTCCAATATTCCGAACATGCGTTGGAAAGCTACTGTCATTGTGCGTCTTTTTCAGTATATGTCATTCATTTGAAGCGTAAACAACAATTTTTTTTTCACTCAAATATGTCGAACTTTGTGCCTGAAAAAGTGTTTTTGCAGTGAGTTCTTCTTCATTACTTTAATATGAAGAAAGCTGCTGCCGAAAGTCATCGTATCTTGGTGGAAGTTTATGGTAAACATGCTCTAGCTGAGCGAATGTGCCAAAAGTGGTTTGCACGATTTAAAAGTGGTAATTTTGGCTTGGAAGACGAAGAACGTCCTGGACAGCCAAAAAAGTTTGAAGATGAAGAACTGGAAGCATTAATCGATGAAGATTGTTGACAAACACAAGAAGAGCTGGCAGAATCTTTGGGAGTCACTCAAGCAGCCATTTCAAAACGTTTGAAAGCAGTCGGATACATTCAAAAGCAAGGAAATTGGGTTCCACATGAATTCAAGCCGAGAGACGTTGAAAGGCGGTTTTGCATGTCCGAAATGCTGCTGGAACGCCAAAAAAAGAAGTGATTTTTGCATCGGATTGTTACTGGTGATGAAAAATGGATCCAATACGACAACCCCAAGCGCAAAAAATCACATGTAAAACCCGGCCAACCAGCCAAATCAACAGTAAAGCCGAATATCCATGACGCGAAGGTAATGCTCTGTATTTGGTGGGATAAGAAGGGTGTGCTGTATTATGAGCTGTTAAAAGCGGGTGAAACCATCAATGGAGAACGCTTACGAACACAATTAATCCGTTTGAAGAGAGCAATAGCCGAAAAACGCCCGAAATATGCGACCAGACACGAGGCCCTAATTTTCCATCATGACAACGCTCGGCCCCATGTTGCTATTCCGGTTAAGAACTATTTGCAAAACAGTGGATCGGAAGTTTTACTCTACTCGCCTTATAGCCCAGACCTTGCCCCTTCTGACTACCATTTGTTCCGGTCGATGCAGAACGCCCTCACTGGAATACGGTTCACATCAGAACAGAGTACCAAAAATTGTCTTGATTCATTCTTGGCCGCCAAGCCAGCGCAGTTCTTTTGGGATAGAATCCACAAATTGCCAGAAAGTTGGGAAAAAGTCATAGCTTCAGATGGGCAATACTTTGAATAATAGTATTGTACATGTTTTTATTAAATAAACGTTCAAATTTTGAAAAAAACCGCACGAATTAAGTTATAGATCCAATAATTAAATAAAAAAATTTTTATACAAAAATGTAAATATTTATAACCAAAGAAAAATTAATTTATGCAGAAAAATATAAACTGTTTCCATCTAATGCAACTCCCATCTTAACGAAAATTCAGCAAGGAATATACTTTCTTTTATTTAGAAAAATATACAGTTGACATAGCTATATAGATAATCCGATTGTATACATACTCTTTATACTCAAACGTTAAATTGTAATTATTCAAAGGTAATATCTTTGTTAAAACAAATTAATAACCAATAACTTATTAAATGAAAGTCGGGTATTAAGAAACATCTGTGTTATTGTATAAACTGTGCAGGAGATAAAATTGGGGCCCAAAATTATTAGTACAACATGATAGAGAGGTAATCCTTCATTGAGAAAAAAATACTTTTAGGTCTATAGCACAGGCCGTTGCGTTCGCTCAAAAGCAGATGCTATTGTTTCAAAATAATATGATACGAAATTCATAGCATTGCTATCGAATCAAGAACTGTGAATTTTATTCCACAGCAATGCTATGATTTTCATAGGTATATTATCTTATATATATTATTTTGAAACTAGTAATATTGTTTGTGCAGAATTGAAAGAAGCCTTATTTCTTGAAATGTTTACTATAATATTTTAAAAAATATCTTTTAACTACATTGAGAAAATGTTTTGTGTTTATTATCTAAAGAATTTATGTAGCCTCAATTAAAAGAATTTGAGCAGCCAACATAAAAACAGTTTGTAATTTGATTCTAGACAGTAGTCTAATTGAATGGCAGTGAATACGTTTCTTAAAAATAGCTTAAAATTGCGATTTTATATCACAAGTTTTAAACGATTTATTGCAAAGATCTCATTTTATACCTATTTTTTAAATATATACTCTTTGCCATTATTGAGCCTAGCTTTATGAGTTACAATCGCACTCAGGATGTGTTTGCATGTGAGTATATTCCAAGTATTGCTCTCATAACTTTTAATTTCGAATGCTTGAAAGTGTCTTGAAAAATAGCAATGTTCTAACATCTTAGTGACTTCTATCACCTCATGATTTTTTTTCTAATAAAAGGCATCGAATGAAGAGAAACTTTGGACCATCCTCACATGGAATAACTAGAATAGATTCTGCCTTAATATACTGACCCAGAAACTCTATCCACTTTGTCATGGATACATTTGGATTTATGTTCACATGTAACGCGGACGCAAATAATGTAAAGTGTGGAATTTCCTCTAAATGAATAGATTTAGATGGTCCACTTTTATACAACGGATCTGATAGTGTTTTAACGAAATTGTTTTATAGACATTAATTCGGTTAAGGGACGAACGAGCAGTCATTTTGCCCTCTCTATGTTTTCGCTCATATGGTAAACAAGAGATTTTCGAAAGTGGTCCAAATAGTTTCATTTTTCCCGCATAATGGATTAAAAAGTGGTGTTTTAGGACCAGTGATCCTGGATACATTTCAGTGAGCAGTATTAAATATTCAGATGTTAAGGTTTCCAATAGATTACAAACTTTCGGCTGTTGAGCTTTGGCTGTTACTATTTGGACCATTTTGAACAAAAGTATTAATAACTTGCAATGAAGATCAGTTTCTGGTATTAGGTCTCCTAAAATAATTGGAAGATTTCTAATTAGACAGAGCATTTCGGCAGAACTCATTTTCAAACGACTGTTCTTCAACTGTAATTCTGAAATTGGAGGAGGTTTATTGCGCTTGTCGTGTCTACTGTAATAGAAACCAATTATTCTTTGATTTAAATCATCTAGATTGCAAAAATTATGAGTTACAAAATACCGTAAAATTTAAGCAACATCAAGAGCACAAACTCCTTCTAAGTAATCATGTCGTATATCGACAGCAACATTTTCAGTACAGTGAAAATCTATTTCATGGAAGGCGCATTCTTCTTTAATTGCAGTGAGGCTTGGATTGTTTTTGGCTAGATCGTCAGCATAGTTGCTTCTATTGCGGAGTTCACAAAACTTTTCATTGAAAGTGGTATTAATATTCTCTTTTTTAATGCGACATATTGAAACATTTCGACCTTTACGATCTTTAATTAGTTGATTTTAAAGAGTTTATAAATCTATTTTTGCCCGACTTGGTCAAAAGTTTCGCTTTTAAATTCTGATTTTAAATTTCAAATCATCAATTTTTAATTACCTTAATTTACTGAGTTATTAGACAACAATTTTGCCCTATTTTGAGACAAAATTACTTCCGAAATTTCTGAGTGGGTCACACGAAGGGTGAAAATTTCGCGAATTTTTATTCTTTATTTAATGAGTAAGAACGGCAAAGAAACTCACGATTTTCAGTTTTTCGGAATGAGAAAGAGTAATACGGAGGAATCGTCGAAATATTGCCTGCGTTTTATAGACTTCGTATCTTTTGCAGGTGCGGAACCGGACTCAATTTTGAGGATCGACAATCAAGCACGTCGCCTCGGTTTTCCACCTCTTTAATAATTTCCCCCTTAATTGATATGCGCGCGCCTCAATTAGCGACCTCGATCGAGTCCAATTAAATCAATAAATTAAGGATTTTATGCACGATGTTTTCCCCCTTTTTTCGACCGTTTTCGGGTTGGAAATCAGTATCAGGAGAAAGCTGACATTTTCGAGATCATGATGACGGTTTTCAAATTTCAAATCGTTGGATTTTTCGTCTCGTAGAGGTGTTCAAAAATTGATATGCGTTGATAAGAGAAAGCATGCCACGCGACGACGAGGAGAAAGCCTTTCCCCCATCTCACCTCCCGCTTGGCGCGTGCTATTAGCGTAGGCGCGGGCTCCCATTGGACAACAGTGTGTGAAGGTTTGAACGTTGTTAGAAAATTCAAAATCTTCTAAGAAAGATGGAAGAGATTATTATTACATGCTGATAATTCTCAAAAATAAAAACGAGCCTTTAAATAAAAGAAATGATTAGATGGTCACGCATTGTTCATTTGCCAATTTGGCATTTTGCTGATGATTTACCTGTCAAAATAATTTTCAGATAATCAATGCTATCCTTTTGTCATTTTCTGTTCAAAAGGCGGATACTCGGGGCTGGACCGTCTCAACGCCCCACCAAACGAAGTGATCCTTTGCTCGCAAAGGATCAATTCGTTTCTCTGATTTGTATGCATTTGCTATTCCTTGTATAATAATTATTAATTAATGCTTAAATTCTAAATCTAATAAAAGTACTAAATTAATATATATATAAAAAAAGTATATGTATTTTTGTGTTTTTCTCTATTTTGTTCTGAAATAATATTTATCAAAATTTTAAAATAAAAAAAATATAAGTGGAAAATAATTATTTACTAATTCGATAATAGTCATAAAATTACTATTTTGTTATTAACTGTAAGGACTAAAAAAAAATTTTGAGTTGATAATAGTTTTTCTTACTCAAAGCAAAAATGGTTTCATGCTATGGTGAACCATCTCAACGCCCCCTCAAACGAAATATTCCTCTCTCATAAGAGGTTATTTCGTTTCGAAAAAAGAGATGTATCTTGTTATGTGTAAAAAAAAATCATTTAATTATTTCCAAAATGGCCATATTCATCAAAATGGAGCACGCTAATTTTTTATTGTTTATGAGCTTAATTTATTAATTCTATAACTTATTGTACTGAGTTTATTTAATTTCTAAATTTCTTAGCCATGCCAACTTGATTATTGGTAATGCTTAACTCTCTTGCTTCGCTTGAGTTGGCCATTTTGAAATTAAATTTTGGAAGACGAAACAAGAATTTTGGTATTTCATATATTTATATTAAATAAATGGTAATTTACAAATTGAGTGATTTACGATCACGATCCTCAAAAGAAACTAAATTAAATGTTAATTGAGTGTCCTGGTTTTGGACAATTCATCAACGTAATTTATTGTAATTAAATCATTACAAAAAAAAAATCACAGATTAAATGAAAATAAAACTCTCATTTTAAAAAAAAAAACAGAATGAATTAAAACCAATCTCGCATCTAATTCAAATTGATAAATTTATTGACCAAAAAAAAAAAAATATTTATGACCATTTAACATTGATAATTAATTAATGGTGAACAAAAGGAAAACTTATCAATTTCAATTTTTACTCCCTGTCAGATCTTATTTAATCTGGAATAGAGAATTTATTTCGAAATCGAGAAGAATATAATTTTAAATTGAAGTATTATTTCCTATGCTTGCTTATTTAAGGTGAGACCTATTTGTCTCCTTGTTTACTGTCCAGGGCATTCACCTTCGCGCTCACTCTATGGCAACACGTGCTAACACACAGCGTCAAACGTCAAAGTCAGCTGAGTGACGTCAAGCTGACTCTTGACTGTTGACACCAGGATTTTGGAGGTGAATCTATTTTTCTTCACCTTTATAATATATTTTAAACTGAAATAAAACTCATGCACAAGGTGGCAAATTATTTTGGACTCAAAACAACGACAATTTCACCAGGAATACCAGACGAAACGTCAAGATCGTGCTTGAAATGACCACCCGGTATAAGAGTACATATATTATTTCCCAACATAAAATTTTCAGATTTTCGCGAAATTTTCGAATTCAAGAACCTTCGTGCCCCACGTTGGGCATTTTGCTGATGATTTACCTGTCAAAATAATTTTCAGATAATAAATGCTATCCTTTTGTCATTTTCTGTTCAAAAGGCGGATACTCGGGGCTGGACCGTCTCAATATATGGCACGGGTAATTTGCTCTAAAGCATTCATTGTAGCCAAAAATTGTATGTAATCCTAGATTATCTGCTATGAGAAGAACCATGTCAAAACAAATTGTTTTTTCCCAGTGGGATGATTTATAGTGATTCCAGTTTCACGTAGATAAGTTAATTCTGCCATGATTTTTTGTAAAGCAACTCTATTTGTATAAAGTTTTCTATCTTTCGAATTAAAGAGGGCGAATAAGAAAATACTCCGTATTTGAGACTGTAAATGAATAGGAAGATAGGAACAGTCGATATAAATCGCTCCACATTTTCCAGACATTTCGGCATGGCTTCCGACCAGGTTATTCGTCTCGTAGTCATCGAAGTATCCTGTTAAAGGAATTGTAAGTGTATTTCCAAAATATACCGATTTTTTCCCCAATAATCTGCTTGGACAAAATTAGATATGATGCCCGAATCAGATTTCAATTCTTATGAGTACTTGAAAACCTCATTATATATTTCAGGCATTTCAAAGAATTTTATTAATATTCCGCGAAGTGGAATGAACTGACCATACATCGGAACCATGTCTTTTATTTAAATATCTTTTTTTTCCCGAAATTCCTCTCGTTCTCTAATTTTATGCTGTACCAGTTCGATTAGATTTCCGCCTGTTCTAAAACGTTTCAGTCGAAGATACTCTGTTTCCAATTGTAAGAAGGGGTTTTGTAATCTATTAAACATAGCTTAAATTTAGGCATACTATATCATACTATATGTATGACTTTTCCATTTAAAAATTGAGTAATATCCTCAACAAGATCTTGGACCCTTTTTCGTGACATCTCCGGAAAACTATACCATTTACTAGTAAACTAGTCAACACAGTTCGTTGTCTATTTCATGCTCATCTAATGAAAGATCACTATCGCTATCCGATTCTGAGGAAGGAATTTTATCAGAATAACATGAATCATAAAAGGCTTTTGTTTCACCACAATCAATTTGCATAGATGCCGGAGCATTAATATTTTGAACTGCTTTCTCTTGTTCAAATGAATCATGTTGACTCTTTCTTTGCGCATGAAACCGCTGTCTATGTTTCCTAAAACTAGTAAGGGTAGAAAACTTCTTGGACAGTTGTTATCGCAACACCTATATACATTTAAGAATGGGTGAAATACTGCACAATGACTCATTGAAGCCTTATTATCTAATAATACTGTATCATACACAAAGCACACAGCCATAATGACAAATTATGAAATAAATTCTTTCAACGCGTTAATCTTTTAAACAAATTTCGAAATTAGCACGAAATTCTCAAATAAGTAGTTATAAACATTCGAAGTCAGCGGCTATTACTCGGTTGTGTTGTCGAAGGAACTGTTCCGGAAAGGACTGTTTCTACTTCACCTTTCGAAGTATTCATTGACACGCTGAACTTATCCAGTGGACTTTGAATAGAGAAACCGACCTGTTGGATAAATAGCCAAACACGAGCAGCGTCTAATGGATACTCACAATCCAGAGCGTAAAAGAGCTTCAAAGTTAAATCTAAGGCGCGTATAGGGCTTTGAACGCGATACATGATGCCGGTGTCGATGTATACATGCGAAGACCCGATCTTCTTCAAAGTTCCCACGAAGACAGGCAAAAATTGAATGGACAAGTTGCGTTTATGCAGTTCTGCTTTTCTACCTTTCACGGCTGCTTCAATTCCAGCGACAGTCTACAACAAGCGCAATGCCTAAATTAATATTTCCTTTTTAATTATTATAAAAAATGAAAACAAAGAAGAAACAGTTTCCGCCTCTTGATTGGCTTTGTAATCTGTAATATACCGGAACTACAATGAAAAAAGCCTCTTGATATTCTGGTTCAGATGCTCTTGATTTGAATTTTTGTGTAACTTTGCCACCTTTTCTTTGTTTTTTGGGTGGTTCAGTGTTCAAATTTTCCGCGTTTTTTCCTTGAAGGCCCGGATTTTTTGGCTTTATGAGCGTAGGTAAAAGATAGAATACGTTGGCATCCTGTTCAGGTGAAACATTGTTTTTAAAAGTTTCAAATAGCGGCATACAGAAAAAGTATATAGTCTACATATAAAATGTGAAAATACCTGGTAATAAATGTTTCAATTCTTGTACAAGATTTATAACTTACCTGGCTCTAAATACTCGAAATCAATTTTTAGCTAAAATATAGACAAAACAAAATGAAGTTTATAAAATATTATAAAAATAAGATTATTAAAAAAAAAAATTAATATAGAAATGCATACCAGTTCAGCACCGAACTGCATTTTTAAACATCTGTACTTTTCAAATAATTCTCTTATTTCTATGTTTTCTTCATCGAAGTCATGTTTGCGGACTGGACTAGTATCTTTCCAATGCTGAAATAGTTGTGGGGTAGGATCGACAGTCTTAAGCATATAATAAAGTTTCTCTTTGTCAGAAGCTGTAAGCATCATTGCAGTTTATTTAACAAAAGAGACAAAGATAAAGAAGACTAATGTTAAGTCTTTCAAACCAAACGAACATCTTTGCGACTCACCAGTAGCCGCACCTACAGTTGCAGTCGTATGATATCAAATCACTTTTGCCTGCTTTATTGGAGTAATTACTCCTGCTTCCATTAGTACAGTCTCTCTATATTGTAAGTGTTCGTATAATTTTCCCGGAGCATTTATCCTAGTAGATTGTCCACTCGCTCTTATGGTTTGAAATGGAGTGTAGTATGTTTCTCGTGTCGCAACGGAAAAAATGGAAATTATGCTGGAAGTAAGATCTTCAAATCTTTGCGTGCTTATTCTATTAAAAGAAAAATTAAAGTCATAATAACAATTTCCGAAAAAAAATAAAAAATTTTAAGCAAAGGTCACAATCAGCTGCAGTGTCTTTTCTTCCATTCTGACACAAAATAGAATAAAAATGTAATTCACCCCTGATGAAAATGTGAAAATTTTAATTTTTTATCAAAGTTTGTAATTATTTGTGAAGCTTTATAGAAGAGTCCCAAAAAATAACAAAAAAATTGTACTTCGTAGTAAATTTTCTCCACTGAATTTTAAAAAATTGTTAAAAACTATAGAAATTTACAAAAAAATTCGACAAGAAACTACAATTTTTTGCTATTTTTTGGACACTTATACAAAATTTTACAATTAACTACAAATTTTTACAAAAAATTGTAATTCGCACATATTGTTATTTATTGTATTTTATTGCTAAAATATATTTCCACCCGGGTAATCGAAAATTTGTTTTTCGCTGAAATTATTTAGTAACCTAGACCCCGAAGAAGTCATCTGGGAATACGATCTTATATTCCTAATTTTATATAGACAAAATGACAAAATTACAATTATTTATATTATATGAATCATTCAGATTCGGACCACACAAATATTTATATTTATATTATAATCCACAATTGTATCTTTTTCATGTTCTTTCATTTTTCACAAGGAGCAGGTCAAAAGAAGCTCATTAATTGGAACTTAAATAGAAGTTTTAAAGTCCACTCCTAGTTAATAGCAAATGAAACACTTACGTAAATAGTAAAATTGTGTCTTCTGCTCGACGAGTACTACACAGAACATCTTCTCTTTTGATCACTTTATGGACTACCATAGACTTTCTCTGACATGCGGGAGCTGGATTCCATACTTCTTATAGGAATTTAATATAGCTAAACCATCTAAATCTTGTGAAAGATATGCTCTCAGACCCTGTAATATCACCCGTAAATAAATGTTTATTTACTTTTAGGCAGTCTTAAGATGACATCAACAAAGTCAACTTTGTTAATTTTAATACAAGCAAAAAAGAATTATAAAGAGAACTTACAGTAATGTCAGTCGTAATGTCACCTGTATGTACATCTGGCGGTGGAATGTTTTCAATATCATTTAACAATTCACTCGTATTTACATTGACAGGTTGTATTTTTTCAGAAACAATATTGGGATGTATTTCTCCACAGGTTAGCAGTATATCGCCTATTTCACAGTGGCTGTTTGATATTCTTTTGATAAAATCAGATGGTATAAATCATTGATTCATGTTTGAAAAATGTCCGCTCTTTAGAATATACCTAGTAACAAGGTGGGCATTAAATGGCATTGAAATGTCAAAATCTGGAAAGAAATGGAATCGAGAAAGGAAATTTTGAATGCATTTTAATTCCTAGGCATTAAAAGGCATTCCAAATTTTCATTCTCAATTCTGTTTTTTTTTCAGATTTTGACATTTCAATGTCATTCAATGCCCACCTTCTTAATATTATAATAATTTTTTTTTTTTTTGAGGAAGGGAGAAATGCTTTATGCACCGTCAAGGGAACTCCGTGCCCGTCTGGTGTGTGGGACGCTGCTGCTCGCGCAGCCCTACCCACTGAAACTCCCTCCCTGTCTCTAGGCCGTGAAATCCCATCCCGGAACCGCCGTTAGGCATTACTTCAGGGTGGGGGCCATCTTGAGGCGAGGCTGGAATTATTTGTAGATTAAAAAAGAACAACATAGCTATTAATATTGATTGTACATTTTTAAAAATAAAAGAATATACATTCCTTACTGAATTTTCGTTAAGATGGAAATTGCGCTAGAAGGGAAAAGTTTATTTTTCTTGATAAGTTAATTTTTTTGGTAATAAACATTTGTTTTACAATTAAAGAAAATTGAATTTAGCAAAAAATAAAGAATAAACCAGATTCACGTATTACACTTTTATTAATTGGATCTATAACTTAATTCGTGCGGTTTGCTAAGAGATGGCGTAACTTGATTATTATTCCACCGTTCCAATATTCCGAACATGCGTTGGAAAGCTACTGTCATTGTGCGTCTTTTTCAGTATATGTCATTCATTTGAAGCGTAAACAACAATTTTTTTTTTCACTCAAATATGTCGAACTTTGTGCCTGAAAAAGTGTTTTTGCAGTGAGTTCTTCTTCATTACTTTAATATGAAGAAAGCTGCTGCCGAAAGTCATCGTATCTTGGTGGAAGTTTATGGTAAACATGCTCTAGCTGAGCGAATGTGCCAAAAGTGGTTTGCACGATTTAAAAGTGGTAATTTTGGCTTGGAAGACGAAGAACGTCCTGGACAGCCAAAAAAGTTTGAAGATGAAGAACTGGAAGCATTAATCGATGAAGATTGTTGACAAACACAAGAAGAGCTGGCAGAATCTTTGGGAGTCACTCAAGCAGCCATTTCAAAACGTTTGAAAGCAGTCGGATACATTCAAAAGCAAGGAAATTGGGTTCCACATGAATTCAAGCCGAGAGACGTTGAAAGGCGGTTTTGCATGTCCGAAATGCTGCTGGAACGCCAAAAAAAGAAGTGATTTTTGCATCGGATTGTTACTGGTGATGAAAAATGGATCCAATACGACAACCCCAAGCGCAAAAAATCACATGTAAAACCCGGCCAACCAGCCAAATCAACAGTAAAGCCGAATATCCATGACGCGAAGGTAATGCTCTGTATTTGGTGGGATAAGAAGGGTGTGCTGTATTATGAGCTGTTAAAAGCGGGTGAAACCATCAATGGAGAACGCTTACGAACACAATTAATCCGTTTGAAGAGAGCAATAGCCGAAAAACGCCCGAAATATGCGACCAGACACGAGGCCCTAATTTTCCATCATGACAACGCTCGGCCCCATGTTGCTATTCCGGTTAAGAACTATTTGCAAAACAGTGGATCGGAAGTTTTACTCTACTCGCCTTATAGCCCAGACCTTGCCCCTTCTGACTACCATTTGTTCCGGTCGATGCAGAACGCCCTCACTGGAATACGGTTCACATCAGAACAGAGTACCAAAAATTGTCTTGATTCATTCTTGGCCGCCAAGCCAGCGCAGTTCTTTTGGGATAGAATCCACAAATTGCCAGAAAGTTGGGAAAAAGTCATAGCTTCAGATGGGCAATACTTTGAATAATAGTATTGTACATGTTTTTATTAAATAAACGTTCAAATTTTGAAAAAAACCGCACGAATTAAGTTATAGATCCAATAATTAAATAAAAAAATTTTTATACAAAAATGTAAATATTTATAACCAAAGAAAAATTAATTTATGCAGAAAAATATAAACTGTTTCCATCTAATGCAACTCCCATCTTAACGAAAATTCAGCAAGGAATATACTTTCTTTTATTTAGAAAAATATACAGTTGACATAGCTATATAGATAATCCGATTGTATACATACTCTTTATACTCAAACGTTAAATTGTAATTATTCAAAGGTAATATCTTTGTTAAAACAAATTAATAACCAATAACTTATTAAATGAAAGTCGGGTATTAAGAAACATCTGTGTTATTGTATAAACTGTGCAGGAGATAAAATTGGGGCCCAAAATTATTAGTACAACATGATAGAGAGGTAATCCTTCATTGAGAAAAAAATACTTTTAGGTCTATAGCACAGGCCGTTGCGTTCGCTCAAAAGCAGATGCTATTGTTTCAAAATAATATGATACGAAATTCATAGCATTGCTATCGAATCAAGAACTGTGAATTTTATTCCCACAGCAATGCTATGATTTTCATAGGTATATTATCTTATATATATTATTTTGAAACTAGTAATATTGTTTGTGCAGAATTGAAAGAAGCCTTATTTCTTGAAATGTTTACTATAATATTTTAAAAAATATCTTTTAACTACATTGAGAAAATGTTTTGTGTTTATTATCTAAAGAATTTATGTAGCCTCAATTAAAAGAATTTGAGCAGCCAACATAAAAACAGTTTGTAATTTGATTCTAGACAGTAGTCTAATTGAATGGCAGTGAATACGTTTCTTAAAAATAGCTTAAAATTGCGATTTTATATCACAAGTTTTAAACGATTTATTGCAAAGATCTCATTTTATACCTATTTTTTAAATATATACTCTTTGCCATTATTGAGCCTAGCTTTATGAGTTACAATCGCACTCAGGATGTGTTTGCATGTGAGTATATTCCAAGTATTGCTCTCATAACTTTTAATTTCGAATGCTTGAAAGTGTCTTGAAAAATAGCAATGTTCTAACATCTTAGTGACTTCTATCACCTCATGATTTTTTTCTAATAAAAGGCATCGAATGAAGAGAAACTTTGGACCATCCTCACATGGAATAACTAGAATAGATTCTGCCTTAATATACTGACCCAGAAACTCTATCCACTTTGTCATGGATACATTTGGATTTATGTTCACATGTAACGCGGACGCAAATAATGTAAAGTGTGGAATTTCCTCTAAATGAATAGATTTAGATGGTCCACTTTTATACAACGGATCTGATAGTGTTTTAACGAAATTGTTTTATAGACATTAATTCGGTTAAGGGACGAACGAGCAGTCATTTTGCCCTCTCTATGTTTTCGCTCATATGGTAAACAAGAGATTTTCGAAAGTGGTCCAAATAGTTTCATTTTTCCCGCATAATGGATTAAAAAGTGGTGTTTTAGGACCAGTGATCCTGGATACATTTCAGTGAGCAGTATTAAATATTCAGATGTTAAGGTTTCCAATAGATTACAAACTTTCGGCTGTTGAGCTTTGGCTGTTACTATTTGGACCATTTTGAACAAAAGTATTAATAACTTGCAATGAAGATCAGTTTCTGGTATTAGGTCTCCTAAAATAATTGGAAGATTTCTAATTAGACAGAGCATTTCGGCAGAACTCATTTTCAAACGACTGTTCTTCAACTGTAATTCTGAAATTGGAGGAGGTTTATTGCGCTTGTCGTGTCTACTGTAATAGAAACCAATTATTCTTTGATTTAAATCATCTAGATTGCAAAAATTATGAGTTACAAAATACCGTAAAATTTAAGCAACATCAAGAGCACAAACTCCTTCTAAGTAATCATGTCGTATATCGACAGCAACATTTTCAGTACAGTGAAAATCTATTTCATGGAAGGCGCATTCTTCTTTAATTGCAGTGAGGCTTGGATTGTTTTTGGCTAGATCGTCAGCATAGTTGCTTCTATTGCGGAGTTCACAAAACTTTTCATTGAAAGTGGTATTAATATTCTCTTTTTTAATGCGACATATTGAAACATTTCGACCTTTACGATCTTTAATTAGTTGATTTTAAAGAGTTTATAAATCTATTTTTGCCCGACTTGGTCAAAAGTTTCGCTTTTAAATTCTGATTTTAAATTTCAAATCATCAATTTTTAATTACCTTAATTTACTGAGTTATTAGACAACAATTTTGCCCTATTTTGAGACAAAATTACTTCCGAAATTTCTGAGTGGGTCACACGAAGGGTGAAAATTTCGCGAATTTTTATTCTTTATTTAATGAGTAAGAACGGCAAAGAAACTCACGATTTTCAGTTTTTCGGAATGAGAAAGAGTAATACGGAGGAATCGTCGAAATATTGCCTGCGTTTTATAGACTTCGTATCTTTTGCAGGTGCGGAACCGGACTCAATTTTGAGGATCGACAATCAAGCACGTCGCCTCGGTTTTCCACCTCTTTAATAATTTCCCCCTTAATTGATATGCGCGCGCCTCAATTAGCGACCTCGATCGAGTCCAATTAAATCAATAAATTAAGGATTTTATGCACGATGTTTTCCCCCTTTTTTCGACCGTTTTCGGGTTGGAAATCAGTATCAGGAGAAAGCTGACATTTTCGAGATCATGATGACGGTTTTCAAATTTCAAATCGTTGGATTTTTTCGTCTCGGAGAGGTGTTCAAAAATTGATATGCGTTGATAAGAGAAAGCATGCCACGCGACGACGAGGAGAAAGCCTTTCCCCCATCTCACCTCCCGCTTGGCGCGTGCTATTAGCGTAGGCGCGGGCTCCCATTGGACAACAGTGTGTGAAGGTTTGAACGTTGTTAGAAAATTCAAAATCTTCTAAGAAAGATGGAAGAGATTATTATTACATGCTGATAATTCTCAAAAATAAAAACGAGCCTTTAAATAAAAGAAATGATTAGATGGTCACGCATTGTTCATTTGCCAATTTGGCATTTTGCTGATGATTTACCTGTCAAAATAATTTTCAGATAATCAATGCTATCCTTTTGTCATTTTCTGTTCAAAAGGCGGATACTCGGGGCTGGACCGTCTCAACGCCCCACCAAACGAAGTGATCCTTTGCTCGCAAAGGATCAATTCGTTTCTCTGATTTGTATGCATTTGCTATTCCTTGTATAATAATTATTAATTAATGCTTAAATTCTAAATCTAATAAAAGTACTAAATTAATATATATATAAAAAAAGTATATGTATTTTTGTGTTTTTCTCTATTTTGTTCTGAAATAATATTTATCAAAATTTTAAAATAAAAAAAAAATATAAGTGGAAAATAATTATTTACTAATTCGATAATAGTCATAAAATTACTATTTTGTTATTAACTGTAACGACTAAAAAAAAAAATTTTGAGTTGATAATAGTTTTTCTTACTCAAAGCAAAAATGGTTTCATGCTATGGTGAACCATCTCAACGCCCCTTCAAACGAAATATTCCTCTCTCATAAGAGGTTATTTAGTTTCGAAAAAAGAGATGTATCTTGTTATGTGTAAAAAAAAATCATTTAATTATTTCCAAAATGGCCATATTCATCAAAATGGAGCACGCTAATTTTTTATTGTTTATGAGCTTAATTTATTAATTCTATAACTTATTGTACTGAGTTTATTTAATTTCTAAATTTCTTAGCCATGCCAACTTGATTATTGGTAATGCTTAACTCTCTTGCTTCGCTTGAGTTGGCCATTTTGAAATTAAATTTTGGAAGACGAAACAAGAATTTTGGTATTTCATATATTTATATTAAATAAATGGTAATTTACAAATTGAGTGATTTACGATCACGATCCTCAAAAGAAACTAAATTAAATGTTAATTGAGTGTCCTGGTTTTGGACAATTCATCAACGTAATTTATTGTAATTAAATCATTACAAAAAAAAAATCACAGATTAAATGAAAATAAAACTCTCATTTTAAAAAAAAAAACAGAATGAATTAAAACCAATCTCGCATCTAATTCAAATTGATAAATTTATTGACCAAAAAAAAAATATTTATGACCATTTAACATTGATAATTAATTAATGGTGAACAAAAGGAAAACTTATCAATTTCAATTTTTACTCCCTGTCAGATCTTATTTAATCTGGAATAGAGAATTTATTTCGAAATCGAGAAGAATATAATTTTAAATTGAAGTATTATTTCCTATGCTTGCTTATTTAAGGTGAGACCTATTTGTCTCCTTGTTTACTGTCCAGGGCATTCACCTTCGCGCTCACTCTATGGCAACACGTGCTAACACACAGCGTCAAACGTCAAAGTCAGCTGAGTGACGTCAAGCTGACTCTTGACTGTTGACACCAGGATTTTGGAGGTGAATCTATTTTTCTTCACCTTTATAATATATTTTAAACTGAAATAAAACTCATGCACAAGGTGGCAAATTATTTTGGACTCAAAACAACGACAATTTCACCAGGAATACCAGACGAAACGTCAAGATCGTGCTTGAAATGACCACCCGGTATAAGAGTACATATATTATTTCCCAACATAAAATTTTCAGATTTTCGCGAAATTTTCGAATTCAAGAACCTTCGTGCCCCACGTTGGGCATTTTGCTGATGATTTACCTGTCAAAATAATTTTCAGATAATAAATGCTATCCTTTTGTCATTTTCTGTTCAAAAGGCGGATACTCGGGGCTGGACCGTCTCAATATATGGCACGGGTAATTTGCTCTAAAGCATTCATTGTAGCCAAAAATTGTATGTAATCCTAGATTATCTGCTATGAGAAGAACCATGTCAAAACAAATTGTTTTTTCCCAGTGGGATGATTTATAGTGATTCCAGTTTCACGTAGATAAGTTAATTCTGCCATGATTTTTTGTAAAGCAACTCTATTTGTATAAAGTTTTCTATCTTTCGAATTAAAGAGGGCGAATAAGAAAATACTCCGTATTTGAGACTGTAAATGAATAGGAAGATAGGAACAGTCGATATAAATCGCTCCACATTTTCCAGACATTTCGGCATGGCTTCCGACCAGGTTATTCGTCTCGTAGTCATCGAAGTATCCTGTTAAAGGAATTGTAAGTGTATTTCCAAAATATACCGATTTTTTCCCCAATAATCTGCTTGGACAAAATTAGATATGATGCCCGAATCAGATTTCAATTCTTATGAGTACTTGAAAACCTCATTATATATTTCAGGCATTTCAAAGAATTTTATTAATATTCCGCGAAGTGGAATGAACTGACCATACATCGGAACCATGTCTTTTATTTAAATATCTTTTTTTCCCGAAATTCCTCTCGTTCTCTAATTTTATGCTGTACCAGTTCGATTAGATTTCCGCCTGTTCTAAAACGTTTCAGTCGAAGATACTCTGTTTCCAATTGTAAGAAGGGGTTTTGTAATCTATTAAACATAGCTTAAATTTAGGCATACTATATCATACTATATGTATGACTTTTCCATTTAAAAATTGAGTAATATCCTCAACAAGATCTTGGACCCTTTTTCGTGACATCTCCGGAAAACTATACCATTTACTAGTAAACTAGTCAACACAGTTCGTTGTCTATTTCATGCTCATCTAATGAAAGATCACTATCGCTATCCGATTCTGAGGAAGGAATTTTATCAGAATAACATGAATCATAAAAGGCTTTTGTTTCACCACAATCAATTTGCATAGATGCCGGAGCATTAATATTTTGAACTGCTTTCTCTTGTTCAAATGAATCATGTTGACTCTTTCTTTGCGCATGAAACCGCTGTCTATGTTTCCTAAAACTAGTAAGGGTAGAAAACTTCTTGGACAGTTGTTATCGCAACACCTATATACATTTAAGAATGGGTGAAATACTGCACAATGACTCATTGAAGCCTTATTATCTAATAATACTGTATCATACACAAAGCACACAGCCATAATGACAAATTATGAAATAAATTCTTTCAACGCGTTAATCTTTTAAACAAATTTCGAAATTAGCACGAAATTCTCAAATAAGTAGTTATAAACATTCGAAGTCAGCGGCTATTACTCGGTTGTGTTGTCGAAGGAACTGTTCCGGAAAGGACTGTTTCTACTTCACCTTTCGAAGTATTCATTGACACGCTGAACTTATCCAGTGGACTTTGAATAGAGAAACCGACCTGTTGGATAAATAGCCAAACACGAGCAGCGTCTAATGGATACTCACAATCCAGAGCGTAAAAGAGCTTCAAAGTTAAATCTAAGGCGCGTATAGGGCTTTGAACGCGATACATGATGCCGGTGTCGATGTATACATGCGAAGACCCGATCTTCTTCAAAGTTCCCACGAAGACAGGCAAAAATTGAATGGACAAGTTGCGTTTATGCAGTTCTGCTTTTCTACCTTTCACGGCTGCTTCAATTCCAGCGACAGTCTACAACAAGCGCAATGCCTAAATTAATATTTCCTTTTTAATTATTATAAAAAATGAAAACAAAGAAGAAACAGTTTCCGCCTCTTGATTGGCTTTGTAATCTGTAATATACCGGAACTACAATGAAAAAAGCCTCTTGATATTCTGGTTCAGATGCTCTTGATTTGAATTTTTGTGTAACTTTGCCACCTTTTCTTTGTTTTTTGGGTGGTTCAGTGTTCAAATTTTCCGCGTTTTTTCCTTGAAGGCCCGGATTTTTTGGCTTTATGAGCGTAGGTAAAAGATAGAATACGTTGGCATCCTGTTCAGGTGAAACATTGTTTTTAAAAGTTTCAAATAGCGGCATACAGAAAAAGTATATAGTCTACATATAAAATGTGAAAATACCTGGTAATAAATGTTTCAATTCTTGTACAAGATTTATAACTTACCTGGCTCTAAATACTCGAAATCAATTTTTAGCTAAAATATAGACAAAACAAAATGAAGTTTATAAAATATTATAAAAATAAGATTATTAAAAAAAATTAATATAGAAATGCATACCAGTTCAGCACCGAACTGCATTTTTAAACATCTGTACTTTTCAAATAATTCTCTTATTTCTATGTTTTCTTCATCGAAGTCATGTTTGCGGACTGGACTAGTATCTTTCCAATGCTGAAATAGTTGTGGGGTAGGATCGACAGTCTTAAGCATATAATAAAGTTTCTCTTTGTCAGAAGCTGTAAGCATCATTGCAGTTTATTTAACAAAAGAGACAAAGATAAAGAAGACTAATGTTAAGTCTTTCAAACCAAACGAACATCTTTGCGACTCACCAGTAGCCGCACCTACAGTTGCAGTCGTATGATATCAAATCACTTTTGCCTGCTTTATTGGAGTAATTACTCCTGCTTCCATTAGTACAGTCTCTCTATATTGTAAGTGTTCGTATAATTTTCCCGGAGCATTTATCCTAGTAGATTGTCCACTCGCTCTTATGGTTTGAAATGGAGTGTAGTATGTTTCTCGTGTCGCAACGGAAAAAATGGAAATTATGCTGGAAGTAAGATCTTCAAATCTTTGCGTGCTTATTCTATTAAAAGAAAAATTAAAGTCATAATAACAATATCCGAAAAAAATAAAAAATTTTAAGCAAAGGTCACAATCAGCTGCAGTGTCTTTTCTTCCATTCTGACACAAAATAGAATAAAAATGTAATTCACCCCTGATGAAAATGTGAAAATTTTAATTTTTTATCAAAGTTTGTAATTATTTGTGAAGCTTTATAGAAGAGTCCCAAAAAATAACAAAAAAATTGTACTTCGTAGTAAATTTTCTCCACTGAATTTTAAAAAATTGTTAAAAACTATAGAAATTTACAAAAAAATTCGACAAGAAACTACAATTTTTTGCTATTTTTTGGACACTTATACAAAATTTTACAATTAACTACAAATTTTTACAAAAAATTGTAATTCGCACATATTGTTATTTATTGTATTTTATTGCTAAAATATATTTCCACCCGGGTAATCGAAAATTTGTTTTTCGCTGAAATTATTTAGTAACCTAGACCCCGAAGAAGTCATCTGGGAATACGATCTTATATTCCTAATTTTATATAGACAAAATGACAAAATTACAATTATTTATATTATATGAATCATTCAGATTCGGACCACACAAATATTTATATTTATATTATAATCCACAATTGTATCTTTTTCATGTTCTTTCATTTTTCACAAGGAGCAGGTCAAAAGAAGCTCATTAATTGGAACTTAAATAGAAGTTTTAAAGTCCACTCCTAGTTAATAGCAAATGAAACACTTACGTAAATAGTAAAATTGTGTCTTCTGCTCGACGAGTACTACACAGAACATCTTCTCTTTTGATCACTTTATGGACTACCATAGACTTTCTCTGACATGCGGGAGCTGGATTCCATACTTCTTATAGGAATTTAATATAGCTAAACCATCTAAATCTTGTGAAAGATATGCTCTCAGACCCTGTAATATCACCCGTAAATAAATGTTTATTTACTTTTAGGCAGTCTTAAGATGACATCAACAAAGTCAACTTTGTTAATTTTAATACAAGCAAAAAAGAATTATAAAGAGAACTTACAGTAATGTCAGTCGTAATGTCACCTGTATGTACATCTGGCGGTGGAATGTTTTCAATATCATTTAACAATTCACTCGTATTTACATTGACAGGTTGTATTTTTTCAGAAACAATATTGGGATGTATTTCTCCACAGGTTAGCAGTATATCGCCTATTTCACAGTGGCTGTTTGATATTCTTTTGATAAAATCAGATGGTATAAATCATTGATTCATGTTTGAAAAATGTCCGCTCTTTAGAATATACCTAGTAACAAGGTGGGCATTAAATGGCATTGAAATGTCAAAATCTGGAAAGAAATGGAATCGAGAAAGGAAATTTTGAATGCATTTTAATTCCTAGGCATTAAAAGGCATTCCAAATTTTCATTCTCAATTCTGTTTTTTTTTCAGATTTTGACATTTCAATGTCATTCAATGCCCACCTTCTTAATATTATAATAATTTTTTTTTTTTTTTTGAGGAAGGGAGAAATGCTTTATGCACCGTCAAGGGAACTCCGTGCCCGTCTGGTGTGTGGGACGCTGCTGCTCGCGCAGCCCTACCCACTGAAACTCCCTCCCTGTCTCTAGGCCGTGAAATCCCATCCCGGAACCGCCGTTAGGCATTACTTCAGGGTGGGGGCCATCTTGAGGCGATGTTAACCTCTCCTCCGTGCTTCTTCGTCTATTTTCCTCGACTTGCACCTCCAGATCACTTCTCCCTGGCGGCCCTCCTAAGGCTTCCTGTTGGGGGCTGCCTCCCTAAAGGCCGCACAGCGCATAGTCCCCGGTATATGATCATTCCGGGGCTTTTCTTCCATTGCTGTACAGAGGTAGAGCACCGCGGTTGCCTTGTGCAGGACCCTGCGGTATGACCCTCCTTGCCGCATCTCCAGCAGCACCTACTGCGGTCTGGCTCACGACAGTCCACTGCTATGTGGCCAAAGCCAAGGCAGCGATAGCACCGGTCAATCTTCTACTTCCTGCGAACCCTGCATGATACCCACCCAATTTTAATGTGGGCCGCTTTGAGAAGTTTCAAGGCTTTTCCCTCCTTTAAGAGAACAAACGCCTTCCTGTTTCCCCTGTAGGGTCTCTTCGTTAGGGAGACGGTGAGCTCAATCTCCGACTCTTGCTCGAAGAAGCCTCTCACAGCCTCCTCGACGTCTCCGGCTCCAATGGTTGGTTCCAGGACGGCGATTTCAACCTCGATCCTGGGGATGAGATGGCGTACCGTCCCCCTGGCTCCAACTGCTTCTTTGAAGGCAGTGTCTAGCCTCCCTCTGCTTTTTGTGGAACATTTCAGTTTCACCAGTAGATCTTTGAAGCGCGTCTCCCTGATTCCCTGGACTGTGGCGCCCAGTTCCTCAGGGTTAACGCTCTTCTTCAGTTCGCGCAGGATTGAGGCGTAGCTCATACCCTCCGCCGGTTTGATGAGCACCGCCTCTGTGCGCGCACGGCGTGGTTTCTCCGGCGTTTAAAAAGGCTTCTTTACTTTTCTTTTCCGCAGGTCCTTCTTCTTGGGGACTTCGACCCACTCCTCTTCTTTTTTGGAGGCTATAGACCTCTTCTCCGCCGGTTTCTTTACCACTGAAACCCGGAACCGCCGTTAGGCATTACTTCGGGGTGGGGGCCATCTTGAGGCGATGTTGGCCTCTCCTCCTTTCTTCTCTCTACTTTTTTTATCCAGCCTCGTTCAGCATGTCCTGCTTCTTTTTTAGCAGGACATCCTGGACAAAGCCGGCGAAAGTCGTCCAGTTCTTTTCGCACTGGAGCATCACACCAACGATGTTATCTGGGGATATTTGCCCCAGTGCGTCCTCTATACGACCGCCCTCCAGCACCCACCTTCCGCATTGGAAGAAGGTGTGAAGCGCGTCATCTTTTGGGGCCCCGCAGTACCTGCACTGCGGGCGCCCCACCTTTTCCATCCTGTGGAGGTACGCGCAGAATAGTCCATGTCCCGTCAGCATCTGGGTGAGGTAGTAATTAACCTCACCATGCCGACGGTTGAACCATGTGGACAGCTCGGCAATGAGCTTTGCCGTCCACCTTCCAAGCGTATCCTCCATCCAGCGTCTTTGCCAGACTCCAAGCGCTTGTTCTTTGGCGACTTCTCTGCTTTTGTCTCGACCGAGAGTGCCCTCCATTTTGTGGACGAACTTTCGCCCTTGGGCGAGCAGGTCCACCGGTATGACCCCCGCGATCACCAAAACTGCAGGCTCCGAGACCGTGCGATACGAGCTCGTCACTCGAAGAGCCCCTCTCCGCTGTACAGCGGACAGACGCTTGCGGTACTTTTCGTATCGCATAGCATCCGCCCATATTTCGGCTCCGTAAAGCATGATGGACTCAGCGGTGCGGAGCAACAGGCGTCTCACGCTAGGACGAGGGCCCCCAATGCTGGCCATCATCCTGCTTAGAGACGCCGTCACCTCGGCGGCCTTGTCCGCTCCCTTTCGAATCTGATCCCAGAAGGTGAGCTTCGCATCTAGCATCACCCCTAAGTATCTGATTGCCGCTTTTGTTCCGGCAGTTACTTCGCCGACCTGTACAGGAAACAGACGGGGAATCCTCTTCTTCGTGAGGAGCACGATCTCGGTTTTGGTGGGCGCTAGCTCCAGCCCGCGTTCAGACATCCAACGGCGTACCCTAGACATAACCTGACCGAGACGCATCTGGGCAGCATCGACATCCCTTGCCGAAATAACAGCTGCCACATCATCTGCATATCCGTTCAAGAAACAGCCCTCAGGCATCTCCAAGCGGGAGATGCCATCATAGGACGCGTTCCAAAGATCGGGACCCAGGATCGAGCCCTGGGACGCCCCGGCGGTAAGCTCTTTACGTTTCAGGCCATCTTCCGTTTTATAGACAATAAAGCGGTCCCTCAGAAAATCTCCGATGATGTGGTGGAGGTACTGTGGTACCCTGAAGTTCGGCTTCAAAGCCTTCAGCGCGTCAACCCACCTTACGGAGTTGAAGGCATTTTTGACGTCCAGCGTCACCAAGAGGCACACGGGTCGAGAGAAGTGGTTTCCCCTCTCTGTGCTCTTGGCAGCCTTCACTACCTCCTGGATAGCATCAATGGTGGACCTGCCTGTCCGAAAGCCATACTGCCTCTCGGACAGGTCACCCGCCGCTCTTATAGCAGCTTGCAGCCGTGTTCTCACCAGCTTTTCCAGGAGTATCCCGGCGGTGTCCAGCATGCACAGTGGTCTGTACGACGACGGCGCATCTGCTGGTACTTTGCCCTTGTCTATCAGCACCAATCTTACCTCCTTCCAGCGAGAGTAGAAAACCCCCGCCCTAAAGCAAGAGTTGTACATATTAAGCAAGAGGTCCGGATGACTCCTCGCTACTGCCTTGAGGACCACGGCCGGTAATCCGTCCGGTCCCGGAGCTTTCATGTTCTTCAAGGCACCCGCAGCTCGCCTGAGCTCCGCCTCCGTAAACGGTGGAACCTCGAGGTCCTCTAGCATTTCCGGGTCTACAGACCGATTGGGGTGCGCGGGGAATAGGGTATCGACAATTCTTTCCATCGTTTCTACTTCCATCGGGGCATTCTTAGCGAAGGCTTCCGCATCAAGATTTTATACCCTAGTCCCCACGGGTCGTTGTTCAGATCATCCCGCAGTCTGTTCCAGCATCGGTGCTTACTGGCTTTGATGGCCCAAACTAGGGCTCTCTTCGCCACCAGATATTCGGCTCTTCACAGGGCCGCATTGCGGTCGCTATTCTTGGCTCGTTGAGCCGCGCGCCTGCAACTTAAGCACTTCTTTCAGATCCACGCAATTTCGTCCGTCCACCAATATGCAGGACGCCCACCATCGCGTGCTCTGCTCCTCGGTATAGCCTCCGCGCAAACCTGGTGGATCAAGCGCATTGTCAAACTTGCCACTCCGCTGGGTATCCAGCCCTGGTCCTTTCGATTGCCGCTCAAATGCTCTG